>CP106723.1:88282765-88682765 GCA_025506655.1 Gossypium rotundifolium
AAATAGGTGGATAAATGATGATTTATTTTAGATTATTTTCAAAGAGATAATTGAGGGATTATTCTTTAATTTTAATTAAAGAGATAAAACTATCAAAATAGAAGAGTGATGGCCAAGTAAGGGATTCTAAGTTAGTAATTTCGCAATAAAAGGAAAGAGGGCCATTCATTTTTCTTCTAACTTTCTCTCTGCCGAATTTCTTAGTGCTCTCCTCTCTTCTCTTCTCTTTCATTTGTTAAGCCGAATCTATAGTCCACCACTGCCAAAATCGTCAAGTTTTCTTTTCTTTATTTTTGTGGAAACCGAATACCCCAAGAGAACCCCTAGCGGACTTCTCCATTAAATCCTAAAAGCCGAAACCTTATCATCTAGTCATCAAGGCTGATTCTTTAAGGGGCTTTTAACAAGGGTGCTGCCAATTTCTTAAAAGGGGTGTATTATCTTTTGGGATTTCAAGGATCTAAGGAATTTCGACAGCATTAAGGAAGCAAGGATCCAATTCGGGATTTAAGATTTGGAAGGTAAGCACCTATGTATATTCGGCTAAAGCCTAGATTAGTATTTAGATCTGTTCTTTAAATATTCAAAATAGCCGAAACTAACAAGTTAATAAATCTAAGGATCAGCCGATTACGAGGAAGGATAAGTTCTTTTCCCGAAGGTACACCATAGGCCACGTGTTCCCTAGTTATTCGGTGAGTTTCGGGACTTGAAAATAAATAGGTATGTGCCTAAATATATTCAGCCATAGGCCTGTTTTGATAACTAGATCTCTTTCATAATTGTTTAAAAAGTCGAAACTAACCTATGGTATGATTTAATGTTTGGCGGAATACAAGGAGGAGTATAGCAAAGTTTTCGGGATTTGAGTGATAAGTTAATCGGCATCAAGGTAAGTTTTAGTTTACAAATCCTACTAGGATTTGATTTTGTGGCCGAATGGATTTTCATTAAAACTTTAATATGGGCCGAATGTAGGGAGTTAAAGATCTAAGGTAGTAGATAGGATTTTCGGGATTTCAGTGAAATTGTTAAGCGAATTAGGTGTGTACCCTGCCCTAAGTTTTAATATGTTCATGGCTATGTTTTAAATTAAATGTGCATGTTTATAAGAATGTGAATATGGCTAAGGTACCATACTATGGTACAAAGTAATAAGGTACGTTTCCTACTCCTACTAGGAATATGAATATATGTTATTTTTAACATGTGAAAAGTGATAAGAATATGAAAAGTGATAAGAATGTGATTTAAGGTATGATATTGCATGATATGTATGATATAGGGCATATGGGTTATATGAAAAGGCGAAGTTAATGTGGTGACCTAAGACCATGAAATCTGAATGTGGTGACCTAAGACCACGTAAAACTGAATGTGGTGACCTAAGACCACGATATCTAAATGTGGTGACCTAAGACCACGAATTTTATAAGAGGCGATGAGCACGTCATTGCAATGACGCCTTCGATGTTGTGTAGCGGATGGAGGTTGACTTAGTAGTCCCCACGGTGTGCGAGGATGATGGCAGGTGGTGTGTAGCGGATGGCATATAGGTTTGGGTTGGGTTGCATCATATTGTTTAAATGCTTTATGAACATGTATGACATTGTATGCCTGAGATATTAAATTTTAGTGTTGGTTACACATTGAGTCTTTTGACTCACCCCGTTGTGGGATTACTTTTCAGGTGACGATCAGTGATGGACGAGGCCGGCAGATGCTTAGTGGAGGCCATGTGAAGTTCAAATTTCTTTTATTTGGACTATTTTACTTTAAGTATTTTGAATTTTAAATTTTGGGAATTATTTGATGTAATAAGGCCTTAGTAGAATTATTTTATTCTGTTTTTATTTATTAAGCTTACAAACATTTACTTATTAAAAGCTTAAGTAAATCTATTTTTAAAACAAAGCCCAAACGTTTTGTCACTTAAAGTAAAGGATTTTTAATAATGAAATAAACTTGTTTTCATCTCAAGCCCAACCCAAAACGATCTTTCTTCCAAATCACACCGTTTTCCTAAGTAAGAAAAGAATTTGAAGCTATTACATCGGGGAACATACCAGATCCGGTCAAGGCTCGTAATTTGGGTTTGGGGTGTTTCATAGCCTCGGGGCCCACCGAGCCCATTTAGCCGCTTTCGACTTTTTGGCATTGCCGATTTCGTGTGTGTAGTGTTTATACACACCTGGTAACCACTGTATTTGTAAACCCCTTAGTCACGAACCTACAATCGACATCACCTAACGATTAATCATAACTTAATATACACTTATCGAAAACCAAAAGCTCACTGTAACCTTACCGTGCACCTCATGTTATAGTAGCCCTTCCTTCGCTACTATTGGTGATTATCCTCTAGGTCTGCACCCAACCACCTACTAAGGTATAATAACTCTCCTCATAGAACGCTCTATATATAACTAGCTTCTCACCTTCCTTCTTTGTATCTTACCGATGTGGGATCCCCCCGTCAGCAGAGTTTAAATCCAACTCAAACTCTTTTCGTCCAATCCGCAAAATAAATACTCCCTTGCTTGTCATGAGATTCGAACCCAAGCTCCCTTGCACCCTTAATGATGCCTTGCCACTAGACCACTCACTTTCTTGTGTCTAAAATCATGCGCAACTAAATATAACCCTATGAAAAAAATTCTAGAGTTCATTTAAAAAGAAAACCAAAATGCAAGAGCCAAGACTTGAACCTTGAACCTCCTTCCTTCCTTGTGGCGTCACCCCTTTGCCTCTTATGTGGCGTCACTTTGCCACTACAACACACACTCCACTTGTGTCATTTTTCTCCACATTTTATTCTTAAAGCCTACTACTAACTCTCAAGGGTTTATTCACCTAAAGCCAAAGTTTGAACCTAGGACTTCATAGAAGCCCCCTTACCTTCTAAAATCACTCACCTAATAGCTCTAACTTGCACTAATGCTGTTCTCTTGTTCTTAAGAAAATTTTAAACGCTCCAAAGCCCAAAGCCCAATGGGTCCAATTCTACTAGGCCCAAATTTTGGGATGTTACACTGTGTGCACAACCCTTGGCAATCAAATCACATACAAATATTCACATTGGGCCTAAGCCTATCAAAATCGGTTGTCTTGGGCCTTAGCCCACAATGACCTCATATCATATTGTATCGTATCATATACAAACAAGATAATGTAAACCCATCCCAATTATCTATCCGCTACACACACCATTTCCCTTCCAACCATTACACACTTGTGGGGATTTCTAAATCAACCCACGCATCTTCTACACACCAAAGGTAGCTCGGTTGTGATACTACCTAACGTTGACAAAAGTCGCTAAACATATAATGGGCTTAAAGCCTCGGTGGATCTATGGCCATACGACTATCGATTCTAAAATCTTCCTCTGTGCCATAATTCCCACCCATATGCATCCTAACCAGAATATCATATGAATGCATCAAACACATGAGTAACATCCATAAACTCATCTTCGTCACATAGGGGTATTTTCATCATTTCACTACTCATGGGTATTTTCGTAATTCTACCTATAAGGGTGTTTTGGTAGTTTGGCAAAATAAGGGTGTCTTGGTAGTTTTGCAAAAGCAGGGGTATTTTGGTATTTTGCAAAACATGGGTATTTTGATTCTTTTACAAAATAGGGGTATTTCAAATAATTTACAAATCTAAGGGTATTTTAGTAATTTTACAAAGATAAGGGTATCTTAGTAATTTTATAAATATAAGGGTATTTTAGTAATTTTACAAATATAAGGGTATTTTAGTAATTTTACAAATATAAAGGGTATTTTAGTAATTTTACAAATATAAGGGTATTTGGTCCCTCTCGAGTTTTAGTTATGAACTTTGGCCCACCAACAAGTCCTCGCGGCTAAAGTGAAAAGACACTACGCACCAGGTAGGATTCTAGAGAAGAGGAGGTGGGCCACTAGGACCGCTTAAGTACCAAGCTCTCCCTAGATCCAATCCTAGACATGCGTATGTCCGTTGCCACACCATAACCCATCAACTTGTTCACGGACATGTTTAATTAGATTAAGTCTTATGAAATTTAAGAGTTGTTCAAACTATGCCTAAAGTCCATTAACCCTAACATACTTTTCTCCGTCCCCACAAAGCCCATCAAACCCATTTCATATCATATAGCCCATTGGGCTCAATTACAATCCAATCATGCAACTGATCATGCCAATACATTATTCATGTTCACATATCAACCATTTCTGTTTTGGGCCCACAAGTTTGGCAGGCCTATTTAGCCACTCTAGGCTTTTCGGCGTTGCCGATATCGTGTGTGTAGTGTTGTACACACCGTAACCTCGCGTCTCGCAAACCCTTAGTCACGAACCTACAATCGACATTACTAGTGATTAACCAAAGCTTTAATACATACTTATCAAAATCAAAACCTCACCATACCCTTAAAATGCTTTTACGTTCTAGTAGCCCTTCCTTTGCTACTATTGGCGATTATCCTCTAGATCTGCACCCAAATACCTATATCGTCAAAACCAAGTGACCCATATTGATCATAAGTCACCCCATGAGCCACATTAGATTCAACCATTTACTAAACCATGGTGGGTGAGAACACTTACCACCTTGTTAGCAATCATTACCTACCACGCTTGCGATTGTTGACCCTTTCCTTGTTAATACAAAGTTAACGATAAGGAGGGTTAGATAGCCCTTGACTTTTAACAAAACTAGCTAAAAGATCAACTAAGCACTTACCAAAATTATCCTTTGATCCTGCGGCTTAAGTCAGACTTTTGAAACTAGTAAGGTGACGGAGGCAATTCGGCAACACTAGGAGAATAAGAAAAGATGTGATTCGGCTAGAACTAAGTGGTGAACCAAAAGGAAATTTGAGATGGGAGAGTATAAAGTTAAACTTCGAACACTTAGAGAGAAAAAGGGTGCTTGGGCATCTCACAATTGAAGAAATTCGGCCAGAGGGAAAACAAAATTTTGACATTACTCTAGGAACTTAATTCGGCACCCATATATACAGTCCCTAGCCAAAACTTCCTTTCCCTCAAAGTCCGAATCGGCACCACTATATCCACTTCCCAATCCCTATATTTTCTCCCTTATCTTCACCTTAAATTTCTCTCCTGAACACTCCCTTTCAGAGTCCCCTCCAACGTCAACTCCTTTTGCCCAGGCACAAAAGTTAAAACTCCTCAATTCTCCCCTCTTAGGCCTCGAACCTTGGACCTCCTTAACTACCAAACACGCCACCTCATAGCTCCCAAGTGATGCCACTTTCCACTGGACCACAAGCCCATTTGTGTCCTATTTTTCTCTTAATCTAGTTAAGAGGCCTCATGCCTGAGACTAGGGTCCACTAAGCAAGAAAAATAATTTTTTCCCTATGGTCTCCCCTATCTCTAAGGCTTCAAATAAGCCTAGTAATAAATTAATAATAATAAACTAAGTTCTACACATTCATACTAACTTCAATGCACAGAAATTAAGGTTTTGGGATTTTTTGGGCGTTACAACCCAATAGGCCCAAATCTACTAGGCTCAATTTTGGGTGTTACAATGATTCAATACATAAACGCTAGCTTTGATTTGAATGTGAAGTATGTGTCTTTGATCTGAATGCTAGGTTTGTGAATATAATATGTTCTGTAATGATTATTTTTACTCTTAAATGTACCTGATATGTTTATTTTAAATAAAAAATATATACGCCTATTTTGAATTGTGTTTGTTTTGGTAATGCCTCGTAACCCTCGTCCGGTGATGGATACGAGTTAGGGGAGTTACATTTGATTGGTTTTACGCTACGGTTTAGTCGATTCTAGGACTAACATAGCGGGTAAGAGTATAGCTATACATGTTATATGTTATATTGCGATAGTGTGATGACTTCTGACATTTGAAAATGTCTTTTTATATAGTAATGGATCCCGATCGAGCCGTAGTTGATGATGTCGAGAGTGTAGCACCTGCTCCCGCGCAAGGGACAATGTCGATAGATTCTCGACCTACTTCGAGTAATCCAGAGGGGGAGGCTAGACAAGCCTTCTACCAAATGATGAATGATTGGTTTACACAGCATATCCGGACTAATTCGGTTGCACAACAACTTCCACCCCCGATTAATCCATCTGCAGTGCCTATTATACCTTCGGTGAGTGATCCGATAAGATTGCCAACCTTTTGGATTCGTTGATAATTTTTTGAAAGATTTCTTCGAAAAGGTTTCATTAATGGAAAAAGGGGGGAGAGGTTGGACGTAAAGTAAAAAAAAAAAATCGAAAATAAAATACGAAATGAAATTGAAACAAGGCTAATGAGATAGAAATAAGGAATCATAAATAGAGTTCGGGTTCGGATTCCATAGATAATATGGATGGTGTTGCCTATAATGATGGACAAATGAAAGAATCTCCACATTTGAATTATCGAGACAAGAACTTTATGCGAGAATGGAAGCCCTAAAGGGAAAATTAGGAATTTTTCTGATAGGGGATCAAAGCGGTTTTCCTTGGAGATGGAAAATTCGCCCAAAGCCACCTATTGATAAAATAAGAAAATAAGGAGCCGAGGAATTCAGAGCCACTGATGATAATGATGCTGAGCAAACTGAGTTTTGGCTTGATAATACCATCCGAGTATTTGATGAATTATCCTGCACCTCTGATGAGTGTTTGAAATGTGTTATATCTCTGCTACGGGACACTGTATATCACTGGTTGAATACACTAGTATCGGTGGTTCCAAAGGAGCGAGTGACATGGGAATTCTTTCTGACAGAGTTTCATAAGAAATATATCAACTAGAGGTTTATTAATCAGAAATGTAAAGAATTTCTTGAGTTGAAATAGGGGCAGATGACAGTGACATAATACAAGAGAAAATTTGTTAGACTCAGCCGATATGCCAGAGAGTGTGTTTCATCTGAAGCTATTATGTGTAAAAGATTTGAAGATGGGCTGAATGAAGACATTAAACTATTAGTTGGCATACTAGAGATAAAAGAGTTCGTGGTACTTGTTGAAGCGACCGCAAAGATGAAGGGCTTTGGAAAGAGAATAGAAAAGCTGATTCTGAAGCTAGACATTCACACAAAAGACCATTCATTAAGCCATTTCAGTCGACCTTAAAGAAATTTCGAGATGATACTAGCCGTTCGAAGAATACTGTAGGTCATTTCAGACGAGATCGAGATAGACCACCTATGACCTCGAGAGCTACCTCTGTAGCTAGTGTGGGAATGTCAAATCAAATCAACTCGAGTGTGAACATTGTGGTAAACGACATCCCGACAATTATAGATTGCATGATAGATCCTGTTTTAAATGTGGATCGAGAGATCATTTTATCTAGGAGTGTTCAGAGATAGTTGATCAAAATCTGGCTCAGAATACTAGATTGGGTAATACTGTAGCTCAAGGTAGACCACCTAGAAATACGAGTATTGCTAGTGGCAGCCAGAGAGGGGCTAAAGATTCAGATGTTAAATCTGAGGCTCGCGCACCAGCCAGATCTTATACCATACGTGCACATGAGGAGGATTCATCCCTAGATATCATTACTGGTGCTTTTACTCTTTATGATACTACCGTTATTGCTTTGATTGATCCTGGTTCAACTTATTCTGATCATTGTTTTCTCGAGTTTTAAAATTTATAAAGAGAATGATAGAACTTGGAAACTAACTCTAACAACGATTTAAGGCAAGTGCGCCTATCGAACAGTAGTATAGCTTAGGCAACACCAGATTGTCGAACCTAAAGGAACTAAAAGTACTAATACTAAACTTCTTTCTATTATTTAGCCTAAATATTAAGTGATTGATTGTTTAATCTAAATTAACTACCTACTATGCTAAAGACGCAAAGACAAAAAGAATGAATTGGGGAAATACTGTTGGGAAAACTCAGTTGATTAAGACGATACCCTTAGGAAGAATCTACCTAGACTTCACTTGTTATCTAACTCTGAACCAGACGATTTATTCACTTAACTTGATCCGTAGGATTTCCTAATTTATATTAAACCCTCTCTCGAGACGAAGAACGTCTAACCCTAGATTGATTAATTGAAATCTCTTTCTAATTAAAACCCCTAGAATCGCATTAACTCGATCTATAAACTCCCATAATAGGTTGCACCCTAATCTAGCAAAATCTCGTCACCCTATCTCCAGGCACGTGATCAACTCTGCTTAATTATGCTAGATCTACTCTTAGACAGGGACTTTTTCTCCACCACCTAAGCACATTTAACTTGAATAAATATCCCGAAAATATTAACACAAGAATTAAGCACACATAATTAAGAACAAATCAAATATTTATCACATAGTTCAGAAAACAATAACAAGATCCGTCTTAGGTTTCATCCCCTTCAGGTATCTAAAGGGTTTAGCTCATAATGAGAAAGGAAAACATCTCAGGAGAAAAGATAAAACAAAACATAAGAAACCCCTAAAACTCCCTGAAGGAATTGAAGGAGAGATTTGCTGTCTTGAGATAATTCCTGTAACACCCCAAACCCGGCCTAGAAGTTAGGCCCGAATTTGGTGTGTCACACTGAAAAGTTTTTCGATAACGTATAAAGAAAACATGTCAAATGAGATAAAAAAATATGTTAGATCCTTTTTATTCATACAAAAATAGATGTTGATTTGTTAAAATCAAGAAAATCAAGTTTGACTTGAGATATTTAATAAAATACTACTAACCTCGAAGATTGATCGATTAAATTTGAATTAATAATTTTATAAAACTGTGACTTTTGGAAATATCGTTGATAGTTCGAGAGAAATTTCCGTATTAAAAATATTTGTAAAAGTTTATTTTGAAATTCATTTGTTAATCGATTTTAGAAAACCTTTATTATGATTTTAGAAAATCTCATTTAAAATAATTTGAGTAAAATACAAACACGTCAAACATAAAGCAAAATAAAATAATCCAGAGGCCTTATTACAAATAAAACCCATAATAGCAAAAGTAATAAAGCGGAATATGTAATTTAATAAAGTTTGAAACACCAATTTCTAAAATATGGCCTCCATCGAGTCATCCATGGCCCCAAGTCCTCGTCTTTGAGCCTTACCTACAAGGGTTAAGAAAGAAAGGGGTGAGTTACAAGAACTCGGTGAGCAACCCACTTACCATTGTCCTTGGGCCAAAATCCAATTAAACATTTGTTGGGCCAAAGCCCATTTACAATTATAACATAATAACATATATATATATAATATGCATGTGATATGCCCAAACCAAACCTAGTTTTCCATCCGCTACACACCACCGTACCAACCAACACACACTGAGGGAGCTTTAGTCACCCACCCCACCAACACACCAAACTGGGCATTAAGCCATAAATCAATTTGTGGACAAGCAACCAGAATTTTGTAGCAAAGCTACCAGAACTTCTCTTAAATCAAATATCCCAACCCATGCAAATCATGTATTTAATGCATAACAATTCACAATGATGTATTCAGATATTCTTTACAAATTTTATGGCCCATTATAACAATTTATCAAAGTTGGCCGTTAAGAAAATATCATCTTGGCCCATTTTGCATATTTTCAGATCGGCCCATATAATCATATATCAATTTGGCCCACATAACAAAATATATCAGATTGGCCCATTAATCAATATGTCCATTTGGCCCATAAGGCAATATGTCAATTGACCCATTAAGCAATTTAGTATTTAGACTCATTAACAATTTACAAATCATTAATAGGGCCATTTCCATAATTTGGCCCATAAGGGCATTTCGTAATTTGGCAATCATACCCGCTAAGGGTAATTCGATAATCTTACCCGCTAAGGGTATTTCAGTAATTTACCCTATAAGGGTATTTTGGTAATTTTGTAACCAAGGCTTAACTACTAATTTGGGGCATAAAAGTTTGAAAGCGTCCATCTGCATCATCTTGACTAAATTGACCATAACTCGGTGAGGAATCTCAAAGCTAAATCAGTAAATTTTCCTTGAGACTAGACTCATATATCTCCTTACTACAATTTTTCCAGAATTTTGGCTTAACAATTTAGTACATTTTATTCCTTAAAATTTCCTTGTTTCTTTGTCCAACAATTCGCCCTCTCTAACCAAAATTCAAATATATCCTTTGTACAGTTTTCATATGTTGTTCCCACTTGTTTCTATTAAAAATAGACTCACCAAGGAATCTTTAAATAAAAACAATATCTCCTAATTCACTTTGTACGATTTTATATGATTTTTCCAAGACAAATCAGGGAACCATGAAATCATTCAGAACCAGTCTCACTAAAATTAACATATCTCAGAATATAAAATTTCTTTTCCTTCTCCGTTTATTCCTTATCAAAATAGACACAGTAGTATTTGATTTGATATCTTATTCACATATTAATTCCCTTTGTCCTATTTTTCATGATTTTTCGAAATCACATCACGCCTTGACCAAAACTATTTTATTACAAAACATGGTTACCACTATGAACCTCACGCGCCCAAAGTGATCCGGATGCCGATTTCTGATTTTCTTTGGTATTTCAACCAAATCACAGAACATATCATACAAAATTTTAGAGAGATGTGAGATTACACATCTTTATTTCTATTTCCTAATGAACCACTCGTCGTTGACCTAGAACAATACCAACAAAAAGTTAGCCTCAAATTTCCAAAAGATTTCATATCACTTACAGTTGAATCACTTACCACTATATTTGAAGGTAGAAATATATCGAGTGATTTGTCCCCAAAACATATAGTCGATTAGTCGAAACTTCAATCCGATTTGCAACATAGCCGAATAGAGATATAACAAAAAATCCAAAAATGAACCCCCTTACCTTATCAATATTAGATCCAATTACCGCCGTTTGACTTCGGCTAGAACAATACACAGTCTCCCACTTAAAGCACTACGAAAAAAGAGTGATTAAAACATGAAGAAGTGGAGGATAACACTATTTACGATTACGATCACGATTTACAACTGAATAGTGATAATTACTTATTCGGCTAAAGAGAAAAGAATATGATCATAGAAAAGAATTCACTTACCGATTTAATCAAAGAAGGAATGTCATCTCAAATGAGAAAGAATTTATGAAGGAGTGATTGTGGATTGTGAGTTTCGGCTATGGAAGAAAATGAACAAGAATAATTTCGGTTATGAGGGTATGGATTAGAGGAAAAAGATAATAGAGTTGGAGAATTTCGTGAAAAGAAAAGAAAGGTTGAGAAGAGGTGCTTATCAAATTTCGGTTTTCAAGAGAAGATGAATGAAAATAGTTTGGTCACAATGGTTTGGTACCTACGGCAACAAGAAAGAATTGAAGAAAAGAAATGCTCACTAATTGCTTGAAGTTTCGACAAAGAAGAGAAGAATTTTTGAGAGAAAAAGCATAAAAATGCAAGAAGGAATTTGACCAACCAAGCACCAAAGTTTCTACTAAAACACTAACAAAAATTTAGCTACCCTTCTTACACCTAAAACCGTCCACATACATAGCCAAAAGGGTGAACATTTTGCCACCCATACTTTCCATAACATCTTCCTTGAAAAATGCCACTTGTTCCCCTTACTTTCCCCTTTTTCATGATTTCTTTCCTCACCTTCATTCTTTCCTTTTATCTTTAGCCATCTTACCATAAAAATAAAAGTCCACCTTGCCATAATTACATGCTTGGCCGACACTTAAGGAAAGAGTGCAAAAATAATAGTCAAAATTGCACACAAAAGGATTTGAACCTCTTCCCCCAAAGTCCTTCACTTAATGCCATAACCTCTTTACTAATTGCTCACTTATGCTAATCATTTATTCATTTATTTCAATAAGCCTTGAAGCTACTTACCATCTCTACTTAAAGTGCTAAAATACCAAAATTTTCCTAAGGCCTAATTAAACCCAAGACTTCATAGAAACCCCGTAAACTCCAAATTCACTTAACTAACAAGTCCATTTTGCAATAATGCCAGTCTCTTGTTCTCAAAATTTTAAACATTCCTACGCCCAAGGCCCATTGGGCCCAATCCTACTAGGCCCAATTTTGGGATGTTACGATTCCAGCTTCTTGAGATGGATCAACTTGCTATCTTTGAGTGATTCCCACAAGTCTGACCTTTCTGGTTTAGCTCCTTGGCCTAGCTAACCACTCCCTTTCAGGTTACACATAGGATGTTTATATAGGCTCTTGGAATACGTTCCTTTGGCCCTAAGTATCCTTTTTCGATTAAAATTACTCTTTTCCACGACGGGGACACGCCATGGCACATGCCCATGTGAATTGATTTCGGTCGTGGTTGAGTTTCTTGAAGAGACACGCCTGTGTGTTTTGAGTTCGAGTAGTGTTAGAGTAAATTACGGAGGCACGACTGTGTGGTCTTGGGCCCAGGCCGTGTTAATTTTTTCTTTAGCCCAATTTGGTTCGTTTTGAGCTCGTTTCTCATTCTTTTTGTCCCTAGGTGCTTTCCTGAGTATAAAACATGAAAAGAAAGGATTAAGAGCACCTTTTTACACAATTCAGGGAATAAATCATCAAAAAGTATGCTAAATGTGGGATTAAAATATGTTACTTTTACGGTTTATCACATACCCCTACACTTAAGCTTTTGCTTGACCTCAAGCAAAATTCTCAACTTACAATTAAAACGAACTTTCCACAATTTTATAATTCTCATCAACAATGTTCATCATAATTCATAGATAATTTATACATGGATAATTTAACTCAAAGAGTCCTAAAGATTCAAACAATATAAGTCATACATTTTGTAGCTCGAAAACATAGGTGTCTCCCCTTATCTAAATAATTACCTTTAATTCAAAACTAACAAGGATTGACATCCTCACTAAAGATTCACTCAAAGCACTCGAAGTGTTTAAGGTTCAAGAATAAGCACTCATAAGTCGAACCTAAAAAGTTAATCCCATAGGCTTGCCTAAAAATCAAATCTCCACCACTGTAATATGAGATGATACACAAATCAAAAGGTCTTTAATAGGGTTGTATGAGGCTTAGGTTAAAGGTGTAAATAAAGGCTGAATTGGAAGGTTAGAATCGAGATTAACTTGACAAATTACGACTTTAGAAAAAATTTGAACTAACAATCTTAATAATTACATCACATGAACACACAAATAATCTGAGCTTCTTCTTCAAGATATTGAAATTAAACATATAAGCTCACTTAATTACGAACTAATAATGAATATACTTAGGTTTTTGTTTTAGATAACGCTTACAGATTACATAAGAAAGAACTTTTATAAGCTGAAATAATATAATTGAGCAACTTATCAAATCAAGTCTCGATAGAAGGGTAGGCAAAGGAATGGTGATAACAAATACGAAGCGGGGTTTTGGGTTAATATTAGTGGGTGAATCAATAAAAGGGTTGTTAGGATCAAAGGGTTCACTAAGGGTTAATTGTGAAGGTAGGCTTTTTAGTAGAGTGAGTGGGTTAAAACCTAGGTGCCTTTATCATCTCAGTATATCCAATCAAAAATGTGGTCTTAACATGTATAATCGAGTCAAGTTCTAGAATAACAGTTCAATGTTGACACATTCATAATCAAAAAGTGAGCATGAAAAAGAATGTATGCTTTGTAAGGCTCAAATTCTTACAAAAATTATGGGTATTTTTGATGTCAACCTCGTAAATTTCAAACTTCAAAATAATATTCAAATTTAGGTAGACAACCTAGAAAAGTTTTTTTTTTATTTCTAAAAATAGACTTATCATGCTTGATTCTCTAGTATCTTAAAGTATAAAGCATTAATGCACAATTAACTATGACTTACTCAAAAACATATCAATAAGAATCATAAATCATTAGAAATTTCATCCTAATTAGTAATATGAGGAAATTACTTAAGAACTAGATATAATTAGGATTTGAGAATATTGCAAAAGTTAGGCACATTTACCTCTACACTTAATATGTACATTGCCCTCAATGTACAAAGATAGATAAATAATCATGTAATCTGAAATCAAAAGAGAAGGAGAAGTGATACTTCTTGAATTTTTACGGGATCATTATTCACGGGTGATTTGGAGGAGGCGGTGATCTTTGTGGTGGATTCCAATAGTTATTGTGCTAGATGAAGAAATTGGAAAACTTCGTGAGGATTAGCGAAGAATTATTAAGCCACATTTAAAATAAACTAATTATGTATTTAAGGACAAGAAAACTAAAGGGAAAGAAAACAGAAAGTAAGATAAAATTAACATAAAAGATGAATGGACTGAGGAGTCCTTATTGTTGGATGGTTCGCGAGGTGGGTGTGATTCCTAAGGCTGTGTTGAGCTGGTGGTCGTGGCTCTAGTGTGATTCCCTAGCAGCCTGAAGAACCTAAAACCAAGGAACTAGAATAAAATAAACTAAATTAAGCATAAGAGAGTCAAAGAGAAGGAAAATGAAGCAAAAGAGAAAAGTAGAATAAAAGTTAAATGGTCTCAAAGACCCTTGGCTTGTAGAGTGGATGAAGTGGCTGGCATAAACTTATGTAGGTCGATCTCCCTTTGGGAGATTCTGCTTGGCTTTTTCCGCTTCTTTGACATGGATATGTGTAGGCTCCAGAGTTTAGAGACTTGTTATGGGGAGGAGAGAAATTTGAGAAAAAGAAGGAAGAAAGAAGATGGGGAGTAGGTGAGAAGGAAGGGAAGAGGGGTGGCTTTAAATATAGTTTCAAGTCTAGTACTTTCCCACTCCCATGGACCGTGGGTGTGTTATTTTACATGGCCACCTCACTGCGGCGTGTGTCTAGATTGCCACGCCCGTTGGTGATAAGTCGGTGTTGTCCACGGTAGCATTGCGGTAGTGGCATTTTGTTGGTACTGTGTGGTGGTGGTTGGAGTCCGTGACTTGAAGATTTGATTGTTTTTATTCGTACCTCTTGACATTATCGGTATGAAGATTACTGTACTTTCCACGGCCACGGCCACTGGTGTGCAAGGCAAGTAATGATGCGGAAGTCTACACTTTTGGTTAGTTTAAAACTAGGTGTTTAAGACGAGCAGAAGAAAAGAAACAAAAATGAAAACAATTGTGTAAATAAATAGGGTTAGTGCTTGGGTTGCCTCTCGAGAAGCGCTCGTTTAAAGTCTTAAGCTAGACTTTTCTTGTATTCACAAAAGTCAGGGTGGTTTAAAAGTTTGAATATCTTCCCTCATGCTATCAGTTCTATTTTCTTGATAAAGTTTAAGTCGAGAAGCGTTTACATTAAAAGTACCAAATATAGGATTGTTTACCTCGACTGTTCTTTATGGGAAAATATTGTGTACCTCAAGAGAGATTTCTTCGTTCGTGTTTAGGTTTGATGTAACGATGCGAGGATCTGCTTTATCTAACAGTACATGGTCTCCTATTTTGAAGTGGTTTGATGTTCCTATGAGCTCTTCTAGGGGCGCCTCCGGTTTTACTTCATGTGGTTCTGGTTCTTCTTTAAAGTGTGTCATCAACTCTTCTAATTTTTCAATCTTAAGGCGTCGTTCCTCATGTAATTCTCCTTTATTGGCATGGGGTCCATGATTCGGTTCATGTTTGTAACCTTGTAGTGTTTTGTATGGTGGAAGTTGAACAACTTGGTTATCAACTGAATTTACTTTCTCACCTTCATCAATTGATGTATTGGTCGAGTCAATAGCTTGTAGACTGATCGATTCGTCACCTACACGAAGTATGAGTTCTCTTGAGCCAACATCAATTTTAGTCCTAGAAGTTTCTAAAAAGGGTCTTCCTAGGATTAAAGGAATCGAATTGTCCTCATCCATGTCTAAGACAACGAAATCTACTGGGAAAACAAATTTATCAATTTTTACAAGAACATCTTCGATAATACCCCTAGGAATTCTAACAGTTTTATCAGCTAATTGAATACTCATCCTAGTTTGTTTGGGTTTCCCTAGACCTAATTCTTTAAACATTTTATAAGGCATGACATTTATACTTGCCCCTAAATCAGCTAAGGCATTATCAATAGTTAGTCTACCAATTAAACATGGAATTGTAAAACTCCCTGGATCTTTTAGCTTTCGTGGTATCTATTCTGTAACATTGCTGAGCATACTGCGTTTAATTCCACATGTGGCTCCTCATCTAACAAACGCTTGTTTATCAAAATTTGTTTTAAAAATTTCATTGAATGTAACACCCCAAACCCGACCCATGCGTTACGAGTGGATTTGGCATGTCACATGAGTAAAACATGTTAATCCTTTTTATTCGTACTAAAAAGTTGCTCCAGTAAAAAAAAAAAAGAAAGAAAAGAAAAGAAAAAAAATCAAGTTTGATTTGATAAATTGATAAAATTGAACTACTAATCTTTTGAAACCATGGATTTTGTAAACAATATTGAAAATTTGAAAGGAAGAACTAGGTCCTTTGAAAATGGTATCGAGGTTTCGAGAGAGAATATCTATCTTTGAAATATTTGTAAATGTTTATAAAAATGTTCATTGTTAATTGATTTTAGAAATCCTTAATTAAGTTTTCCGAAAAATTTTCTTTTAAAAGCAATTTAAGAAAAATAAACCATCCCAACAATAAAGTTAAAATAATCCAAAGGCCTTATTACAACTTAATATTAAATATCAAATTACTTAAAAATACTTAAAAGAAATCCGAAGTTCAAATAACCATTATTCGTAGTATGGCCTCAACTAAGTCGCCCTCGGCCCAAGCCTCCATTACTGATCATTACCTGAGAAGAGTAAGGTAAACGGGGTGAGTTACTTAAAACTCAGTGTGTAACCCACTTGCCATAGTCTACTGTGTAACATCCTGATAATTAGGGGTTATGCATTTTACTTAATTGAATGATGTTGCATGCTTATTTATTAATGAGTATATTTTGGAAGTTATTTGAGTTTCATTAATTAAGTGAATGCTTGGTTAAACTTTTAATTTCTATTAATTAAGAGAGCTAAGCAAGTTAGGCCTTAAGAATTAATGACAAGGAATTTCAAGCATAAGTTAAGTAATTGGCAAAGTGGTTAAGATGCATGGATGTGTGCTTGAGGTGTAAGGTTGAATCTCTAGCTAGCATTAGGGAGGATTTTAATTTTTTGTTGTCTTCCCTATAAGTGTCGGCCAAGAATGTTCTAGAGTGGATGAGAATTCATTTAATTTTGGCTATTTGACCATGTGAAAAGGAAGCTAGGAACTTATGGTATGGAATCATAAGTTCATGATAAGATGAGGGGACAAAAGGCATGATATTGGGCTATGTTTTGGGGATGTGTTCATGGTCATTTGACCATGAACCTAGACGCATGAAGGCTAAAGGGAGTGGTTTATTTTTATAGCAAATCAAGAGTTGATGGGGAAGAATCAAGGAGGAAAAAGGGATAATGTTGGCATTGATTTGGCGAATTTGTGCTTTGCCATTAGGGAAGTTGGCCAAAAGTCTTGCATATTCTTTTGTCCATCTTTTCTCCCTTCTCCAAAACTTTTCCCTAAACCGAAACTATCATTGGCATTTGGTACAAGGTTACTTTGTTTTGGTATTGGAATTTTGACCAAAGAGGTACCCTTATTCCATCTTTTCTTCTCAAAATTCTCTCTTTGATGACAAAATATTGTCACTTTTGAAGTCACTCTTTTTCTTTCTCTTTAGTGCGAATTTAGCTATCACCAAAAGCCTTCTCTTTCATTTTCTTTTCTCTCTTTTCATTCTATTTCTCTTCTCTCTTTCCCTCTCATAGCCGAAACCATAAAAGACTAAGCACCATTTTCTTCTTCATTTTCTCTCCCTTGGTTAATGCATCTAAGCCTCAAAATCAATCTCCTTTCTCTTTGATCAATTCTCCTTTTCTTTTTCTTTTCATTTTATTTCTCTCTTATCTTTCTCTCATTACCAAACCACATAGGATCAAGAACCATTTGTTACCTCCTTGGCCGAATGTGCAAAGGTTCCTAAACATTTCTTTTCTTTTGAGAAATCACCATCATCATCTTCTTCTTCTCTTTCTCTTTTCTTCCTTCTCTCTTTCCTTCTCCTTTCATTCTCTTTCTTCTATTCCTCAAAATCGAAACCATCATATTGAAAATGCCATTTCTCTTCTCTTTTTGTTAAAGCCGAATCTTGAAGGACTCAAGTAAGATTTTATCAATTATTTTTATCTTTTCTTTTCACTTTAGCAAACTTAGAAACGTGATCTTTATTTTCTCTTCTAGAACGATTCATTTGAAAAGAATTTTTTAAAGATCTTGTTGAGGACAACCTTTAAGTGACCATTCGAAATCATCAAGGTATGGTTATTAATTTAGATCACATCAATTTCCTTAGATGGATCACTAATCTATGTTACTTTTAGGGACGATCTAAGATCAACAAGATAGGCAAGAAAAGAGCCGTCCGGAGTGTTTGGAAGAGGGGAGGTATTCCTTTACCATCGAACTACAAACGAAGGGCTGTATCGGTGGTTAGAGACTTTCCATCGGGTTGTGGACCCTCTGCTAACGAGGATCGATTATTCGTAGTAGTGCGTACAATCGAACCACTTTACGTTGGTGGAATATCAGCGGTTTTGATCCATCTAGTGGAGAAACCACAAATCACCGCTTCGTGAATCGAGGGTAAGGATTTAGATCCATCGTCAATAAGTATGGTTTTGTTAACAATAGTTTATACTAACCAAGTGTGTTAATCAATTAGGTGTTGACGAGCAAGGGGTATTATTCTCACTGTTACTAGGTGTGTAACCTTACATTAAAATTTCCATAGATCTATATTGTTAAAAAGTGATTATATGATAATATGTTTGTTTGTGGATACCAATCATTGGTATACAAAATTCAGGTATGTTACCCCAATGTTCCGTTTATTTTTGCTATATGCATAATTATGAAATAAGTATGATTATATTATGTTTTGTGGGGTAATAGCATGAAAATCGATTTGATATGTATGTGCATGGGCATATGGGTATTGTTGATAAAGGAGGAAGTATTCGGTGGTTTTACCACATTTACGGTGACTTCGGTCACATATGTGAATTTGGTGACTTGGTCACATATATTTGGCTCTGGTGACTTGGTCACAAATTTGACTCCGTGACTTGATCACGTATATTTTGCTCGGTGACTTGGTCACATATTTGGCTCCGGTGACTTGATAGAACGTATGTGAATCCGTGACTTTGGTCACGTATATAAAATTTGGACTTGATCGGGTGACTTGGTCACATCTGCTTTTGGTGGCTTTGCCACAATAAGGGCGATGTGCATGTTGATGCAAAGAAGCGCCTTCGATGGTGTGTAGCGGATGGAGGGTCGATTTAGTAATCCTCACGGTGTCTTGATTAGTGCAGGGGTGTGTAGCGGATGGATATTTAGGATTGGTCGGGCTTGCATTTCATTTCATGAACATAACCATGTAATATTGTATGATTATTATTTGATTCATTATGAAATGGGCCTTTGGGCTAAATCTGAGCTAAATTGGGCCTTTGGGCTAAATAGAAGTTAAATGGGCCTATGGCCATATGTGAAATTTTGGGCTTGAAAGCATTTGATAAAATGGGCTTTTTAATGTGTGTGTTATACATTGAGTTTGTAACTCACCCATTTTATAGGATAACTTTTAGATGACTCGTGGTCACGATGGATCAGGCGAGAAGGATTTCGAGGTGGCGATGCTCAGTATTAAGTATTGTGGAGATTTTCCAACTTAAACTTATTACTTTAAATTTTATTACTTAGACTTTATTTTGGGTTGCCAATATTATGTAATAAGGCCACTATAAACTATCTTTAATTTCGTGTTTGGATTTACTTTTATTTTGCCATGAACAAATATCTATTAAATAACTAAATTGGTTTTCGATTAATTAATTAAAAGGTTTTTGTCACTAATATATAAATGTTTTCAAAGAAGTTTTTCTTAAGTTTGGTTTCCTTTTTGATTTTATTAATTCCTCCTAAAAATAATGTTTCAAGAGACAAAAATTACTTTACAATGTGATTCCGCTAAAGTTTTACTCGAGGAACATACCAAATCTGGTTAGCTTTTTGGGCCGGGTTTGGGGTGTTTTCGCTTGGTTTCAGAGCCCAATTTTAAACTCTCGGCCTTGGGTTTTGAAGCCCACAACGTTTTCAAAAGTTGGCCCAAATGATTTTTTTGAAAGATTTCTTAAGTTAAATGATTTTGTAAGAGCATGGCACTCGAGTTCTCGGTCCAGATCCATCAGGTATGTACCTTTATTTGATAAGTGATATGAATGTTTGATAAGCCTAAAGAAACTTTAGAGACATGGACCCTAGGTGTATGTGTACTACTACGGAAAAACTACGAAATATCTGTTTCATAAAACTTTCTTTTAATAAGAAGTGAAAAGATTCTAATACATAAGACTTTTCAGAAAAGCAGATAAGATCGTAGTAGACATGAGCTCTAGGGGCGAGGTCGTCGTGGACATGGAAGAGGAAGGATGATGTTTGAAACCGATTCGATCTGGTCAAGGTTTGAGAATGAAGCTCTACCACCGGCTGTTGGGCGGACTTTCAAGAATAAAATGAAGGTGGTGACGCGATATCACAAGTTTGTCTTGCGAGTTTTGGAGCGAGTAGCGAAGCTGGTTCGAAATGGGTCTCGAAAGTCGATGAGTCGAGAGACTAAGATCGAATGGAGTGAGGTTTTCAGAGGAGTATCTAGAGTAGCTCAAATGTAGTGAATATTGGTTGGAGGCGATCGAGAGGATCATGGACGATATAGACTTGAGCGATGAAGAGAAATTGAAAGGTGCTATTTCACTTCTTCGTGATGAAGCCTACCGTGGTGGCTCACTATAAAGGAAAGTACCCCGTGGATAGTGCGGATTGGGGTATTTTAAGATTAAATTCGAAGGAAAATATGTTGGAGCTAGCTACATCGACTCCAGAGGAAGACATTTCGAATTTGGTCCAAGGGAACAAGTCGATAGTGAATATGAAGCGAAATTTTGCGACTTAGCCGTTATGCCGGAGGATAGTGGCTACGGAATATGAACGGTGTATCAGATTTGAAGATGGGCTTAGAGATGAATTGTGAGTGATGATTGCCCACACCGTGAAAGAGATTTTGCAATCTTAGTGGAAAGGGCAAGAATTACCGAAGAGGCTAAACGGACTGAGAGAAAGAATCGGGACAGAGGTCAGAGCAAGAATAAGAGAAGCTTTGGGTCCTCAGGGTCGTCCAGAAATTTTCAGAAGAGATCAAGAAATGATAGACTGCGAGGTCAACAGACTGCTTCGGGAGGACAAAATCGTACTTGTTCTCAATGTGGGAAAATGCACTCGAGAGAATGTTGGAAAAAGACCGGTGGATGTTTCAAGTGCGGTTCGAAGGATCATATGATTAAGGATTGTCCGATGAACTCAGAAAAGAATCATCCAAACAAGTCGAGGTGCTAATCGGATGACGAAGCGGACATGACCGATAAGGGCCGTGGTCCAAATGGAAGGGTAATGGCTCTGGTAGAGGCCGTGGAACTTCGTGCGAAGCGATGGTAGCTCGAGGCGAAGACGGCCGTGTCCGGTATGTGCGGTTAAATCATGAGAGAAGACGATGCCTTTTGATGTTATTGCAGATGCGTTTCGATTTACAGGTTACCCTTTATTGCTTTGATAGATATAGGGTCAACTCATTCCTATATCGCTAGTGAAGTATCGGGACTTTGCATGTGACTTCAAAGCATACCTAGGAAAATGGTATACTTAGTCCTTTAGAATGAGCAGCATGAGTTGTAGACAAACTTTTAAGGAAGTGCCTCTAGAAGTCTAAGGGATCTGATTTCGGTGATTTAATGGAGTTGCCATTGGAGAATTCGACCTAATCTTAGGCATGGGTGGCTTGTGAAGTACCGTGCAAATGTGGATTGTCTTTGCTAAGAGAATGTCATTAAGAACTTTTGATGAAAAGGATGTTGTAGTAATGGGCGAGAGACGAAACTACTTATCTAATGTAGTATCCGCTCTTAAGGCAGAAAAGATGATTAGAAAGGGATGTGAAGCCTTCCTGATATTAGTGAGTGCTTTGAAGGTTAAGGAAGCAACCGCTAATGAAGTCGGATGAAGGAATTTGTAGATGTTTTTAGGAAGAACTTCCGGTTTGCCTCGGATCGTGAGGTAGAATTGGGATAGACTTAATGCAGGCGGCGCCAGTTTCTATTGCTCCATATAGAATGGCACCGAAGAAGTTGGTTGAATTGAAGGCTCAGATTCAGGAGTTGCTTGATCGTGGATTCATTCGACCTAGTGTGTCTCCATGGGGAGCACCGGTCCTATTCGTGAAGAAGAAGGACGGATCGATGAGGATGTGTATAGACTACCGGCAGTTGAATAAGCTAACCATCAAGAACAAGTATCCTTTGCCAAGGATCGACGACTTGTTTGATCAGCTTAAGGGAGCTGCGGCATCCTCAAAGATTGATCTAAGGTCGGGGTATCATCAGCTTAAAGTGAAAGAAGCGGATATCCATAAGACGGCTTTCAGAACTAGATATGGGCATTATGAATTTACGGTAATGCCATTCGGATTGACGAATGCCCCAATGCGTTTATGGACATGATGAACCGATTTTCCAGCCCTACTTGGATCGGTTAATCGTGGTATTCATAGGCGACATCTTGGTGTATTCTAAGTCCAAGTAGAACATGATGAGCATCTCCGGATTGTGTTACGAGTTTTAAGGAGAAAAAATCAGACGCCAAATTCAGCAAGTGTGGATTTTGGTTGAAAGAAGTTGCATTTTAGGTCATGTGGTATCTGCGGAAGGGATAAGGGTGGATCCTCGGAAGATTGAGGTGCTAGATTGAAACCACCTAAGTCCGTGAATGGCGAGGTTCCACAGTTTCTTGGGTTTAGCTGGATACTACAGAAGATTCGTTGAAGGATTTTCATCGATAGCTGCACCTTTAACAAAATTGTTGAGAAAGGAAGTACCTTTCGTGTGGTCGATAAGTAGCAAGAGAGCTTTGAAAAGCTCAAGAAAGTTTTGACTGAAGCTCCGGTTTTGATCCAGCCTGAGGCAGGAAAGGATTTTGTCGTGTATTGTGATGCTTCTCACACGGGATTAGGATGTGTTCTGATGCAAGGTGGAAAGGTAGTTGCGTATGCGTCTCGGCAGTTGAGACCACACGGGGTTAATTACCCGACGCATGACTTGGAGTTGGCAACTGTAGTCTTTGCTCTTAAAGATTGGAGACATTACTTATATGAAGAAAAGTCAGTGATATACACGGACCACAAAAGTCTAAAATATCTACTGACTCAGAAAGAACTGAATCTAAGGCAGTGAAGGTGGATAGAGTTGTTGAAAGACTACGACTGTTCCATCGAGTACCACCCAGGCAAGGCGAATGTGGTGGCAGACGCTCTAAGTCGAAAAGTGGTGTCAGATTTAAGAGCGATGTTTGCACATCTTAGTCTTTACGATGATGGAAGCTTGTTGGCAGAACTGCAAGTTAAGCCGACATGGTTAAGTCAAGTGAAAGAGAGGCAGTTAGTAGATGAAGATCTGAGTGAAAAGCTTCGACGGGTGCAGAGTGGGAAATTGGAAGATTTTGGTATTAACAGTGATGGGGTATTGTGCTTCAAAGGTAAAGTCTGTATGCCAAAGGATCAGGAGTTGAGGCAAAAGATACTTCAGGAATCGCATGGTAGCCCCTATGCTATGCATCCTGGAGGAAGTAAGTTATACCAAGATTTAAGAGATCAATTTTGGTGGCCTAGACTTAAGCGGGAAGTTACGGAGTTTGTAGAAAAGTGCTTGACGTGTCAGCAAGTCAAAGCTGAACATAAAGTACCTTCAGGATTGCTTCAGCCGATAAAGATTCCACAGTGGAAGTGGGAGAGAATAACCATGGACTTTGTTAGTGGGCTTCCTCTTACGCCTACTAAGAAAGACTCTGTATGGGTGATAGTGGATCGATTGACGAAATCTGCACATTTTATCCCAGTTCGGGTTGATTACTCTTTGCAGAAATTGGCAAAGTTATATGTGGCTGAGATTGTGAGATTGCATAGAGTGCCGTTGTCGATAGTTTTGGACAGAGATCCGAGATTTACGTCGCGATTTTGGAAAGCATTGCATCAGGCTTTGGGCACCAAATTGAACTTCAGTACGGCATTTCATCCTCAGTCGGACGGTCAGTCCGAAAGAGTAATCCAGATCTTAGAAGATATGTTAAGGGATGTGTGATAGATTTCAAGGGAAGTTGGGAGGAATTCTTCGTTGGCGAATTTATGTACAACAACAGTTTCAATCGATATACGGATGGCACCATATGAAGCACTATATGGACGAAAGTGTCGCACTCCTACGTGTTGGGCGAAATTAGGAGAACGTCGATTTTGGGTCCGAGATAGTGGTGAATCTGAAGAAAAGGTTAAAATAATCCGGCTCGGTTAAAGGAAGCATCCGATGACAAAAAATCGCACGCAGATCTAAAGCGGAAAGAAATAGAGTTTCTTGTAGGGACCAAGTTTTCCTAAAGGTTTCACCTTGGACAAAGGTGATGAGATTTGGACGCAAAGGAAACTAAGTCCCGATTCATTAGACCTTATCGGATTGTGAAGCGGGTCGGATCATGCCATATCGTTAGAATTGCCTTGAGTTGAAGCAAATGCATGATGTATTCCATGTTTCAATGTTACGCCGTTTTAAGTCGAGATCCATCTCATGTAGTGCCGTTGAGGAGGTGGAATTAAGATCGGACTTGTCATGTGAAGAGAGCCAATTCAAATTCGGAGCGAGATATAAAGGTTTTACTGAGAAAATCGGTTCCTCTCATCGAGGTATTATGGCGTAATCATGGATCTAAAGAAGCTTCAGAGGAACCGGAGGAAGCGATGCGACGCAATACCCTCACTTATTCGGCCGGGTAATTTCGAGGACGAAATTATTTTTAAGGGGTAGAAGCGTAACATCGATAATTAGGGGTTATGCATTTTACTTAATTGAATGATGTTGCATGCTTATTTATTAATGAGTATATTTTTGGAAGTTATTTGAGTTTCATTAATTAAGTGAATGCTTAGTTAAACTTTTAATTTCTATTAATTAAGAGAGCTAAGCAAGTTAGGCCTTAAGAATTAATGACAAGGAATTTCAAGCATAAGTTAAGTAATTGGCAAAGTGGTTAAGATGCATGGATGTGTGCTTGAGGTGTAAGGTTGAATCTCTAGCTAGCATTAGGGAGGATTTTAATTTTTTGTTGTCTTCCTATAAGTGTAGGCCAAGAATGTTCTAGAGTGGATGAGAGTTCATTTAATTTTGGCTATTTGACCATGTGAAAAGGAAGCTAGGAACTTATGGTATGGAATCATAAGTTCATGATAAGATGAGGGGACAAAAGGCATGATATTGGGCTATGTTTTGGGGATGTGTTCATGGTCATTTGACCATGAACCTAGACAACATGAAGGCTAAAGGAGTGGTTTATTTTTATAGCAAATCAAGAGTTGATGGGGAAGAATCAAGGAGGAAAAGGGATAATGTTGGCATTGATTTGGCGAATTTGTGCTTTGCCATTAGGGAAGTTGGCCAAAAGTCTTGCATATTCTTTTGTCCATCTTTTCTCCTTCTCCAAAACTTTTCCTAAACCGAAACTATCATTGGCATTTGGTACAAGGTTACTTTGTTTTGGTATTGGAATTTTTGACCAAAGAGGTACCCTTATTCCATCTTTTCTTCTCAAAATTCTCTCTTTTGATGACAAAATATTGTCACTTTTGAAGTCACTCCTTTTCTTTCTATTTAGTACCAAATTTAGCTATCACCAAAGCCTTCTCTTTCATTTTCTTTTCTCTCTTTTCATTCTATTTCTTCTCTCTTTCCCTCTCATAGCCGAAACCATAAAAGACTAAGCACCATTTTCTTCTTCATTTTCTCTCCTTAGTCGAATGCATCTAAGCCTCAAAATCAATCTCCTTTCTCTTTGATCAATTCTCCTTTTCTTTTCTTTTCATTTTATTTCTCTCTCTCTTTCTCTCATTCTGAAACCACATAGGATCAAGAACCATTTGTTACCTCCTTGGCCGAATGTGCAAAGGTTCCTAAACATTTCTTTTCTTTTGAGAAATCACCATCATCATCTTCTTCTTCTCTTTCTCTTTCTTCCTTCTCTCTTTCCTTCTCCTTTCATTCTCTTTCTTCTATTCCTTAAAATCGAAACCATCATATTGAAACCACTATTTCTCTTCTCTTTTGTTAAAGCCGAATCTTGAAGGACTCAAGTAAGATTTTATCAATTATTTTTATCTTTTCTTTTCACTTTAGCAAACTTAGAATCGTGATCTTTATTTTCTCTTCTAGGCGATTCATTTGAAAAGAATTTTTCAAAGATCTTGTTGAGGACAACCTTTAAGTGACCATTCAAATCATCAAGGTAAGGTTATTAATTTAGATCACATCAATTTCCTTAGATGGATCACTAATCTATGTTACTTTTAGGGACGATCTAAGATCAACAAGATAGGTAAGAAAAGAGCCGTCCGGAGTGTTTGGAAGAGGGAGGTATTCCTTTACCATCGAACTACAAGCGAAGGTTGTATCGGCGATTAGAGACTTTCCACGGGTTGTGGACCTCTCGCTAACGAGGATCGATTATTCAAGTAGTGCGTACAACCGAACCACTTTACGTTGGTGGAATATCGTGGGTTTTGATCCATCTAGTGGAAAAACCACAAATCACTTGCTGTTCGTGAATCAGGGGTAAGATTTAGATCCATCGTCAATAAGTATGGTTTTGTTAACAATAGTTTATACTAACCAAGTGTGTTAATCAATTAGGTGTTGACGAGTAAGAGGGTATTATTCTCTTTGTTACTAGGTGTGTAACCTTACATTAAAATTTTCCATAGATCTATATTGTTAAAAGTGATTATATGATAATATGTTTGTTTGTGGATACCAATCATTGGTATACAAAATTGAATTATGTTACCCCAATGTTCGTTTATTTTTGCTATATGCATAATTATGAAATAAGTATGATTATATTATGTTTTGTGGGGTAATAGCATGAAAATCGATTTGATATGTATGTGCATGGGCATATGGGTATTGTTGATAAAGGAGGAAGTATTCGGTGGTTTTACCACATTTACAGTGACCGGTCACATATGTGAATTGGTGACTTGGTCACATATATTTAGCTCTGGTGACTTGGTCCAAATTTGACTCCGGTGACTTGATCCGTATATTTTCTCCGGTGACTTGGTCACATATTTAGCTCGGTGACTTGGTCACATATGTGAATCCGGTGACTTGGTCACGTATATGAAATTTGGACTTGGTCGGTGACTTGGTCACATCTGTTTTAGTGGCTTTGCCACAATAAGAACAATATGCATGTTGACTTGCGACAGCGCCTTCGATGGTGTGTAGCGGATGGAGGTCGATTTAGTAATCCCCATGGTGTCTTTGGTTGAGTGCAGGGTGTGTAGCGGATGGATATTTAGGATTGGTCGGGCTTGCATTTCATTTCATGAACATAACCATGTAATATTGTATGATTATTATTTGATCTCATTGTGAAATGGGCCTTTGGGCTAAATCGAGCTAAATTGGGCCATTGGGCTAAATATGAGTTAAATGGGCCTATGGCCATATGTGAAATTTTGGGCTTGAAAGCATTTGATAAAATGGGCTCTTTAATGTGTGTGTTATACATTGAGTTTGTAACTCACCCATTTTTATGGGATAACTTTTGGATGACTCGTAGTGCGATGGATTAGGCGACAAGGATTTGGGGTGGCGAAGTTGCAAGTATTAAGTATTGTGGAGATTTTCCAACTTAAACTTATTACTTTAAATTTTATTACTTAGACTTTATTTTGGGTTGCCAATATTATGTAATAAGGCCACTATAAACTATCTTTAATTTAGTGTTTGGATTTACTTTTATTTTGCCATGAACAAATATCTATTAAATAACTAAATTGGTTTTGATTAATTAATTAAAAGGTTTTGTCACTAATATATAAATGTTTTCAAAGAAGTTTTTCTTAAGTTTGGTTTCCTTTTGATTTTATTAATTCCTCCTAAAAATAATGTTTCAAGAGACAAAATTACTTTACAATGTGATTCCGCTAAAGTTTTACTCGAGGAACATACCAAATCCGGTTAGGCTTTTTGGGCCGGGTTTGGGGTGTTTCATACTGGGCCAATATCTCATTAAGTAATTATTTGGGCCTAAGCCCATTTACAATAAAAATAATAACATATATTATGCATGTGATATGCAAGTTCCCATCCCAACCTAATTTCCATCTGCTACACACCACCCGTACCAACCAGCACACCTATGGGGAGCTTTAGTCACCCATCCCGCCAACACACCAAAATGGGCATTTAAGCCATAAATCAAAGTGGGCATAAAGCCATATATTTAACTGGGCAAGAAGCCATATATTTAACTGGGCATGAAGCCATTAGAATTATGTAGCAAAGCTACCAGAACTTCTCTTCATCAAAATCCCAACCCATGCAAATCATGTACATATAGTATGCATTTTCATTTGGCCCATTTATCATATTACACATTTGGCCCATTTATCAAATAACACATTTGGCCCATTTAACAAATATCACAATGGCCCATTTAACAAATATCACATTTGGCCCATTTAACAAGTATCACAATTGGCCCATTTAACAAATATCACATTTGGCCCATTTAGCAAGTATCACAATTGGCCCATTTAACAAATATCACAATTGGCCCATTTAACAAATATCACATTTGGCCTATTTAACAAGTATTACAATTGACCCATTTAACAAATATCACAATTGGCCCATTTAACAAATATCACAATTGGCCCATTTAACAAATATCACAATTGGCCCATTTAACAAATAGCACAATTGGCCCATACAATTACTTTTATCGATTTGGCCTATTGAGGGCAATTTCGTAATTTTCATAGCCTTAACACTGATTTCAAAGTCTTTACTACTAAAGTGATAAATATGACATTTTACTTGATTTCACTAACTTGTGATTTAATCAAGCGATTAATACGATATAGTTATCCAACCCATGAAATGCGGTGTGAGATTACACACCTGATTACGGTGAGCACTACACTTTCTTGATCGACAACACTTAGAATATTTTTAACACTTGATTAGATCATTAAAACTTATAGTAATTTATTCTAAGATAAATGGTCTAGGATTTTTACCCTCGGAATCGCGAATAATTATGATTTGCCGGTTTTCCCTGATTGACGGTTCAACACCCATTGGAAAACCCCGAACCGCTAAAGGCTCCGAACAACGAACAACCTCGAATAGTTGATTCTCACCAGATGAGGGTCCACAACCCGATGGAAAATCCCGGATTGCCGAAACGGACCTTCGTTTGAATCTAGGAGTTGTGAACGCCAAACCACTCCTTTTGGAATCACTTTTAGATTTCCCTTTCAAATCGTCACTATGGGCTTCCATTTGTTTGATCCTTAGTAAATTGATAATGTACTAAAGTATGGACTTAACAAAATGGTAGAGATAAGCTTACCACGAGGTTTCGATTGATCCACGAATAAATCCCTATATACAAGAATCAATTACTCATTTCCATACTGTTAATCTTCTTAATAAATAAGGATGATTGTGAAAACCATGAAGAACTCTTACCTTGAAGGTTTTGATCCTAGTTCTAGTGATTACGAGATAGCTTTGAGGAGATGATGATACGACCCTCCACTATTTCACTAAAAAAAACAACGAAAAGGATTTTTCTAAGAAAAAGAATGATTATTTCGATCAAAAGGCTCTCCTAAGCCAACCTATGGGTTCGGCCAAAAGTAAACAAATAACTAAAAGAAACCAATGAAGAGAATTCTTACCGATTGATCAAAACATGAGTATAAAGAATGATTGAGAAGAAATATGTGTGAAGTAGGAGGTTCGGCTATGGAGGAAAAATTGAAGGAGATGGTGCTTAATGACATTCGACCATGGTGAAGAATTAGGGAGAGAGATGTTTGAGAGTTTTTTGTAAAAGTAAAGAAGAAAATAAGTAGGAGATAAGATGTTTATGTTTCGATTTTCAAAGATGGAGAATGAACAAAGAAGAAGTTTTGAGATTTGTGTATAATCGACCAAGCAAGAAAAAGAATAAGATGAAAGAAAAATGCCCCCTTCAATGGTTGTATAGTTTCGGCATAAAGAAGAAAAGAGCTTGAGAGGAAAAGAAAATAATACCAATTTGGTCAATAATAACCAAAACCAAAGTAAAATTTTACCTATGCACAAGACACATTCGGCTAGGGAGAGAAAGATTTTGGAGAGAAAGGAAATTGATGCACAATTTGCTAAAGAATTTTACCAACTATCTCTAATCCTTTCAATATTCAGCCAACCCTTCTAGCCCCAAAGCTGTCCATGTACATTGGCCAAAAAATAAAAATCTAGCCACCCAAAGTTTCCAAAACATCTCCCTTGTTTCATGCCTTATGTCCCCCCTTACATGCCTTTTCCATAAGATTCTTTCCCTCAACTTCACTTCTTGCCTTAATCCATTAGCCACCTTGCCATAAAACTAAAAGTCCAACCTACCTAAAATAGAGCTTGGCAGACACATGCTAGGAAGAGCAAAATTTAATAAAATTTACATGCACATCAAGGATTGAACCTCTTCCCTCAAGATAATCATATGGCGCCAACTCCTCTTTCTTCGCTTGCTCATCTTATGATAACTTTTACCTCTTTATTACCTTAAGCTTAAAGGTCACTTGTTCCACTTCATTTAATGTACTAATTACCAAAATTATTCCAAAACCAAATAATTCCAGAGCCTTCTCGAGGCGTATAGACACACACATTGAATCATTTCACTAGTTAAGCACCAAATTAAAGCAACATATCGAAATTCAAATTTTAGGATGTTACATTGAATTTGGCATCTGTGAAAAGCTTCAAGAAGCGGTAAGTTAATATGTAATTTCTTTAAGAGTTTAAGAAACTTACCAAGGCATTCCTCTATATCGTCTCTCTTCAATGCTTCGGGATAAGGTATGCGAGGTTGGTACTCTTTGATTACCAGTTTTGGCTTTTCTTGTGTTACCTCAACTTTACCTTCTTCTACCTCACTTTCTTATACTGAATTGGGTTCATCTAACCCTACATTTTCTTGAGCTGTTATGGCTTGGATTTGCTCCTTTGTGTTAATCTCAATGTTGCTTGGTAGACACCTTTGTGGTCGTTCGGAAATTAACTTTGCAAGTTGTCCAATGACTTAGTAATTTCCCAACCGACTTAATAAGTTCCCCAACTTGGTTCTTGATCCTTCAATCAATGTTTGTTGGTTTTAAGTGTTGTCTCGGTGTCTTGGAAAGCGGTTTTACTGTGGTCGCCATGAATTTTGTCGGCATCTCTTCAAGGTTTGGCTTCTTGTCTTATGGATATGGCTGATTTTGGAAATTTTGAGGTTGTTTTCCTTAATTTCCTTGATTTCCTTGACCTCCCCATGAAAAATTTAGGTGGTTCCTCCAACCTGGATTATAAGTATTACTATAAGGGTTATTATTAGATCTGAAATTATTACCTATATTGTTCATTTGTTCACTTTCTGTGCCAGGTTTGTAACATCCCAAAAATAGGGGTTATTCGTGATTGAATTATTTTGCTTGTGTTTAAATTTATGTGATATTATTTGTGGTGTTATAAGACTTAATTAGGGGTCTTGAGTAAGCTCGGTTTAGTAGGATAATTTTAGTTTGGCTTAATTGATGAAGGGATCATGTGAGCTTAGCACTTAAGTTAAATTAAGTAGCAATAAGTAACATAAGTTAAGTGCATGGCAAGATGGTAAGGCGCATGGAGGTTAGCTTGAGGGAGAGGTTGAATCCCTTAAATAGCATTGGGACAACTTTTATTTTTGCTTTGGTATGGTAAGTGTCGGCCAAGGATAATTAAGGTAAAGGTTGACCTTGTTATTTTGGTTAGTAGACTATAGGTTTAAGGCAAGTATTAACTAATGGAAGGGAATCAAGTAATTAAAGAAAATATGGAGACATGGGGCTAGTATCAAGGAGAAGCGTTTTGGAAAGAAATCCTATGCCTTTATGCCATGAACTTGGGCGGCATTGTGGCTAAGGAGGGAGTTTTGGCGAATATGCTAGTGTTGGTAAGGCTTAGGAAAATTTTTGGTCATTTCTTTCATTTGGTGCAAAAGTTGCAAAACAAATTTTCTCTCAAAAACTTTTCTCTTTGGCGAATTCTACTTTGTGGTAAGCCTAAACTCTTTTGACCATTTGGTCATTTTATGCTCAATTTCTATTTTCTCCATCTCAATCTCTCAAACCGAAACTTGCATTTAACCTTTTGTTCTCCCATTTATTTTGCTTAGACATCAAAAACCTCTATACACTTCTCCTTGCGAAACTATATTTCTTTTCCCATTATTTTCTTTTTGACATATAGCGAATATACCTCTTTCTTTGTGCCAAAATATTCTTCTTCTAACTTGATCAACTTTGGCCGAATATTGAAGGTAAGATAGTTTTCCTTGGGACTTCTTTAGCAATCGGCTTTGGTAAGGTGGTAAGGGTTTATTTCAAAGGTTTATTTTTTTTAAGTTTTCGTTTAAGCCGAAGGCTAATAACCTTGATGATGATGGTTGATTGTAGGAAGGTGAGGCCGATTCTTTTAGGAGTGTGGCTAGTGTTCGAAGGCTTTTGGGTAAGATTTTAGGTTCACAAGGAACCCTTCTCAATTATTTTGTTTTGGCCGAATAGGCCATGGTTCTAATATTCATTCTTGGCCGAATATAGGGACAAGAATTCTTGTGTGGCCGATTTGTTTATTCGGGATTTAGAACTCTTGTTGGTGCCAGGTGTGTACATACACACCTTATAACTCTTTAATATGCTAAGTGTTATTTTATGTCTAATCAATTTGTGTAGACATGGATGTAATACCTTTATGGTATTAGCAAGGACTCGGGTAAGTCTTTATTGCTATGAGATTATTATTTGATGCTTTTGGGAAGCATGACACATTTAGTATGTGTATTATTTGATTTATGGCCTATGATAATCGATTGGATCTTGTTAAATAAATCAATCAACATGATTTTTGTATATGCATATGAATGATTGGTATGGGTTGATGAGAGGAGGCGGTGATAATTGTGTCGGCGGACACGGTGTTTTAGTAACACAATGTGACTACGGTCACGGAGGTTTAGTACCTCGGAGGTTTGGTACCTCATAGCGACTTGTCCTGTGGTTTATACCACCGTGGGTTGGCCCCACTTTGAGATATGGGATTATGTCGCGGTGATTTGGTATCACACGATGGGTTGGCCCCATCACTTGATTTGTGACTTCGGTCACCGGTGTTTTAGTAACACAATCGTGTCTTGGACACGGTGATTTGGTATCACATTTGTGACTATATGTCACTAGTGGTTTAGCACCACCGGTGGTTTGGTACCACAGGGGTAGAAAAAGGTGTTTGGTTGGCTAGGTTGGGTGCATATTTTAATGCATGTTAAATTGTTATAAATTGTGTATGTTGTAAAATTAAGCGGGAAAAAGGGTTACACATTGGGTCTTTATGACTCACCTTTTTCCTTTAATTTTTCAGTGATTAAATGATCGCGGGTAAGGAGGCGGATGGACTCGAGGTGGCCATGCGATGGAGACTTTTAATAAATAATTTTTTGGATTTTAATTATCTTTCTTTTGGGTTTATGTTACTTGTTTGTAATAAGGCCTCCTAAAGTTGTTTTATTATTATTGCATGTTTGAATGTTTTGTTTAAATTATTTGATGATGTTAAAATGGATGCACATGTTTTCTAAACTTTTAAGCATAAAATGTTTTAAAGTACCATCGGTACATTTGAAATTAATAAACAACTCGACTCAACAAATATTTTCTTTGAATTAAGTATGGTTTTTAACAAAGAAATTTCAATTGAAAGGCAATTCGACTAAGTTTTAAAATGGTTTTCAAAATGTTTTCTCTGTAGCAAACCAAATTCGGTCATATTGTTTGGGCGGGTTTGGGGTGTTACAAATTAGTATCGAGCCAGTTCAAAGCTTCATTTGTGGGGCCCAAGGCCCAAAAATGTTTTAGTAGGCCTAATTGAAATATTTTGGTTTTGAATAAAGCATGGCACCGAGTCTCGGCACCTATCCGCCTGGTAAGTACTCCTAACCACATATGATATATTTTCTATAGAAGGGTAGGAAGCATGGGACGTAGATAGTGATAAGTATTTTAAACTTTAGGACTAGTTTACCTCAAACAATGACATAAGACTTTAATGACCTAATTAAAACCAACGTGACTAAGTCATTTGAGTTAGGGTGTGGTAACCTTAGTATGCATGTCTAGGATTGGATCCGGAAGAGCTTGGTATTTAAGCGGTCCTCGTGACTCACCTCCTCTTGGAGGATTCCTACAGTGCGTAGCTTGGTTCACCTAACCAAGAGGACTCGGTCATAAGCAAAACCCTAAATAAAACCGAAAGGGACTAGCCATGTTTTAGGAAAAATTTGGTTTTAAATCACTAAATTATCTCTTTTAGATAGTGGGACAAATTTATTTTCAAAAAAAAAAAAAAAAAAAATTCAAATATTTTCGGTTTATCAAAATTCCCAAAATGCCCGTAGTGGCAAAATTACGAAAATGCCCTTGTTTTTAGAATCATCAAATTACCCCAATTTTAATAAAATCTTCTTACTTTGCAAAAGTAGCTGAAAAACTTGTAATTCAAAATATATACGACTTTTGGAATTTACAAAATTTCCAAAATACCACGATTGATAAATTACCAAAATACCCACGGTTTCAAAATTTTGCCATACCTTTAAATTGAAGAATTTTTGAAAATACTCCTCAATTTTGTTGAAATTACAAAATGATTTGATTTATTAAAGTTTTTCAAAATTTCTTGGTTTATTACAAAAATACCCTATAGGAAAATGGCGAAAATACCCACAGGTTAGAAGCAGACGAAATGCTAGAAGAGTGCATAAGTATGAAAGGTATTAGGGAATGGATGTACTTTTACGTGTGAACTAGATAGAAGACTTAAAACTACTGTTTGATCGAAAGAATATCTATTAAATTCTTTTCATAAAATTTCCTTCGGATAATCAAGTGAAACATGTTCTAATTCATAAAATTTCCTAATCAGTTAAAGAACGATAGTTAGAATGAGTTTTAGAGGGCGTGGCGTCGTGGGCGTGGAAGGGTAGGATAGCGATGTCGAACACATCGAGTCGGTCAAGGATCGAGAACGACATACCACTACCACCACCCCTGACTTTTGAGTGAAGAACGAGGATCGGATGGGTGATGGCGCAATGTCAAGCGATCTTGCGGGTTACGGAAAGGGTATTTGGAATGGGTGGAGGTGGAGGAGCTCGAAATCGGTACTGAAAGACTTGAGCTAATGGCGCTGAATTTTTCGAGGTGTATCTGGGGTAGCACCAAACCACGGTGAGTATTGGCTAGAATCGTAGAAAGAATCATGGATGAGATAGATTTGACAAATGAGGAGAAACTGAAAGGGGCGGTGTCACTTCTCAAGGATGAATCATATCGTTGGTGGATCACAGTTCGGAATGGTGCTGTAGCAGAAGATCTCACTTGGGACTTCTTTAAGGCAGCATATCAAAAGAAATATATTGGGTCTAGTTACATCGATGCACAGCGTAAGGCATTCCTGAGTTTGGTCCAAGGGAGTAAATCTGTATCAGAGTATGAGGCTGAGTTCTTAAGATTGAGCCAATATGCTGAAGGGATTGTGGCTTCGGAGCACGATCGATGTGTTCGATTCGAAGACGGGTTGAAGGGCAGTGAGATTGTTGATTGCTCCACATCGGGGCGAGTTTGCTACTCTAGTTGAAAAGGCTAAGATAGCCGAAAGAATAAAGGAATCTGGAAGGCGAACTATGGTAGGAATAAGCATAAGAGGATATGGATCATCTGGGTGTTGGCAATGTTAGGAAGAGGGCTAGGCAAAATGAGCCGAATCGATCAGGGAGGTCATTCTCGCTAATCAAAGACCGAAGACGAGTGTGTCGATGTGAGAAATTTCATTGGGGCGAATGTTGGATTTGGAGGAAAAGGTCATTTGAGTGTGGTTCGCTAGACCACCGTGTGAGGATTATCCACGTAAGCAAGCAAGAATCGATCGAAGGCCAAGGTCGGGCTCAATTGAGAAAGGAAGGACCAGACCGCATGAAGAGGTCGTGGTAATGGTAGAGAGGTAATGGTTACGGTGGGTCGCGGATCATCGAGCGGAGGTGCAAGCAACACGGAGGCTAAGCGACTGGTTTGGTATATCTTTGCGGCGTCGTGAGGAGGGTGCCTTGCCGGATGTCATAACCAGTGCGTTTCTAATTTTCGGTCTTCCTTATGTTGCATTAATTGATGTGGGTTCTACGCATTCATACGTGGCAGTAGTGTGGTAGAGACTTTGAACCTAGACTACGAGATTCTTTGCTAGGAAGATGGTCGTAATTAGCCCTTTAGGCCATTACGTAATTGTGAACAAGCTTTTTAGGGATGTACCCTAGAACTCCAAGGGGTCGTGTTCGTGGTCGATCTGATGGAGCTGCCGTTTGGGGAGTTTGATTTGATCCTTGGAATGGTGGTTGGTTAAGTACCGAGCAAGGTTGGATTCTTGTTGCTAAGCGCATGGTTTTGAAGGCGGTTGAAGGTGAAGAAGTGGTCATGATAGGTAATAGGAGATTATCTATCAATGTGGTATCTATGTTGAAAGTTGTAAAGATGGTCGGGAAGGGGCGTGAGGCGTTCGTTGTTCGGTGTATGCTTTGGAAGCTAAAGAGTTTTACAGGAAATGTTGAGCGTAAAGGAGTATCTTGACGTATTTCTGAAGAACTTGGGTTTGCCTCGGATCGGAAGTTGAATTCGATATAGACTTGCTACAGGAACGGCAGCTTTTGTGTCCATAGCACCGTCAGAATGGCACCAAAGGAATTGGTGGGCGAAGGCTCAAATTCGGGAGCTCTTGGATCAAGGATTTATCCGACCAAGTATATCTCCGTGGGGAGCACTGTCTTGTTTGTCAAAAGAAGGGCGGTTCAATGCGGATGTGTATCGACTACCGCCAATTGAACAAATTGACGATTAAACGGTGTCCGTTACCTCGGATTGATGACTTGTTTGACCAAGCTGAAGGTGCGTCGGTATTTTGAAGATTGACCTTAGGTCGGGTTATCATCAATTAAAGGTGAAGGAGGTTGATGTGCACAAGGCGGCATTCGAACTCGGTATGGGCATTCGAGTTCTAGTGATGCCATTCGGGTTGACCAATGCACGCGGCATTCATGGACTTAATGAATAGGGTGTTTCAGATGATACTTGGACCAATTTGTCGTAGTGTTCATAGGCGACATATTGGTTTACTCAAAACGGAGGAGGAGCATGACAAGCATTTGCGAATAGTTCTACAAATCTTGAGGAGAAAGCAGTTATATGCCAAATTCGATGAAGTGTGAATTTTGGCTAAGGAGGTTGCTTTCTTAGGTCACGTGGTGTCGTGGAAGGATTAGGTGGATCCCATAAGGTTGAAGCGGTGTTGGAGTGGAAACCGCCTAGGATGGTGGCGAAATTGAAGTTTTACGGGTCTAGGCGGGTACTATCGAAGGTTTGTGGAAGGATTCTCGTTAATTGCTGCACCATTAACTAAACTATTAAGGAAGGAGTACCTTTTGTTTGGTGGAAAGGCAACAAGAAAGTTTTGATAAGTGAGGAAGATTACGTGAAGCTCGGTTACAGTACAACTGAGGCGGGGAAGTTGTTTCTGATTCTTGTGATGCGTCCCATCTGGGGTTGGGATGTGTATTGATCGAGGAAGGAAGGTAGTAGCCTATCGTCCGATGACTAAGACCGCATGAGGTTAACTACCCAACTCACGACTTGGAGTTAGCGGCGATAGTCTTCGCCTTGAAAATATGGAGGCATTACTTGTATGGGGAGAAGTCGATAGTCTACGGATCACAAGAGTTTAAGGTATCTCTTGACTCGGAAGGACTTAAACTTGAGGCAAAGACGGTGGATTGAACTATTAAAGGACTCATTTGTTCAATTGAGTACCATCGGGCAAAGCTAATGTGGTGGTGACGCGTTAAGTCGGAAGGTCGTGGCGGACTTAAGAGCGATGTTTGCTAATTTGAGTCTATCGACGATGGAAGTCTTTTGGCGGAGCTGCAAGTTAAGCCAACTTGGATCAAGGAGATTAAGGATAAGCGGGTTATCGATGAGAATTAAATGCAAAGAGGGTGCAAGTGCAAGATGGTGGGTTGGAAGGATATAATTTGGTGATGATGGTGTGCTATGTTTTCAAGGACTACCTGTATCGAAGGATGTCGGCCGAGACAGAGAATTCTCCAAGATGCTCATAGCACCCATCGCTATGCATCTGGAGGTAGTAAAATGTCGGAGATTTGCGAAGGCAGATTTTGGTGGCCGGGGTTGAGCGTGAAGTGGCGAGTTCGTGGGTAAGTGTCGGCGTGTCGACAAGTCAAAGCGAACATCGATTGCCATCGAGGTTACTTCATAGGTGAAGATTCCTCGATGGAAGTGGGAGAGGATCACCATGGACTTTGTCGATGGATTACCTCTTACGCCTAGTAAGAAGGATTGATTTGGGTGATTGTAGATCGTCGACTAAGTCGGTAGCATTTCATTCGGTAAGGGTAGATTATTAAGCTTGAAGTTAGCAAAGTTATATGTAGGCGAGATAGTGAGATTGCATGGTGTGCGATGTCGATTATCTCGGATAGGGACCCGAGGTTTCGTCAAGGTTTTGGAAAGCTTTGCATCAAGCCTTGGGAGCGAGATTGGACTTGACCTGACTTTTCATCCATAAGCGACGGACAATCGGAGAGAGTGATTGAGATCTTAGAAGATATCTTTGAGAGGTTGTGTTCGGATTTCGGTGGTAGTGGGAAGAATATCTAGTTGGCGAATTCGCTTATAACAATAGTTATCAGCGAGCATTGAGATGGCTCCATATGAAGCACTATATGGACGAAAATGCGAACTCCTACTTGTTGGGCTGAGTGGGTGAACGACAAGTTTTGGGTCGGAGTTGGTGGCTGGCCCGAGGACAAAGTTAAGGTAATTGGGCTCGTCTCAAAGAAGCGTCGGACGGCGAAGTCTATCTTGATCTCAAGCGCAAAGAAATGGAATATCTTGTGGGAGATAAAGTTTTTACGAAGGTGTCACCTTGGAAGAAGGTGTTACGATTTGGGAAAAAGGGAAGCTAAGCCCTAGGTTCATCGGGCCATATCTGATGTTAAGCGAGTGGGACCGGTAGCTTATCACTCATTTGCCGGTGAATTGAATCGATTCATAACGTCTTTCATGTGTCGATGCTTAGGCGATATCGGTCGGATCCATCACACATTGTACATGGCGAGGAGATTGAGGTGAAGTTCGGACTTATCTTTTGAGGAGGAGCAGTTCGGATCTTAGATCGAGATGTTAAAGTTCTGCGTAGGAAATCGGTACCTTTGGTGAAAGTTTTATGGCGAAACCATGGTGCGAAGAAGCTACGTGGGAACGAGAATGTGATCGACGACAATACCCCACCTTTTACGATCAGGTAATTTGAGGTCGAAATTATTTTAAAGGGGTAGAAGCGTAACATCCAAAAATAGGGGTTATTCGTGATTGAATTATTTTGCTTGTGTTTAAATTTATGTGATATTATTTGTGGTGTTATAAGACTTAATTAGGGGTCTTGAGTAAGCTCGGTTTAGTAGGATAATTTTTAGTTTGGCTTAATTGATGAAGGGATCATGTGAGCTTAGCACTTAAGTTAAATTAAGTAGCAATAAGTAACATAAGTTAAGTGCATGGCAAGATGGTAAGGCGCATGGAGGTTAGCTTGAGGGAGAGGTTGAATCCTTAAATAGCATTGGGACAACTTTTATTTTTGCTTTGGTATGGTAAGTGTCGGCCAAGGATAATTAAGGTAAAGGTTGACCTTGTTATTTTTGGTTAGTAGACTATAGGTTTAAGGCAAGTATTAACTAATGGAAGGAATCAAGTAATTAAAGAAAATATGGAGACATGGGGCTAGTATCAAGGAGAGCGTTTTGGAAAGAAATCCTATGCCTTTATGCCATGAACTTGGGCGGCATTGTGGCTAAGGAGGGAGTTTTGGCGAATATGCTAGTGTTGGTAAGGCTTAGGAAAATTTTGGTCATTTCTTTCATTTGGTGCAAAAGTTGCAAAACAAATTTTCTCTCAAAAACTTTTCTCTTTGGCGAATTCTACTTTGTGGTAAGCCTAAACTCTTTTGACCATTTGGTCATTTTATGCTCAATTTCTATTTTCTCCATCTCAATCTCTCAAAACCGAAACTTGCATTTAACCTTTTGTTCTCCCATTTATTTTGCTTAGACATCAAAACCTCCTATACACTTCTCCTTGCTTGAAACTATATTTCTTTTCCCATTATTTTCTTTTTGACATATAGCCGAATATACCTCTTTCTTTGTGCCAAAATATTCTTCTTCTAACTTGATCAACTTTGGCGAATATTGAAGGTAAGATAGTTTTCCTTGGGACTTCTTTAGCAATCGGCTTTGGTAAGGTGGTAAGGGTTTATTTCAAAGGTTTATTTTTTAAGTTTTCGTTTAAGCGAAGGCTAATAACCTTGATGATGATGGTTGATTGTAGGAAGGTGAGGCCGATTCTTTTAGGAGTGTGGCTAGTGTTCGAAGGCTTTTGGGTAAGATTTTAGGTTCACAAGGAACCCTTCTCAATTATTTTGGTTTGGCCGAATAGGCCATGGTTCTAATATTCATTCTTGGCCGAATATAGGGACAAGAATTCTTGTGTGGCCGATTTGTTTATTGGGATTTAGAACTCTTGTTGGTGCGGTGTGTACATACACACCTTATAACTCTTTAATATGCTAAGTGTTATTTTATGTCTAATCAATTTGTGTAGACATGGATGTAATACCTTTATGGTATTAGCAAGGACTCGGGTAAGTCTTTATTGCTATGAGATTATTATTTGATGCTTTTGGGAAGCATGACACATTTGGTATGTGTATTATTTGATTTATGGCCTATGATAATCGATTGGATCTTGTTAAATAAATCAATCAACATGATTTTGTATATGCATATGAATGATTGGTATGGGTTGATGAGAGGAGGCGGTGATAATTGTGTCGCGGACACGGTGTTTTGGTAACACAATGTGACTACGGTCACGGAGGTTTAGTACCTCGGAGGTTTGGTACCTCATAGCGACTTGTCCACATGGTTTACACCACCGTGGGTTGGCCCCACTTTGAGATATGGGATTATGCGCGGTGATTTGGTATCACACGATGGGTTGGCCCCATCACTTGATTTGTGACTTGGTCACCGGTGTTTTAGTAACACAATCGTGTCTTGGACACCGGTGATTTGGTATCACATTTGTGACTATATGTCACTAGTGGTTTAGCACCACCGGTGGTTTGGTACCACACGGGGTAGAAAAAGGTGTTTGGTTGGCTAGGTTGGGTGCATATTTTAATGCATGTTAAATTGTTATAAATTGTGTATGTTGTAAAATTAAACGGGAAAAAGGGTTACACATTGGGTCTTTATGACTCACCTTTTCCTTTAATTTTTCAGTGATTAAATAGATCGCGGGTAAGGAGCCGGATGGACTCGAGGTGGCCATGCAGTGGAGACTTTTAATAAATAATTTTTTTTGGATTTTTAATTATCTTTCTTTTGGGTTTATGTTACTTGTTTGTAATAAGGCCTCCTAAAGTTGTTTTTATTATTATTGCATGTTTGAATGTTTTGTTTAAATTATTTGATGATGTTAAAATGGATGCACATGTTTTCTAAACTTTTAAACGCAAAATGTTTTAAAGTACCATCGGGTACATTTGAAATTAATAAACAACTCGACTCAACAAATATTTTCTTTGAATTAAGTATGGTTTTTAACAAAGAGAATTTCAATTGAAAGGCAATTCGACTAAGTTTTAAAATGGTTTTCAAAATGTTTTCTCTGTAGCAAACCAAATTCGGTCATATTGTTTGGGCCGGGTTTGGGGTGTTACAAGGTTGGTAGGGTGGGTACTCAGGGTTCACCACAGTTCCACTTGCGTCGCACTGCATTATTGGATGTATCTGCGAAAAACACAAACTATCAAGCTTTTTATTTATCATCTCTACCTGCGTTGATAGCATGGTTACTGCGTCGAGGTTGAAAACTCTGGCTGATTTTGTCGGTTTTGTCCTTGTAACCTACCACTGATAGTTATTCAGTGACATCTCTTCAATAAACTCATAGGCTACTTCAGGAGTTCTATTGTTCAGGGTTCCACCGGTGACTGAATCAATTAGTTGCCTCGTTGAGGGGTTTACACCATTATAGAAAGTTTGGACTTGGAGCCATAAGGGTAAACCATGGTGCGGACACCTTCTCAAGAGATCCTTGTATTTTTCCCATGCGTCGTATAATGTCTCTAAATCCATCTGCACAAAAGAAGAGATATTATTCCGTAATTTTGGCCGTTTTGGCCAGTGGAAAATATTTTAATAAAAAATTTTTCGTCATTTGATCCCATGTGGTGATTGACCCTCGTGGTAACGAGTTCAACCATTGCTTGGCTTTATTCTTTAATGAAAAGGGAAATAACCAAAGACATATGGCATCATCAGAAATGCCATTTATTTTGAAGGTATCACGAACTATAAAAATTAGCTATATGAGTATTTGGGTCTTCGTCCCATGAGACCATCAAATTGAACAAATTGTTGAATCATTTGTATAGTGTTAGGCTTTAATTCAAAATTATTAGCGACTATAGCGAGCCTAACAATACTCAATTCGCTCCCTGTTAAATGAGATTTAGCATAATCATACATAGTACGCGAGCATTGTTTTCTCGCCACATCTTGTGGTGGTGGATTATTCTCGTCCATCCCTTGGTAGGATTGGATCCGCTTGCTATTCTTCTTCTCTCGTAATTTAGGGCTCGCCTAATTTTTCTGCGATTCTGCGAGTGGTAGCTTCAATATCACCGTCAGATACTAGTGGTCCTTTCGAGTTCCTTCTAGTCATAAACTAGAGGTACTGTGGGAAAAGAAAGAAAATTAGCAAGGTTAAAACTAAAATAAAAATAAAAATAAATTGCAGGAAAATAAAAATAATGGCTAAAGTAATAAAAATAGGACTTTCTTAATATTTTAGTTCCCCGGCAACGACGCCAATAACTTGATCATTGTTTTGTCGAGTTTAAAATTTATAAAGAGAATGATCGAACGTGGAAACTAACTCTGACAATGATTTAATGCAAGTGCACTTATCGAACAGTAGTATAGCTTAGGCAAGACCGGATTGTTGAACCCAAAGGAACTAAAAGTACTAATACTAACCTTCTTTCTATTATTTGGCCTAAATATTAAGTGATTGATTGTTTAATCTAAATTAACTAACTTCTAAGCTAAAGACGCAAAGAAAAAAGAATGAATTGAGGAAATATTGTTGTGAAAACTCAATTGATTAAGACGATACCCTTAGGAAGAATCCACCTAGACTTCACTTGTTATCTAACTTTGAACCGGACAATTTATTCACTTGACTTGATCCGTAGGATTCCTAATTTATATTAAACCCTCTCGAGGAGTAATAACGTCTAACCCTAGGTTGATTAATTGAAACCTCTTTCTAATTAAAACCCCTAGAATCGTATTAACTCGATCTATGGACTCCTATATTAGGTTTCACCCTAATCTGGAAAAATCTTGTCACCCTATCTCTAGGCGTGCGATCAACTCTGTTTAATTATGCTTGATCTACTCTTAGATAGGGACTTTTGCTCCACCACCTAAGCACATTGAACTTGAATCAATATCACAGAAATATTAACACAAGAATTAAGCACACATAATTAAGAACAAATCAAATATTTATCATATAGTTCAGAAAACAATAATAAGATCCGTCTTAGGTTTCATCCCCTTCAGGTATCTGAAGGGTTTAGTTCATAACGATAAAGGAAAACATCTCAGAAGAAAAGATAAAAAAACATAAGAAAACCCTAAAACTCCCTGAAGGAACTAAAGGATAGATTTGCCGTCTTGAGTATAATTCTGGCTTCTTGAGATGGATCAACTGGCTATCTTTGAGTGATTCCCACAAATCTGACCTTTCTGGCTCGGCTCCTTGGCCTAGCTAACCGCCCCTTTTTAGGTTAAACTCAGGGTGTTTATATAGGCTCTTGGAATGCGTTTCTTTGGCCCTAAGTATCCTTTTTCGATTGAAACTTCTCTTTGCCACGATAGGGACACGGCCATGGCACAAGCCCGTGTAAATCGATTTTAGGCCGTAGTTGAGTCTGCTGAAGAGACACGCCCGTGTGTTTTGGGGTCCAGGCCGTGTTAGAGTAAATTGGGGAGGCACGGCAGTGTGGTCTTGGGCCCAGGCCGTGCCAATTTCTTTTTTGGCCCAATTTGGTTTGTTTTGAGCCCGTTTTTCGTTCTTTTTGTCCCTAGGTGCTTTCCTGAGTTTAAAACAAGAAAGGATTAAGAGCACCTTTTTACATAATTCAGGGAATAAGTCATCCAAAAGTATGCTAAATATGGGATTAAAATATATTACTTTTACGGTTTATCACATTTCTATATGTGTGAGACTTTGGTGTTTAGTAAGACTTTACCTGTTGAGTCTACTGAGTTTGTAATTAAAGTATCGAACCCCTTAGGCTAGTGTGTCTTGATTGATAAAATATGCAAGAATTGCCCATTGATGATTCGAGATTCATGTTTTCCAACTGTTTTGATTTTGTTTCCATTTTATGAGTTTGATATAATTCTGGGTATAGACTAGTTAACTCTGCATGATGCTATCGTGAGCTGTAAATGAAAGACTATGGATTTTCGATGCCAGAATGATGAGATTATTCGGATTGAATCTAATGATCTGAATGGTTTACCAGTAGTGATATCTTCTATGACAGCTTAGAAATATATGAGAAAGGGTTGTGAAGCTTATTTTTCTTATGTGCTTGATTCTAAAGTGATGAAAAGAAGATTGAATCGGTACCTATTGTATATGAGTATCGGATGTGTTCCTAAAGAATTATTGGGTTTGCCACCTATTCGAGAAGTTGAGTTTGGGATTGAATTAGTGTCGGGGATGACCTTTGATTTCTATAGCTCCATCTGGGATGGCACCTCTGTAATTAAAAGAATTGAAAGCACAGTTGCAAGATTTGACAGATAGGGATTTATACGACCAAGTTTCTCTCCTTGGGGCACGTTAGTTACATTTGTGAAAAGAAAAGCGGAACCATAAAAATGTGTATTGACTACTGAGCTGACTTAATAAAGCGACCATAATGAACAAGTATTCATTACCAAGAATTGACGATCTGTTAGATTATTTGAAAAGGGCTATAGTATTTTCAAAGATAGATTTGAGATCAAGCTACTATCAGTTGCGACTTAAAGACTCTGATATGGCAAAGTCTGCTTTCCAGATGAGGTACAGACACTATGAGTTTTTGGTTATGCCTTTCTAACTTACTAATGCACCTACTATTTTCATGGATCTGATGAATCAGATTTTCAGAAAGGATTTGGATTGATTAGTGGTAGTGTTTATAAATGATATTCTAATCTACTCCCAAGATGAAATCGAGCATGCCAAGCATCTAAGACTTGTGCTCTGAGACTTTGCGAGATAAATAGTTGTATGCAAAGTTTAGTAAGTGTGAGTTACGTTGCATGAAGTCGGTTTTACGGGCCATGTCGATCGATGATCGAGTGCATCGTGGTTGACGAGCAAAATTTCAACTATAATTAAGTGGAAACCAACGAAAAATGTTTCGAAGTTGAAGCTTTACGGGACATATTGGTTACTCTGAGACGGTTCATGAAGTGTTTCTCTATGATTGCTACAGATTGACAAAGCATCACGAGAAAGATGATAAGTTCGAGTGGTCATAGAAGTGTCAAAAAATTTTCAATCAATTGAAAGCTCTTTTAACTGAAGCTCTATTGTTAGTTCAGCCTGAATCGGGTAAAGAATTTGTCATTTATAGTGATGCATCTTTGAATGGTTTGGGTTGTGTTTTGGTGCAAGAAGGCAAAATCATAGCTTATGCCTCGAGACAATTGAAGCCACATGAAATGATTTGGAACTAGCAGCCATTGTGTTTTCGTTAAAGATTTAGCGTCATTATCTATTCGGTAAGAAATGTCATGTTTATTCTGATCACAAAAGCCTGAAGTATTTGATGACTCATAAAGATTTGAATTTGAGACAACGCCAATGATTAGAGCTGTTGAAAGATTACGAGCTAGTGATTGACTACCATTCGGGAAAGGCTAACGTTGTTGCTGATGCCTTAAGTCAGAATTCATTATTTGCTCTGCGTGTAATGAACGCACATATGGTTATATCTGATGATGGTTCAATAATAGCTGAATTAAAAGTAAAACCGTTGTATGTTCAACAAATTTGTGATGCCTAGAAAGTTGATCATGATTTGTTAACAAAGCGAGCTCAGAGTGAAACTAATGTTGAATCAGAATTCTGAGTTGATGAAAATGGTATTTGTGGTTCAAAATTGAATATTTGTTCCGAGGAATTGAGTTGATTCGGATGATTTTGAATGAAGCTCATAGTAGTCGATTATCATTCATCCGGGTAGTACGAAAATGTATAATGATCTCAAGCAGTTCTATTGGTGGTGCGGTATGAAAGGAGACATATCGATTTTGTTTTGAAATGCCTAGTCTTTCAATAAGTGAAAGTCGAGCATCGGTACCTTACAGGTTACTTGACCAATTATGATACCTGAATGGAAGTGAGACAGAGCCACGATGGATTTTGTATCCGGTCTACCCTTGACACTGAGCAATAAAGATGCAATCTGGGTTATTGTGGATAGATTGACTAAATCTGCTCATTTTGTTCGGTTCAGCGATTATTCACTTGATAAACGGCTGAATTATATGTATCACTGATTGTGAGATTACATGGTGTGCCTGTTTTGGACAGAGACCCGAGATTCACATCGCGGTTTTGGAAGAAATTGCAAGATGCTTTAGGTACAAAACTACACTTTAGCACAGCTTTTCATCTACGGATAGATGGTCAGTCCGAATGAATCATTTAGATACTTGAAGATATGTTGAGATGTTGCATCCTTGAGTTTGAAGGTATGTGGGAACGATACTTACCTCTGATTGAATTTTCTTAAAATAATAGCTTTCAATCTAGTATCAAGATGGAACCCTACGAGGTTTTGTACGGTCGTAAATGTCGTGCACCATTGTATTGGACCGAGCTCAGTGAAAACGTGATACACGGGGTTGACTTATCAAAGAAACTAAATAGAAAGTGGCAGTGATCTGTGATAGCTTGAAAGCTGCATCAGATCGTCAAAAGTCATATGCATATTTGAAATGTAAAGATATTGAGTTTTAGATCGGGGATCAAGTGTTTTTGAAAGTTTCACCGTGGAAGAAAGTACTTAGATTGATCGTAAAGATTCATTGGACCGTATGAGATCACGAGCATATCGGACGATTGCTTATAGATTGCGATTGCCACCGAGCTAGAAAAGATCCATAATGTATTCCATGTTTCAATGCTTTGTAGATATCGATCGATCCTTCACATGTGATTAGTCAAGCGGAGAGGTAGAGATTCTACACGATATGACATATAAAGAGAAACCGATTTATATTCTAGCTCGTGAGATAAAAGAATTAAGAAATGAGAAAATTTTGTTGGTCAAAGTATTGTGGCAGAAGCACGGGGTTGAGGAAGCAACTTGGGAGTCAGAGAATACGATGAAAGAACGTTATCCAAACCTATTCACCGGTAAGATTTTCGGGGACGAAAATCCCTAAGGAGGAGAGTTGTAACAGCCTAATTTTGACTCTAATCGAAATAGTGGTTTCAGGACCACAAATATGAGTCCAAAAAATATTTTTTAAATTAATTTTTGTGTTTATTATGTGTGAATTTGTTTGTGTTAAATTTTTGTGACTTAATTTTGTCGTTTAGATGTCCGATTAAATAAAAGAACTTAATCGCATAAAATGTAAAAGTTACAAAATATAGTGTAAAGTGCTAATTTGATAGTGACTTTTTAATATGAGGTCCTTAAAGGGTAATTAGCCCCTTTTAAAAGTTAGTGGATGGCATATGTCAAGATTAACCTTATTATTATTGTTTTATATATTAAAATATAAAGGTTATTTTAGTAATTTATTAATTAAGTTAATAATAATTAAAACAAATTCATGAAATAACATTTTGTGTTCATCTTGTTGGTGCCGAAAGTGAAGAAAAAGAAAAGAATTAAAACCTAGCTAAGTTCGGCCATCTCCAAGCTTGATTAAAGGTTCATTTTTGTTCGGTTTTTGATAATTTTTATGTTTTTGAGATCGTTGTTAAGTGCACTTCAAAACCTATGTCTCAATTTGTGATTTTGATGATGATTTTGTGTTTTACCATTGATGATACCTTGTGGTTGTTGATGTTTGATGATGAAATGTGAAATATATGTGTTAGAATAACAAGTTTTGTCTTTGAATTTTTGATGAAATGAGTAATTTAGACTAAATTGCAAAAATAAATTTTGAGGGCTAAAATGTGAAATAAACAAAATGCGAGGGCTTGTATGGACACTAGGAATATTTGACCCTTAAGAAGTGTAGTCAAATTTTGTGTATTTTGTGTTTTGAGCAAAAAGGACTAAATTGTAAAAGTGTGAAATTTAGGGGTAAAATTGTAATTTTCCCATTTATGTGTTTTTACGCTAAATTGAATAGAATGGTGTTTAATTAAGCTTAATTTGAATATGTTTAGATCAAGAATTGAAGAAATCAGATTTGGATTGGGGAAAGACAAAAGTGGTCGAATAGTAGATTTCATAGTCGTCGACGTCCGAGGTAAGTCAATAAGCATTTAAATGTTGTTATATCTATGAATATATATTTGTTACATAATTAAAATGAATTATTTGAATTATTTATGCTATGGCCAAATGTAATTGTGGTGATTGGCTATATTCCGAGCTTGATTCGATTGAGGTTTGACGTCGTAAGCCCGTTACGAACCTTAGGAATATATAGGATACATATGTCATGACATAGGATATCCGATATGTGTAATCATGTAAGACCACGTCTGGGACATTGGCATCGACTTGTTTTTACGTGTAAGACCCTGTCTGGGACAATGGCATTGATATGTGTTACATATAAGACCACGTATGGGATGTTGGCATTGTACGAGCTTTCGACTATCTGCGTATCCTTTTTAATTCCGAATGGTTCAATGGGCATGTGTAAGTGAAGGCAAATGTGAAATTTAAATTAAAAGAATTTAGGTACGTATATAAACTGTGTTATGAAAAGAAAGGTAAGTTATATGTTTAGTTCATTGTACAAAGGTTATTGTATAAATATGTGAACTATGTATAAGTTTATAATTTTTGTTATTGACCAAAAGAGTGTTATGTGTAACTTTGATATTGAGATTTGAGTAATTATTTGTGATAGTATATAATTTACTACGATATAACTTTGTATATTTGATTTTGCTAAGTTGGTTGATATTACTTCATTGTTGATTTACTAAGCTTAAATAGCTTACTTTGTTTTTTTACATCTATCTTTGTTTTATAGATTTTGGATACATTACGAGCTCGTGAATCGTCAATAGGACTATCACACTATCGATAGCTTTCTTTGGTATTTTGGCTATGTTAATTATGAATATATGGCATGTATGGTATAGAAAAATGTTGAATATGGATTAAGTACTTTTGAATGTAATTAATAGTGTAACACCCCAAACCCGGTCAACACACCACAACCGGATCTGGCATGCCACGGAGTGATAACCTTTTAAAACTGAGAGTTTGTCAGATAATTTTCCTAGAAAACCCTTTTGTAGTACGAAAAGTTTAGAAATCCTTGCTTGAAAATCTACTTATAGTTGCAAGTTTTAGAAAACATACAAGTTATCTTCGTTATCATCTTTTAAGTGATGTTACCCGATGGCAACGTTTTAAAACCCGAAGGAGTTATAGTTGTGAATACATTGCTTTTACCCATTAATTTAACAAGACCATATATCCATCATAAGTATAACATAATCAAAATAAAAGCAAGTAATAAAAACCCTAAATAAAACTTAGCGGTCTTATTACAAAACCCAAAACCAAATTTAAAGAAAATTAATAAAATCAAAATAGTACTTTAAAGTCAAAAGTCAAATCAAGCATGCATTGCCGCCTCGAGTCCTCCCGGCTCCACATCCGCAATCTACGCCTCACCTGCAAAATATAAGGGAAGGGGTGAGTCACCAAGACTCAGTATATAAATCCCCAACCTGATAGTGCAAACACTTACACAAATTATCAGTAAAAACATGCGAATCATGCAACCCTTAACCTAACCATCCAATCTCCTTTAACTACCCCGTGTGGTCAAAACCACTGGTGGTCAAAACCACGGGTGACCGTAGTCACAAATATATCGGTGTGGTCAAAACCACTGATGACCGAAGTCACAAATCAAGTAATGGGGCCAACCCATCATATGGTCAAAACCACTGATGACAATCCCGTAATCAACATGTGGGGCCAACCCACTGTGGTACCAAACCACTGGGACGAGTCACAATATTCATATATGGTCAAAACCACTGGTGGTCAATACCACTGGGACTTAGTCACAAAATATAATATCAAGACGGGGCCAACCCGTCGTGTGGTCAAAACCACTGGTGACAGTCCAAATATTCCTTCCCCCTCCTCTCATCAATCCCACCATCATGTCCATATCATACATGTCATAACATCATGTATCATGCAATAACGCATAGCATAGCATATAACAATAACACAATGATGTATATCAAAAATCACATAGCAGGGGACTTACCCGAAATCCAAGCTCATACCCACAAGGCAGAATCACTGATTCAACAGTTATAACGGTAACACAATAAGCATTTTATACTAATAGAAGTGTGTAAGTGTTACACACATGACTATATGTAGATTTAATGCGAAATCCCAAAACTACGCGATACTACGAGATCCCGAAATGTATACCCTCATTGCACCTACAATCGGCCAACATCACCCTTTAGATCTGAAGCCATTCGGCTTACTCACAAAATCTCGAAATTATGTCGTAAGAAGGTAGTACTTACCTTAATGCCAATTTGGTTTCCAACCAAATCCCGAAGCTACACAATGACCCCCTTGCAATCGGCCAAACACTAGAACACACAAATGGTTAGCTTCGGCTTTTGAATGATTAGGAAACGGATCTTGAAATGTTAAAACCTTACCTAGATCGGCCACCGAATCTCTGAGATTCGGCTACACACCTTCCTACAATCGGTTTAAACATACTATTATGAATCCAAAGGCCATTTGGCCATAACATAAATCCAAGCCAAATGAGTTTGTCGCCTTACCTTAATGATTGATTCGCCTTTAATCCCCAAAGATCGACACACAGTATTGATGTTTAAGGGTTTGACCACTTCACCAAAATAAGAGATCTCACCTTCAAACATTGAAGAAACAAAAGAGAATATGGCAAGTGAGATTTGGCTTTCTGAACCAGTTGAGAAAAAGGAGAAGAAGCTATACTTACCAGAAAGGTTCGGCTATGAATCCAAAAGAAGAGAAAATGAGAAATCGCAAGAGAGAGAGAGTGATGGTTTTGAATAGAAGAAGAGAAGAAGATTTGATTCGGTTTTGAGGAGGTTCAGCTATTGAGGGTTTCAAGAAAAAGATGAAACAAGAATAAAAAGAGAAATAGGTATGGTGTTTTTGGCTTGAGCAAAATAGGAGAGAATAGGTGAACAAAGATGGTTTTCGGCAAAATAGACTAATCAATAAGAACTGAAAAGAAAAGAAAAGAAAAGGAGAGGACTAAGTTTTGGCTCTTCAAAGGAAGTTGCAAACTTGGTTTGGCCAAATACCAAGTTGCCAAAAGGAAAACCAAAATAAGGAGAAAGTAAGAGGTTTCGATTTCGGCACTAATCGAAAATGAAGAAGGCTCACTACACTAGTGAAAAGGCATCCACACTTGGCTATGGAGATTCGGCACACCTAGTTTCCCAAACCGACTACACCTCCTCCCCCAAAGTCTAATATTTGGCCAACTCCTCAAGGCTCTCCCATCCACTCATTCAAATCAGTTTGAATGAATCAAACCCACATTTTTCTCTTCTTCATCCAAATCGAATCCGTTTAACTCCTTCTATCCTCATCTCCTAGAGTCCATCCTGAGCACTCCTCCTCCTAGCTTGTGGCGTGAAAAAGAAATAGCAGAAAAGGGATTTCTGCAGCTCGAACCCAAGCACTCCTTCCCTGCCTGTGGCGTCACATTCCTGGCCCTTAGTGGCGCCTCCTTGCCACTTTTCCACTAGTATTCTTGTGTCTAAAACTCCCAATAATTCCTTTTAACCCCTAACTCTCCTAGCTCCCTCTCACTAAGTACAAAAACAAAAATGTTTAACCATGACTCAGGCCTAACTCGAGGTCATGCTTAGACCCCAAATTATGCTAAACTAGCACAGCAGACATATCAACACATGCAACATATGAAAAATGTAGAGGCCCCGTTTTAAGGATGTTACAGTTCTACCCCCTTAAAAATAATTTTGACCTCGAAATTACCTGATCAGAAGAGTTGAGGGTATTGCTGCCGCATTACATCCTCTGGTTCCCACGTGGCCTCCTCCGTACCATGGTTTCGCCATAAAACTTTCACCAAGGTAACCGTCTTCCTACGCAAGACCTTGACATCCCGATCCAAAATTTGTACTGGTTTCTCCTCGAAAGACAAGTCTGAGCTCACCTCAATCTTCACAATTGGCACAACGTGTGACGGATCTGACCAATAATGCCTAAGCATCAAAACATGGAAGACGTCGTGAATCTGACTTAACTCTGCCGGTAGCTCGAGCTGATAAGCTACCGATCCTACTCGCTTCAACACCGTATGCGGCCGATAAACCTAGGGCTTAGCTTCCTTTCCGTCAAATCTCAAAGACTTTCTTCTATGGCGATACCTTCGAAAAACCTTATCACCCTCAGATACTCTATATCTCTGCGTTTGGATCAGCGTAAGACTTCTTCCTGTCTGACGCTTCCTTGAGACGAGCCCGAATCACCTTAACCTTATCCTTAGTTTCTGCCACCAACTCCGGACCTAATATCTGTCGTTCATCCAACTTCGTCCAACATGTAAGAGTGCGACATTTTTGTCCATACAGTGCCTCGTATGGTGCCATCTGGATACTCGCTTGATAACTATTGTTATAAGCGAATTCTGCCAATGGTAGATACTCCTCCCAACTACCACTGAAATCCAGAACACAGCCCCTTAGCATATCCTCCAAAATCTGAATTACTCTTTCAGACTATCCATCAGATTGCGGGTGAAAAGCTGTGCTGAAATCCAACCTTATTCCAAAAGCTTGATGCAAAGCCCTCCAGAACCTCGAAATGAACCTAGGATCCCTATCCGAGATGATTGACACTGGCACTCCATGCAACCTTACTATCTCGGCCGCATACAACTTGGCTAACTTCTGGAGTGAATAGTCAACCCTCACCGGTATGAAGTGAGCTGATTTGGTCAGACGATCCATAATCACCCAAACTGAGTCCTTCTTGCTGGGCGTAAGGGGTAGCCCACTGACAAAGTCCATGGTAATCCTTTCCCACATCCATTGAGGAATCTTCATCGGTGAAGTAAACTCGTGGCGGTGATGTTTAGCTTTGACCCATCGACACGTCAGACACTTACCCACAAACTCGGTCACTTCCCGCTTCACCCTAGCCACCGTAATCGCCAAATCTGGTACATCTTGCTACCTCCAGAATGCATAGCGTATGGGCTGCTATGTGCATCCTAAAGAATCCTTTGCCTCAACTCGAGGTCCTTTGGCATACAAGCTCTCCCTTGAAAACATAACACTCTATTGTGAGTCAAGTCGTAACCTTCGTACCATTACTCTGACTTGCAACCTCCGAGCATTCAAACCCTCATCCACTAACTGTTTCTCTTTAATCTGCTCCACCCAAGTCGGCTTTACTTGTAATTCCACCAACAAACTCCCATCGTCATATAGACTAAGGTGAGCAAACATTGCTTGCAGGTCTGCGACCACCTTATAGCTCAACGCATCAGCTACTACGTTAGCCTTACCCGGATGGTACTCAATCGAGCAGTCGTAGTCCTTCAACAACTCAATCCACCTTCGCTGTCTTAAATTTAAATCCTTCTGTGTCAAGAGATACTTCAGACTCTTGTGGTCCATGTAGACTATCGACTTTTCCATATACAAATAATGCCTCCAAATCTTCAAGGCAAAAACCACCGCAGCTAATTCCAAGTCATGCGTCAGGTAGTTACCCTCATGCAGTCTCAGTTGTCGAGAGGCGTACGCCACTACTTTTCCTTCCTGCATCAGCACACATCCCAAGCCAGTATGTGATGCATCGCAATAGACTGTGAATACCTTTCCTGCCTCAGGCTGTACTAGAACCGGAGCTTCCGTCAAAATCTTTCTCAACTTGTTGAAACTTTCCTGCTGTTTCTCCGTCCACACAAATAGAACTCCTTTCCTCAATAACTTGGTCAACGGTGCCGCGATCATAGAAAATCCTTCCACAAATCTTCGGTAATACCCTGCCTGACCTAGAAAACTCTGAATTTTTGCAACCGATCTAGGCAGTTTCCAATCCAACACCGCCTCAATCTTGCGAGGGTCCACTCTAATCCCTTCAGTGGACACTACATGACCCAAGAAAGTCACTTCCCTAAGCCAGAATTTGCACTTACTGAACTTGGCAAATAACTGCTTCTCCCTTAGAATTTGCAAAACCACTCGCAAGTGCGTATCATGATCCTCCTCGGTCCTTGAGTACATCAATATGTCGTCTATGAATACTACGACAAACTAGTCCAAGTCTTGTTGGAACACCGATTCATCAAGTCCATGAATCTTTTGGTGCATTGGTTAACTGAGCAGCATCACCAAAACTTGTAATGCCCATACCAAGTACGAATACCGCCTTAAGAACATCACCTCCTTCACTTTGAGTTGATGGTACCCGACCGAGATCTATCTTTGAGAAAACCGATGCACCCTTAAGTTGATCAAACAAGTCGTCAATCACGGCAGCGGGTACTTGTTTTTGATCGTCAACTTGTTTAGTTGGCGGTAGTCTATACACATCTGCATTGTACAATCTTTTTTCTTCACAAAGAGCACAGGTGCTCCCCAAGGGGATATACTTGGTCGAATGAAACCTCGGTCCAACAACTCTTGGATTTGGGCCTTCAGCTCCACCAATTCCTTTGGCCCCATTCTATACGGGGCAATAGACACTGGCGCAGTTCCGGGTAACAAATCTATACCGAATTTAACTTCCTGGCCCGAGGCGGATCTTAAGTTCCTCCGAAATACATCCGGTAAATTCCCTACACTTGCACACTCTCTACCAGCTGCATCCTTGGCTCCCAAAGCACAAACATGCACCATGAAGGCCTCACAACCCTTCCTGACCATTTTTACGCCTTGATTCAGAGACCACATTGGATAAGTAATCTCTCCTATTACCTATCATCACCACCTCCTCACCTTCCATTTTCCTCAACACCATGCGCTTAGCTGGGCAATCCAAACTGGCCTGGTACTTCACCAGCCAGTCCATCCCGAGAATTAGATCGAATTCCCCAAATGGCAGCTCTATCAAATCAGCTAAAAATACGTCCCCTTGAAGTTCTAGGGGTACATCCCTATATAGTCTACTTACTTCTACAGAGTGACCTAAAGGGCTAATTACGGTCATCTTCCTAGAAGTAATCTCAGAATTCAAGTTCATAATTCCCACTATGCTACTGGCTACATATGAGTGCGTCGATCCCACATCTATTAAAGCATTATAAGGTAGTCTAAAGATTAAGAACGTCTCGATTATGACGTCAGTGCGCCACCTCCTCTCGACACCTCTTTGTGTAGACTAATCCAGCTATCTCGCCTGCACCACCTGCACTCTGCACTTGGTGCTCCACGGCCTCTACTAGAGCCATTACCTCCCCTAGCGACACCACGACCCTCCGTGGGTGCCGACCATCCTCCCATCCCGAGTACGGTTTTGATCCCAGATCGCAACCTACCGACCTCTGTGGACAATCCCTTACTCGGTGCCCCATCAATCCACACTCAAAGCATCCCCTATTTACAGTCCAACATTCCCCCGTGTGAGACTTCCCACATCGAGCACATCGTGGCGACCATCGAGTATCGCAGAGTGAGGCCTAGCAGCTTGATTCGGCCCACTATATCTACCCCATTTCTGCTGATTCCCGACAGACCAAGATGATCCAGAATTCCTCTTATTCCAACTCTTGTCCTGATTCCGTCTAACCAACTGCTTCACTTCTTCCGTAACTTTGGCCTTTTCCACTAAGACTGTAAATTCTCTCTCCTACTCTGGAGCAATCAGCAACCTCAGATTGTCCCTTAATCTGTCCTCGAATCTGACACATCGCTCATGCTCCGTAGCTATGATGCCCCGAGCATATCGGCTCAATCTTAAGAATTTCGCCTCGTACTCTGAGACAAACTTACTCCCCTAAACCAGCATCAGAAAAGCCTTTCTCTGCGCATCAATATAACTGGTCCCGACATACTTCTTTTGATAAGCTGCCTTAAAATAATCCCAAGTGAGATCATCCGTTGTAGCACCATCCTGAACTGTGAGCCACCACTGATATGGCTCATCTCGGAGAAGTGATACTACTCCTTTTAGTTTCTCCTCAGCCGTCAGATCCAAATCGTCCATGATTCGTTCCGTCGCTTCCAACTAATACTCAGTCGTATTGGGCGCCACACCAGACACACCTCAGAATACTTTGGCTCCATTGGTTCGAAGTCGCTCAGATACGGATTTTTGAGCTCCCGTACCTCCACCTGCTCCAGCCACTCTTCCAAAGACTCACAAGATCGCTGTGACACCGCATCTTCCCCATTTGATCCTCGACACGCACGCGATGGTGGTGGTGGTGGTATCTCATTCTCGAACCCTTGACCAGACCAACGGGTTTCGATACGGTCATTTCGCCTCTATCGCATCCTCGTACATTACGACCACATCCCCTAGTACTCATATCTAAATTGCGATTTATTTTCTTAAAGAAATATTATGAATTAGCTTTTGTTCCACTTATTACCCACGAATAAGTTTTATGTAAAGGAATTTGGTAGTGGTTCTTTCGATCATCACAAAGTTTTCATTTTCTATCCTCTACCCTCATTCCACGTGTAGGGGTATTCTCGTCATTTCACTACTCGGGGGTATTTCCGTAGATATTTTAAAAATTCTAGAAATCGGGGGTATTTTGATAATTTCATAAACTAGGGGTATTTTCGTAATTTCATAAATAATGGTATTTTCATAATTTTTTTTTTCAAAATATTGTTCCAGGTGATTTTACATAATAAGGGTATTTTACAAATTTTCAATTCGGGGGTACTTCGGTAATTTTCCATACTGAGGGCATTTTGGTAATTGTTTACTAGTTAGGGGTGATTTGGTCATTTTTCAAACCGGGGTATTTTGGTCATTTCCCAAATCAAGGATACCGTGGTAATTTCAAAACCAAGGTTTAAAGTGTTACCAAAACAAGATGGTGGTCCCTTTGGGTTTTAGTTAAATTTAGCTTTGTGAATAAGTCGCCTCGCTTAGGGTGAACAAATCACTACACACGGGTATGATTCGAGGGAGAGGAGGTGAGTCACTAGGACCTGCTTAAATACCAAGCTCCCCGAATTCATTCCTAGACATGCACTGTGGTTCCTACACCCTTAACTCGTTGGCGTACTCACAGTTTGTTTAGTGGATCATTAAGTCTTATGTAATTGTGTTGAAGTAAGCTATTCCTAGGGTTTCTACTATTCTACGATCCCAAATACCCATTTCCCACATATAATTCACACAATGGTTAGGGATACTTACAGGTGGATTGGTGCCGAGACTTCGGTGCCATCTTTGTTCAACCCATGTACTTTTTCCACAAAAATTTTCAAAGTCCCAATTTAAAACATTTTGGGCCTCGGGCATCTGTAGAGCTTTTGAACTTAGCTCGATACCAAAATTGTAACACCCCAAACTCGGTCAACACACCACAATCGGATCTGGCATGCCACGGAGTGATAACCTTTTAAAACCGAGAGTTTGTTAGATAATTTTCTTAGAAAACCCTTTTGTAGTACGAAAAGTTTAGAAATCCTTGCTTGAAAATCTACTTTTTGTTGCAAGTTTTAGAAAACATACAAGTTATCTTCGTTATCATCTTTTACGTGATGTTACCCAATGGCAACGTTTTAAAACCCAAAGGAGTTATAGTTGAATACATTGCTTTTACCCGTTAATTTAACAAGACCATATATCCATCATAAGTATAACATAATCAAAATAAAAGCAAGTAATAAAACCCCTAAATAAAACTTAGCGGCCTTATTACAAAACCCAAAATCAAATTTAAAGAAAATTAATAAAACCGAAATAGTACTTTAAAGTCAAAAGTCAAATCAAGCATGCATGGCCGCCTCGAGTCCTCCCGGCTCCACATCCGTAATCTACGCCTCATCTGCAAAATATAAGGGAAGGGGTGAGTCACCGAGACTCAGTGTATAAATCCCTAACCCGATAGTGCAAACACTTACACAAATTATCAGTAAAAACATGCGAATCATGCAACCCTTAACCTAACCATCCAATCTCTTTTAACTGCCCCGTGTGGTCAAAACCACTGGTGGTCAAAACCACTGGTGACCGTAGTCACAAATATATCGATGTGGTCAAAACCACTGATGACCGAAGTCACGAATCAAGTGATGGGGCCAACCCATCATGTGGTCAAAACCACTGATGACAATCCCGTAATCAACATGTGGGGCCAACCCACTGTGGTACCAAACCACTAGGACGAGTCACAATATTCATATATGGTCAAAACCACTGGTGGTCAAAACCACTGGGACTTAGTCACAAAATATAATATCAAGACGGGGCCAACCCGTCGTGTGGTCAAAACCACTGGTGAAAGTCAAATATTCCTTTCCTCCTCTCATCAATCCCACCATCATGTCCATATCATACATGTCATAACATCATGTATCATGCAATAACGCATAGCATAGCATATAACAATAACACGATGATGTATATCAAAATCACATAGCGAGGGACTTACCCGAAATCCAAGCTCATACCCACAAGGCATAACCACCGATTCAACAGTTATAACGGTAACACAATAAGCATATTATACTAATAGAAAGTGTAAGCGTTACACACGACTATATGTAGATCTAATGCGAAATCTCAAACTACGCGATACTACGAGATCCCAAACGTATGCCCTCTTTGCACTTGCAATCGGCCAACATCACCCTTTAGATCGAATCCATTGACTTACTCACAAAATCCGAAATTATGTCGCAAGAAGGTAGTACTTACCTTAATGCCGATTTGCTTTCCAACCAAATCCCGAAGCTACACAATGATCCCCCTTGCAATCGGCCAAACACTAGAACACACAAATGGTTAGCCTTTGGCTTTTGAACGATTAGGAAATGGATCTTGAAATGTTAAAACCTTACCTAGATCGGCCACCGAATCCTGGAGATTCAGCTACACAGCTTCCTATAATCAGTTTAAACATACCATTAAGAATCCAAAGGCCATTTGGCCGTAACATATATCTCGAAGCCAAATGAGTTTGTCGCCCCTTACCTTAATGATTGATTCGGCCTTTAATCCCCAAAGATCGGCACACCCTATTGAAGTTTAAAGGTTTCGGCCACTTTACCAACATAAGAGATCTCACCCTTCAAACATTGAAGAAACAAAAGAGAATATGGCAAGTGAGATTTCAACTTTCCTGAACCAGTTGAGAAAAAGGAGAAGAAGCTATACTTACTAGAAAGGTTTGGCTATGAATCGAAAAGAGAGAAAAGGAGAAATCACAGAGAGAGAGAATGATGGTTTTGAATAGAAGAAGAAGAAGATTTGATTCGGTTTTGAGGAGGTTACGCTATTGAGGGTTTCAAGAAAAGATGAAATAAAAATAAAAGAGAAATAGGTATGGTGTTTTGGCTTGAGCAAAATAGGAGAGAATAGGTGAACAAAGATGGTTTTTGACAAAATAGGCTAATCAATGAGAACCGAAAAGAAAAGAAAAGAAAAGGAGAGGACTAAGTTTGGCTCTTCAAAAGAAGTTGCAAACTTGGTTTGGCCAAATACCCAAGTTACCAAAAGAGAAAACCAAAATAAGGAGAAAGTAAGAGGGTTTCAGTTTCTGGCACTAATCAAAAATGATGAGGGCTCACTACACTAGCCGAAAAGGCATCCACACTTGGCTATGGAGATTCGGCACACCTAGTTTCCCAAACTGACTACACCTCCTCCCGAAAAGTCAAAAATTCAACCAACTCCTCAAGGCTCTCCCATCTACTCATTCAAATCAGTTTGAATGAATCAAACCCACATTTTTCTCTTCTCCATCCAAATCATATATGTTTAACTCCTTCTATCCTCATCTCCTAAAGTCCATCCTGAGCACTCCTCCTCCTAGCTTGTGGCGTGAAAAAGAAATAGCAGAAAAGGGATTTCTGCAGCTCGAACCCAAGCACTCCTTCCCTGCCTGTGGCGTCACACTCTTGGCCCTTAGTGGCACCTCCTTGCCACTTTTCCACTGGTATTCTTGTGTCTAAAACTCCCAATAATTCCTTTTAACCCCTAACTCTCATAGCTCCCTCTCACTAAGTACAAAAACAAAAATGTTTAACCATGACTCAGGCCTAACCAGAGGCCATGCTTAGACCCCAAATTATGCTAAACTAGCATAGCAGACATATCAACACATGCAACACAAGAAAAATGTAGAGGCCCCATTTTAAGGATGTTACAAATAGCCATGCGAAAATGGCTTATCTTCTTTTGATTAATTTGGTATCTATGCTTATAGACATAATGGTCATTGAATATGAGTTTATCATATGCCTATTTGATTAAGGTATATGTTCATGGTAAGTAAGCATGTATGATGTTTTATAATTAGACTTGTTGAATTTTGAGTATGTGATTGATACTTGTATTTTGGTTATGCTTTGTTCGATGGATTGAATTAGTTAAGATATGGACTTGAACAAGAATGTATATATGGATACTTTAGCTATGAGTAAGTGATGATTATATTATGGACATGTTGAATTGATTGGGTGATATATATATGTTCTAATACAAAAATATGTATGTGGTCATATTAGTCATCAAGTCTTGGATAATTGGGGTTTAAATGATGATGTTGATTACATATGTATTCGGCATTGATATGAAATTATGATAGATATTTAAATGCAATGCAAATGAATTTAGTTTTGTAACTAGGTAATGAAATTTTGTATTGGTAAATGGTAAATGTTAGATGTAATTTTGGTTTGTGAAATAATGGATATGTCTCATTGTTAATTGGTTGTATAATGTGATAAGAATTTGATTAGGAAATTTTGTATGTATTTATCTGAGTTATTCGGCTATTCTTGGTTGAAATATTTGATGGTTGTTAATGAATTGTTCTTTGTGAGATGTTTGTGAGATTATGGAAAAGTGGTTAATATGTTATATAAGAATGCATGTGTATTAATTTTGAAAGGTAACATTATTAGGTATAACACTTACCTATTTAAATGGTTGATATGTATAATAAAATATTCAAGTTGTTTAGCATGATATTCAAATAGCACATGGAATGAGTGATTAAACATGCGCTTTATTTGATTAATGAAATGTATTATAATGATTAAGCATAAGATTAGCTTGATAGTTGTTTAATAAATGAAATTGAAATAATGAATGTCCTATTGCTTAGTAAGTATAAGATGATAAATATGTTTGAATTTGTAAATATTAGTATGGTTTGATTTAAAAAGAAAATGAGCAACCTCATTCATTTGGATAATTCAATACATAAACACTAACTTTGATTTGGATGTTAAGTATGTGTCTTTGATTTGAATGCTAAGTATGTGAATGTAATATGTTATGTAATGATTATTTTTACTCTTGAATGTACGATATGTTTATTTTAAATAAATAAAAATATATATATCTTTATTTTGAGTTGTGTTTGTTTTGGTAATGCCTCGTAACCCTAGTCCCATGCACGTGATCACGGGTGAGGGTGTTCTGAAAATTGTAGCAAAGTAATCCACCTACCTTCCGCACACATATATAAGGATGGAATAATTACCATTTCAATCCTTGACATTTGTCTATAATTAAAAAATCCTTTAACAATTAAACTTTTACTACTTTTACTATTTAGTCCATGTACCATAATTAATCCCTAATTCTATAAAATGACCGACTAAAATTCAATTCACATCTAATTTATTAAATATTTACGATTTCAATTTACGAAAATGGGTTCCTAAAACAACACTTTTGACATCACTTATTTTGAATTCGTTATTTGATTGAGTCTAGAAATACAAGTTCATACGAAAATTGAATGTAAAATAAAAATGTGAAACTAAAATTTGAAAAGATAGTAAAATGAGCCTTAAACCATTCTTGACTAGTTAATAACCTTCGCATGATACTTGACAATAGGTATGAAATATAGACATGTGAGAAAGAATAGAGTTTGAACTTAAGAAAATGATGAAGAAATGAAAGTCATAAATAAATATGGCATGAGATGATGAGAAGAGAGGACTAAATTGTAAGAAGTGTGAAGTTAAATTATAATAACAGTTAATATTAAGTATGAGCATGAGATTAGAAATGGAAGAAGATAAAATAACCAAAGTAAATTAGTGAAAACAACATGTAAATATATAGCTACAATAAAGATAGGACTAAATTGCAATGAATATCAATGTTATTGTATGAATTGAAATAATAAGTAAAGAGAAGGAAGAAAATTGTTGATCCAAGTCATAGATTATAAGCACTTAAGGATTATTCTTTAATTAATTTTAGTTTAGGTATAAATCATGTTAAATTAATTGACCCTATTGTGATGTTTATATTATGTATGAAATTTAGTAGTGAAAAGTGATAAGTTTGATTTAAATTTTAATTATGTTATGAAATTGAATTAGTGTGTAACACCCCAAAATAGGGCCTATGAGTTTTAAGGGTATTTTAGGAATTTTAGCCTTAGAGTGTTCGAAATTTTGCTACATGGTTTATCGGTAATGTTTTCGACTATGGTTTTAGAAAGTCAAATAATTTTTTTGCAAAAATGCTTTAGAACCCTTAATTTTAGAAAAGGGACTGGTTTGTAACTAGGTCAAACATGAGAGTGTTTATGATGAAGTTAGACCAAATTTTAAAATTTAACCTAATATCTTCCCCTATCAACAGTTTTCACGTTAGTTTTCTCCCTAGCATTGTTTGTGCCATCCCTTGTTTGAAAAAGCTTCTCCCAATCGATTTTTTATTCCCAAATTCCATACTCTTGAATTATTTCACTTTCCCAACATTAAACCTCTATAGTATTTCAAGAAAACACCCAAAAATCTCATTGATTTCATCATCTTCCTCACTTGTAGGCTTTTTGTATCTTCGATAAAACCTCTGTTTTTCTTCCACCGAATGTAACCTTTCATTTCCCTATTAGTTTTTTGTAATGGCCTAAATTCAAGGTTATCGAAACAATGGTTTCGTAACCATAAATCCGATTTAAAGATAAATTTATTTTAATATTTTTGCATGCATATTTATATGATAGGAAAATCGTATTAAAATACTGATAGAAAAATTTTACCGATTTAGTGGTTAGTTAGAAAAATGAATTATTGAAGGATTGGGTAAAAACAAGATATCGAGACCTTGATCTCATAAAATTGAGTGGGAAATATTTTTATAAATATTTATAAAACATTAGTAATGTAGTATTAAAATTTCATTAGAAAATTTTAACGTTTGGATAGGTAATTAAATGAAAAGGACTAAATTGTAACAAATGCAAAATTATGAGAAATGATTAAATAGTTTAAATGATAAAGGAAAGAGGGCTTAAAAGGAAAATAGACCCAAGGTCTATTAGGGCTGGACGGCAAGGGCATGAAATCTGTAACATCCTAAACTAGGGGTTGTTTGCAATTTAATTATTTTTCCCATATGTGTGCTGAAGAAATATATATGCTTGATTGCTTGACATATTTTAGGGTCTAGTCATAACCCCGGGCTAGGTCTGACTTAGGGCTAAAAATTTCTTTTTAGTGCCTAAGAGGAGGGAGCTAGGTGAGATAGGGGTTAAGAGAAAATTTTGGGAGAAGTCGGACACAAGGAATTAATTGGCATAGTGGCTTGGGGCGCTAAGGAGCAGGGGAGTGCAGGAGGGAGGACTCACGTTCGAGTCCTGATGGAAGCGCAAGGATGTTTTATTTTTGCCTTTGGCGTTAAGGCAAGGGGGAGCTAAGGAAGGAGCACTTAAAAGGGGTTGTAAGGGGGTTATGTCACGAAATGAGTCAGTAGCAAAGTGGCATAGGATCTTTTAAGGGCACTGGAGGAGGCGCTGAGGCGGATGGAGTTCAAATCATGGTGGCCGCATGGGACGTGTTTATTTTTGGGTTTTTGGCGTTAAAGAGGAAAGGGGTTAAGCTGGGAAGGCCTTAAAAATAAATGGTGAGGTTGTTGGACATGAAAGTCGATGTGGAAGAGTGGCTGGAGGCGTGGGATGTCTCCAGCAGGTCTTGTGTTCAAAACCTAGGGGTAGCAACATGGATGGATTTTATTTGTTTTATTTTTGGAGTCAAGGAGAAGGCTGGTGGCCTGCTTTTGGACTCTTAATTTGATAAGGATAAGCAATTTTTGCCCTTAAATTAATTTGGAAGAGTAAGTGTTGTTGTTATTTTCTATTTTATTTTTATTTGAAGAGGTGATAAAGGAGGGATAGAAGATAAATCTTGTTTTGGGGTGATAATTGAAAGGCATAGAATTATCACAAAAGGGAGATGGCTGAATGTAGGACTCCTTAGGGCCATCCACAATTGGTTTTATCACATTAGGGAGGTGCGAAATTCATCAAAATTTCTTTTCTTTTCTCTCCAATTGTTCTTGGCGAATTCTCTAGTCCACAAGTGCCAAAATTCTTCAATTCCTTTTCTTCTTTTGTTCCTTCTTGGCAACTTGTCACCCCCATTCTACTTAAACTTCATCTTCCAGTTGGTGTTAGCCGAATCTCTTAGGGGCTGTCGACTTTTCTCTTGTAGTTTCTCCAAGCGGCATAGTGTTAAGTATTTTTCTTTAAGGCAATCGGTTTGTTTCTTCTCTTTTGGGATGGTAGAATGTTCATAGGATCACAAGATGGTATTTCTTTGTTGTAGCTAACGGCAAGGTGCGTTGAGGGAGCCTTTTGTGGTTTCAATTCTGCAAGGTAAGCCTATGTGGTATTCGGCCATAGGCCACTTTCCATAGATTTGCTTATAGCCGATTTTAATAAAGTGACATATAGGGATTTCGACAGTTTCAGAGGATAGGAGTGGCTTTCCGGGATTTCAATTTGCTTTGGTAAGTGATAATAAAGATTCGGCCTAGGGCCATATTTTGATTATGGGTGCGGTTAGTCCTTCGGGATTATTAGCTTAGCCAAATAAGGCTTTTTGATACTAACCTATAGTGGTCCAATGTAGGAGCAATATGGGAATACGTTTCAGGATTTTGTGATATCGTATAGATTCGGGATTTCTCCTTAGATCTTCGGTAAAAACAGGTGTGTAAACTCTTACACACTTTATTAGCATAGACTATTTATTATGTTGCTGTATAACCTCTCGTGTTGTAACTTTGCCTTGTGGGCATAAGCTTGGATTCCGGGTAAGTCCCCTATTACGTGATCTATGATGTATGTTTGTGCATGCCATCATATGTTGTTGAATGCTATGCTATACATAAATGCATGATATATGGGATTATGATATTTGATTATGTGAGCATGATGACGGTGGGATTAATGAGAGGAGGGGGATGATCTCTATGGATTTGTCACGGTGGTTTTGACCACAAGATGGGTTGGCCCCATCACCACCAAAGTGGTTTTGACCACACCGTTGATAAATTGTGACTAAGTCCCGGTGGTTTGGTACCACGATGGTTTTGACCACATTGATAATTGTGACCTATGGTCATCAGTGGTTTTGACCACACGATGGGTTGGCCCCATCACTTGATTTGTGACTCTAGTCACCAGTGGTTTTGACCACCAGTGGTTTTGACCATACGGGGTAGCTAAAGGAGTATGGATGGTTAGTTTGGGTTGCATGTTTGCATGTTATACTAATAACTTGTGTATGAGTTGCACTTCCGGGTTGGGGATTTATACACTGAGTCTTGGTGACTCACCCCTTCCCATATTATTTTGCAGATGAGTAGATCGCGGAGATGGGATAGGAGAGGACTCGGTGGCCATGCTTGTTCCTTGGATTTGGGATTTTATTTGATACAGTTTAAGTTTATTTATTTGCTAAATTTTTATTTGGGTTGTAATAAGGTTGCTAGTTTATTATTTTGGATGTTTACATAGTTGTTTCTACTTTACTTATACTATATTACAAATGAAACTATAAAATGTTAAGTGAATCGGTTAAAAGTAATGTTTCCAAAATTTAGTAACTTCTACGAGTTTTCAAAGATGTTACCATCGGGTAGCAAAAATTCACCAAGTCAACCATAACTTTGGAGGTTCTAAATAAAATAAATGATCAAATGTTTTCAAAGGTTTTCAACTCAAAATCAATCCTCCCGAGTTTTATCAAACACTTGTTTTATAACCATAACAATATTTTTCGTTTTCACGGAAAATCAAAATATTTCAAACATTTTTACTCCGTGACATACCAGATCCGGTCAGGGCTCATGGGCTAGGTTTGGGGTGTTACATTTTTGGTATCAGAGCCCGGTTCAAAACTCAGCTGTGGGGGCCCAGGGCCCAAAACATTTTTGTAGGCCTTTGTGAATTATTATGGAAATGGTTTTCAATCTAAACAGCATGGCATCGAGTCTCCGGCACCTATCCGCCCAGGTAAGTATCTCTGACTGTTCTGTGAATACTTGATAGGGGTAAATGGTTAACTTGGGAACATAGATAGAATGATAGGTACTTGAACTCTAGGACTAGTCTACCCCAACTACTACATAAGGCTTAATTGCTTAATTAAACAAACTTATGTCTAAGTCGCCGAGTTAGGGTGTGGTAACCATGGTGCTCATGTCTAGGATTGGTATTCAGTGGGAGCTTGGTATTTAAGCAGTCCGCGTGACTCACCTCCTCTCCACTCGAATCCTACCTGGTGCGTAGCTTCGATTCACCCTAACCGGGAGGACTTATTCATAGTCTAAACCCTAACTAAAACCCGAAAGGGAACTAGCGGTATTTTCATAAAAACCCTAGTTTTAAAACTCTTAAAATTTCTCTTAATGTGTGAGAACTATGGTTTTACAACATGTTTACGGAAAAAAATTTGGTGTAGGAAATTACAAAAATACCACAGTGGTAAAACTACAAAATGCCCTTGGTTTATGAAATTCCCAAAATACCCACAGTTTTAATCAAAATTTCCATTACATATAAAGTGCCCAAAAACCTTAATTTGAAAAATATCGAAAATATCATGATTTTGGAAAATTACGAAATTGCCCTAACCAACAAAATTACCAAAATGACCACGATTTTCAAAATTTTTGCAACACTATCAACTTGGAAAACAAATTCTCAAAAGAACCCTCAAAGTTTTGCAACGTTTGGAAATACCCCGGAATCATCAAACTTTACAAAGTTACCCTGATTTATTACGAAAATGCCCCTGAGCTTCAAAATCACCAAAATACCCCAAATTTCAAAATTTTTCAAAATACCCTGAAAATTTAAAAGTTCCAAAATACTTTTTGAAAAAATCATCCAAGAACTTCTATTTTTAAAAATTTACAAAAATACCCTTGTAGGTTAAAACTACGAAAATACCCCCGGATTGTGAAATGACGAAAATTCTCCTACACGTTAGTTATGGTCTGTGAATGTTGTTTGTGTGATGGATGTACTTAGAACTAGGAGATAAGTCTGAAACTGGAACTATAGGTAGATTCGATTTCGAAAAAATACTTCAAAAAAAATTAATTCCCATAAAATTGCTCGTGGGTAAACAAGTGAACAGTATTAATAATGCATAAAATTCTTAATCAGATAAATCGCAAATGAGAAGAATGAGTACAAGAGGTCGTGGACGTCCGTCGCGTGGCCGTGGTAGGGGTAGGATGACCTTGTCGGAGCCAGCAGGGTCTGGTCATGGGTCTGGAAATGTGATGCTGGATCTACCGATGGTGAAAATTGAGTTTCAAGATCAGACCAATGGTAACGATGTAGTATCCCAAGCTGTACTACGAGTTTTAGAACGAGTTGTCGAGGCAGGCACGAGTGTAGAAGCTCGTAAATCCGTGGTTGAACGACTCCGGGCTAACGGAGCAGAAGTGTTTAGAGGAGTTTCTAGAGTGGCACCCAATGCGGCAGAGTATTGGATGGAATCAACTGAGAGGATCATGGGTGACCTAGATTTTCTGGTGAGGAGAAGTTGAAGGTATAATCTCTGCCTTGGGATGAGTCATATTAGTGGTGGCTCACCGTAAGAGATGGAGCGATGGCGGAGGATCTCACATGGGAATTCTTTAAAGCTGCCTACCAAAAGAAGTACATAGGAACTAGCTACATGGATGTGCAGGAGAAGGCTTTCTTGAACTGGTTTAGGGTAATAAGGCGGTGGCGAGTATGAGGTCGAATTTCTCCAATTAAGCGGGTATGCTAGTGGTATTGTAGGTACCAAGCATGAGCGCGTGTCGATTCGAGGATGGAAATGAGAGATGGTGAGGATGATGATAGCTCCACAACAGAACGGAGTTTTACATCCTAGTGGAGAAGTCTAAGGTTCTTTGAAGGGGTAAGATAGTCTATTAGATGGAATCAGGATAGGAGTTGGAATAAGAGGAGCTCCGGATCTTCGAGGTTTTCTGGTAATCAACAGAAGAAGATGAGGTATGGTGGGTCAAATCAAGCTGCTAGGCTTGGTGCTGCTGCTAATCCTCAATGGTTGCCACGGTGTGCTCGATGTGGGAAGTCTCACACGGGGGAGTGTTGGAATGGTAATCGGGGATGTTTCAAATGTGGATCCATGGAACATCGAGTTAGGGATTATCTGAAAAAGACTGCTAGGCTGAGGTCAGAGGGTCAGGATCGTGCACCGAATAGAAGGGATAACCAACGACCACCGAGAGGTCGTGGTGCGAGAAGAGGAGGTAATGGTCTTTGGCAGAGGTCGTAGGGCACCGAGGGGAGGTACGGTGTGGTGCTGAGGCTAGGCAACTGGTTTAGTCTATGCTGCGAGGCGTCAAGAGGAGGGCGACACACTGGACGTCAAAACCGGTATGTTCTTAATCTTTGGAGTACCCTATAGTACCTTAATTGATATTGGCTCAACCCACTCATATATTGCTAGTAGCGTAGTGAAAACTCTACACTTAGACTCTGAGCTTTCTTCTAGGAAGATGACTATACTAAGCCCTCTAGGTCACTCTGTAGAAGTAAGTAAACTCTATAGGAATGTACCCCTAGAACTCCAAGGGGTCGTGTTTTGGTGACTTGATGGAACTACCATTTGGGAGTTCGATTTAATCTCGGGATGGATTGGCTAGTAAAGTATCGAGGCTAGCACGGATTGCATGACTAAGCGTATGGTAATAAATACCGTGGAAGGTGATGAGGTGGTGATGATAGGTAAAAGGAGAGATTACCAACCTAATCTGGTTTCGGCATTAAAGGCGAAAAAGATGGTTAGGAAGGGTTGTGAAGCATATGTAGTGCATGTCTATGCTTTAGAAGCTATGGGTGCAGCTGTGAGAGATGTCCGGACCGTACGGGATTATGTTGATGTGTTTCCGAAGGAACTCCCGGATCTACCTCCAGACTGTGAGGTTGAATTTGGTATAGACTTGTTACCCGAAATCGTGCTAGTATCTATAGCTCCGTATCGGATGGCGCCAAAAGAATTGGTAGAGTTGAAGGCGCAGATCCGAGAATTGTTGGATAGAGGTTCATCCAGGCCAAGTATATCACCTTGGGAGCTCCGATGCTTTTTGTCAAGAAGAAGGATGGGACAATGAGAATGTGCATAGACTATCGACAGCTGAACAAACTGACAATAAAGAATAGGTATCCTTTGCCCAGGATTGATCATTTGTTCGATCAACTCAAGGGTGCATCGGTGTTCTCTAAGATTGACCTTAGGTCAGGGTACCATCAGCTTAAGGTGAAGGAAGCTGATATCCATAAGACGGCATTCTGTACTCGGTATGGGCACTACGAATTTCTAGTAATGCCTTTTGGTTTGACAAATGCACCGACCGCGTTTATGGACATGATGAACCGGGTTTTCCAACCCTATCTGGACCGGTTCATCGTGGTGTTCATAGATGACATTTTGGTGTACTCGAAGTCAGAAGAGGAGCATGATGCACATCTTCACGTGGTTCTACAAGTTCTAAGGGAGAAACAGTTGTATGCCAAATTCAGCAAGTGTGAGTTCTGGCTTAAGGAGGTAACTTTTCTAGGGCATGTTGTTTCAACCGAGGGAATCAGGGTGGATCCCCGTAAGATTGAGACAGTTTTGGAATGGAAACCACCAAAGTCGGTTATGAAAATTTGGAGTTTTCTGGGGTTGGCAGGATATTATAGGAGATTCGTGGAAAATTTCTCCTTAATCGCAAAGACCGATTGACTAATTCTTGAGGAAAGGAGTTCCATTTGTGTGGTCCGAGAAGCGCAAGAGAGTTTCGATAAGTGAAGAGGATTTTGTGAAGCACCGATCTTGATTGATTTGAGGCGGAAAGGAATTTCTTGTGTATTGTGATGTATCGCATACTGGTTTAGCGTGTGTCCTGATGCAAGAAGGAAGGTGGTCACTTATGCGTCATGGCAGTTGAGGCCTCACGAAGCCAACTATTCGACACATGATTTGGAATTGGCTGCTGTGGTTTTTGCCTTGAAGATTTGGAGGCATTATCTGTATGGGGAGAAGTCGGTAGTGTACACAAATCACAAGAGTCTGAAGTACCTCTTGACTCAGAAAGATTTAAATCTGAGGCAGCAGAGGTGGATTGAGTTGCTGAAGGACTACGACTGCTCAATCGAATACCATTCGGGTAAGGCTAACGTGGTAGCTGATGCATTGAGCCGTAAGGTGGTAGCGCATTTGCGAGCAATGTTTGCTCACCTAAGTCTCTATGAGGATGGGAGCCTTTTGGCAGAGTTACAAGTGAAGCCATCTTGGATTGATGAGGTCAAAGAAAGGCAGATGACCGATGAAGTTACGAGTACTCGGAGGTTGCAAGTCAGAGCGGTGGTAGAAGGGTTCGACTTGGGTAGTGATAGAGTGTTGTATTTTTAGGGAGAGTATACATGCCTAAGGATGATGATTTGAGGCGTGAATCCTTAAAGAAGCTCATAGCGATCCGTCGCTATGCACCAGAAGCGACAAGATGTATCGGGATTTAAGTGAAGCGATTTTGGTGGCGGGTCTTAAGCGGGAAGTAACCGAGTTAGTGGGCAAGTGTCGACATGCCAACAAGTTAAGTGAGCATCAATTGCCATCGTGGTTATTACGATAGGTAAAGATCCACAGTGGAAGTGGGAGGAGATTACTATGGATTTAAGTAAGTGGGCTTCCCCTCACGCCCGATGAAAAAGATGTAGTTTGGGTGATAGTAGACCGGTTGACCAAGTCACCCATTTCATACCGGTAAGGGTTGACTACTCACTTCAAAGGTTAGCCAAGCTGTATATAGCAGAGTTAGTGCGGTTACATGGAGTACCGGTGTCCATTATCTCAGATCGGGATCCCCGGTTCATGTCGAGATTCTGGAAGGCTTTACATCAGAAGTTAGGCACAAAGTTGAATTTCAGCATGGCTTTTCATCTGCAGTCCGATGGACAATTTGAGAGGGTTATCCAAGTGTTGGAAGATATGTTAAGGGGCTGTGTTTTGGACTTCCGTGGTAGTTGGGAGGATTACTTACCTTTGACAGAATTTGCTTATAACAATAGTTATCAAGCGAGTATTCAGATGGCACCGTATGAGGCGCTATATGGTCGAAAATGCCGTACTCCTATGTGTTGGACGGTGGGAGAACGAGCGGATGTTGGGTCCGGAGTTAGTGGCGAGACGAAGATAAGGTCGAGTAATTCGGGCTCGTCTTAAGGAGGCATCGGACGAGCGAAATCTCGCCGATCTTAAGCGAGAGAGGTTGAGTATCACGATGGGTGATAAGGTTTTCTGAAGGTATCACCTTGGAAGAAGGTCTTGAGGTTTGGCCGAAAGGGCAAGCTAAGCCCTAGGTTCATTAGGCGTACCACGGTGTTGAAACGTGTGGGACCGGTAGCTTACCAGCTTGAGTTGCCGACAAAATTGAGCCACATCCATGACGTCTTCCGTGTTTCGATGCTGAGGCGCTATCGGTCAGATCCATCACACGTAGTGCCGATTGCGGGAATTGAAGTGAATTCGGACTTGTCTTTCGAGGAGGAGCCAGTACAGATTTTGGATCGAGATGTCAAGGTTTTGAGGAGGAAGTCAGTACCTTTGGTAAAAGTGCTATGGCGAAACCATGGTACGGAGGAGGCCACATGGGAACCCGAGGATGTGATGCGGCAGCAATACCCCCAACTCTTCTGATCTAGGTAATTTCGAGGCCAAAATTATTTTTAAGCGGGTAGAACTGTAACATCCTGAACTAGGGGTTGTTTGCAATTTAATTATTTTTCCCATATGTGTGCTTGAAGAAATATATATGCTTGATTGCTTGACATATTTTAGGGTCTAGTCATAACCCCGGGCTAGGTCTGACTTAGGGCTGAAAATTTCTTTTTAGTGCCTAAGAGGAGGGAGCTAGGTGAGATAGGGGTTAAGAGAAAATTTTGGGAGAAGTCGGACACAAGGAATTAATTGGCATAGTGGCTTGGGCGCTAAGGTGTGGGAGTGCAGGAGGGAGGACTCACGTTCGAGTCTGATGGAGCGCAAGGATGTTTTATTTTTGCCTTTGGCATTAAGGTAAGGGGGAGCTAAGGAAGGAGCACTTAAAAAGGGTTGTAGGGGGGTTATGTCACGAAATGAGTCAGTAGCAAAGTGGCATGGGATGCTGCCTTAAGGGCCTGGAGGAGACGCTTGGGGCAGGACTAGAGTTCGAATCATGGTGGCCACATGGGACATGTTTATTTTTGGGCTTTTTGGCGTTAAAGAGGAAGGGGTTAAGCTGGGAAGGCCTTAAAAATAAATGGCGAGGTTGTTGGACATGAAAGTCGATGTGGAAGAGTGGCTGGAGGCGTGGGATGTCTCCAGCAGGTCTTGGGTTCGAAACCTAGGGGTAGCAACATGGATGGATTTTATTTGTTTTATTTTTGGAGTCAAGGAGAAGGCTGGTGGCCTACTTTTGGACTCTTAATTTGATAAGGATAAGCTTAATTTTTGCCCTTAAATTCGGCTGGAAGAGTAAGTGTTGTTGTTATTTTATATTTTATTTTTATTTGAAGAGGTGATAAAGGAGGGGATAGAAGATAAATCTTATTTTGGGGGTGATAATTGAAAGGCATAGAATTATCACAAAAGGGGAGATGGCCGAATGTAGGACTCCTTAGGGCCATCCACAATCAGTTTTAACACATTAGGGAGGTGCCGAAATTCATCAAAATTTCTTTTCTTTTTCTCTCCAATTGTTGCTGGCCGAATTATCTCTAGTCCACAAGTGCCAAAAATTCTTCAAATCCCTTTTCTTCTTTTGTTCCTTCTTGGCCGAACTTGTCACCCCCATTCTACTCAAACTTCATCTTCCAGTTGGTGTTAGCCGAATCTCTTAGGGGCTGTCGACTTTTCTCTTGTAGTTTCTCCAAGCGGCATAGTGGTAAGTATTTCTTCTTTAAGGCAATAGGTTTGTTTCTTCTCTTTTGGGATGGCCGAATGTTCATAGGATCACAAGATGGTATTTCTTTGTTGTAGCTAACGGCAAGGTGCATTGAGGGAGCCTTTTGTGGTTTCAATTCTGCAAGGTAAGCCTATGTGGTATTCGGCCATAGGCCACTTTCCATAGATTTGCTTATAGTGATTTTAACAAAGTGACATATAGGGATTTCGGCAGGTTTGGAGGATAGGAGTGGCTTTCAGGATTTGGTTTGCTTTGGTAAGTGATAATAAAGATTTGGCCTAGGGCCATATTTTGATTATGGGTGCGGTTAGTCCTTCGGGATTATTAGTTTAGCCGAATAAGGCTTTTTGATACTAACCTATAGTGGCTGAATGTAGGAGCAATACGGGAATACGTTTCGGGATTTTGTGATATCGTATAGATTCGGGATTTCTCCTTAGATCTTCGGTAAAAATAGGTGTGTAAACTATTACACACTTTATTAGCATAGAATGTTTATTATGTTGCTGTATAACCTCACGTGTTGGAACTTTGCCTTGTGGGCATAAGCTTGGATTCCGGGTAAGTCCCCTATTATGTGATCTATGATGTATGTTTGTGTATGCCATTATATGCTGTTGAATGCTATGCTATACATAAATGCATGATATATGGGATTATGATATTTGATTATGTGAGCATGATGACGGTGGGATTGATGAGAGGAGGGGGATGATCTCTATGGACTGTCACCAGTGGTTTTAACCACAAGATGGGTTGGCCCCATCAGTTTAATTATGACTTCGGTCACCAGTGGTTTTGACCACACCGTTGATAAATTGTGACTAAGTCCCAGTGGTTTGGTACCACCAGTGGTTTTGACCACACATTGATAATTGTGACCTATGGTCATCAGTGGTTTTGACCACACGATGGGTTGGCCCCATCACTTGATTTGTGACTCTAGTCACCAGTGGTTTTGACCACACGGGATAGCTAAAGGAGTATGGATGGTTAGTTTGGGTTGCATGTTTGCATGTTATACTAATAACTTGTGTATGAGTTGCACTTTCGGGTTGGGGATTTATACATTGAGTCTTGGTGACTCACCACTTCCCATATTATTTTGCAAATGAGTAGATCGCGGAGATGGAGCCGAGAGGACTCGAGGCTGACCATGCTTGTTCCTTGGAATTGGGATTTTATTTGATCTGATTTAAGTTTATTTATTTTCTAAATTTTTATTTGGGTTGTAATAAAGGTCGCTAGTTTATTATTTTGGATGTTTACATAGCTGTTTTTACTTTACTTATACTATATTACAAATGAAACTATAAAATGTTAAGTGAATCGGTTAAAAGTAACATTTCCAAAATTTAGTAACTTCTACGAGTTTTCAAAGATGTTACCATCGGGTAGCAAAAATTCACCAAGTCAACCATAACTTTGGAGGTTCTAAATAAAAATAAATGATCAAATGTTTTCAAAGGTTTTCAACTCAAAATCAATCCCTCCCGAGTTTTATCAAACCTTTGTTTTATAACCATAACAATATTTTTCGGTTTTCACGGAAAATCAAAATATTTCAAACATTTTTACTCTGTGACATACCAGATCCGGTCAGGGATCATGGGCCGGGTTTGGGGTGTTACAAAATCAGCAAGAACATAAGGAGAATTAAGGGCAAAATTGGAATATTGTAAAATTTACTTAATAAAGCTAGGACTAAAGTGGAATTATCTAGATATCTCTTCATTTTTCTTCATTCTCATCAGCTAAAAACGCCATAGGAGGGTTGTCTAAGCTGGTATTTCTTAATTTTTGCACCAAGTAAGTTAATCTTTGCCTATTTCTTGTAATTTTTGTGTTTTTGTGACTTTTACAACTAGGTCCTACTATTAAATTCATTAGTTTTAGATTTTATGAATGAAGTTGTAAGTTTCAATGAATATGTGCTGTAAGTTTATGATAAAATAGAATGAAATTGAAGCTTTGATTTGTTTATGAGATTATTTTATTAGGTAATTCCAATATAAATTGATTTTAGGATCTAAATTGTGAAAATGTTTGGAATTAAAGTCTATTCTGAAATTCTGATTTTCAAAGGTTATAAAGTAGTTTAAAGTGATAGAATAAAGTTATAATTGAGAGAAATCAATTCAATTGAGAAGTTAATTGAGCAGAGACGAATTTACCAATTATTGAAAGCTTAGGGGAAAAATGGTAATAAACAGTTTGCACTAAAACAGTTTTGGACAGCAGCAGTAGACTAATTTTGAAAAATCACCATAAATTATAGAAATCGAATTGAGGATGAAAAAAATATTAAATTAAACCTTATTAAGTCTAGTTTCTCATAAAAGAAACGGTGTAAGAAATAGATATGTAAATCACGAGATATAATGAATTTTGTGAGACAATGTCAGAATGAATTTGGGTTCCCCTGTTTTGATTTTACAAAATCATCAAAAATTAGAGAAAAATAATTATGGGCTTAAATTTATATTTTAAATCTTGAATGAGTATGTTTTCAATAGAGATTAACAGAAACATCATCTGAGTACTATATGAAGAGATAATTAATTTTTAGTGAAGAAGAGTCAAAACTGTCAAACAGTAAAATGGGGTGACTTTAAAGAATAAACTGTACTTATTGGATAAACGAAAAATTATGAAAATTTTATGATAATAATATATGTGATTCTAGTTTCATGGAAAATTATCGGATCTTAATTTGGAGTTCTGTAGCTGAAGAGAAAAATAATTTAGTGACTATGGCTCAAGTAGACAGCTTTGAATGAACTATAAATAATAATAGAATTATAGTGAATGCTACATGTGAACATGAAATGTATTGAATTGATGATTGAATTTATTTATTTAGATCCGAAAAACTCAAATACAAAGCTAGATCGAGGAAAGGAAAAATTCCCGGATTAGTAGATTTTGTATACGAACTAGTATCGAGGTAAGTTCATGCAACTTGAATTATCTTCTTAAATGCTTGAAGTGTTTGTTATTGATGTGAATATAATTTGAATGTTCATTGTATGAAGATAGATGAAACATTGATATATTTGATAAAAAAGAGAACGAATCCCGGTTGAATGAAAGGAAAATTCGATGGATCTCTGAAAAGGAATTGACGGTAAAAAGGATCTAGCCCGGACGGGTGATCCTATCCTGATATATCCGTCCCGAAGAATATGTGGAAAACGGATTTAGCCCGGACGGGAAATCTGAATTAGGGTCTAAATTTAGCATGGACTGGTAATTCAGATCCAAGCTCATTAGAGTAATTGTCATTGCAGGGGATTTAGCCTGTCTTGGTAATCGACAATACTCTATGAGTTTATATTATAGGATTTAGCTTTGGGTAGTAATCATTTTGTAAAGATGAGGTTCGAGGGAGTGTGCTCTTTGAAATGGAAATGTGCGCACATGAACATGAATTGACGGACCTAGATTGTACCCTAAAAGTGTACTTCTAAAAATCCATCGAAATTCCAAGTAATTCAACGGGATAAATATGGAAATATAACAAAGAAATGGAAATCATGGTATTGATGAGCTCATCAATCATGGTATATATTATTGGTATATGAAAATTATTGGATTAACTTGAATGTTTAGTTTGTGTATGTTAGGGAAATAGTGCATTGAATGGATATATGAATGTTTATTGCATTGTATTGAAAATATTATGTAAGTATAATTCTTGTTACATGAGCTTACTAACCACAAAGTGCTTAGCCTGTTTCCTTTTTCCCTGTTTTGTAGTGTTAGGAGCTTGGAGGTCGGATTCGGTAGGAGACACATCACACTATCAACCCCAAGATTTTGGTATATAAAGAAACTTTATTTTGGAAATCAATGGCATGTATAAGCTAATAAAGTAGATGTTAATATGAAATGAATGTAAGGTCAGCCAATGGTATGGCTAACAAATTTTAGTTTTAGTATGTAATGAGGTTATCTCATAAATATGCATGGATTTATTTTGAAAATATGTTGAATTGGATTGGTTGATGTGAATTGGTCTCGGTTAAAAAAATTGCAGGAAGGTTAGATAATTATAAAGGGTTATATTGAGTAAAAAAAATCGTAAACTCTAGAAATGCCTCGTACCCTATTCTCACAATGAATACGGGTAGGGGGTGTTACATTTGTTGGTATCAGAGCTACGGTTTAGCCGGTTTTGAATCGAGCGTAGTAAATCTTGATTAGCTATACATGCCATTTAAATTATTATTGATTGTGTGATATCTCTTGACCATTTAAATTGTGTTTTTCTTATAGTAATATCATCGATGAGCTCAATCCAAGAAGCGGGAGTTAAAAGACAAAGAGAAGAAACTAGAAGTAGAAGGTCTGGTACAGAGGGTCAAGGGGAGGAGGCAAAAATAGGCTTCTTTCAAATGATGAATGAATGGTTTACTCAGTAGATAAGAACTAACCCTGTAGTGCAGCAAACTCAAGCTCCCCCTCCTGTTCCTCCACCGGTTCTCGAGATTCCACAGTGCAGTCTTGAATCATCGGAAAAGGAAAACTTGGTTGATAAAATTCGAAAATATGGGGCCGAAAAATTTTGAGTAGCAGTTGATGATGATCCCGAACAGGCTAAATTTTGGTTAGAGAATACTATTCGGGTTTTGGAGGATTTATCTTGAACACCAGAAGAATGTTTGAAATGTGCTGTCTCACTGCTAAAAGACACAGCTTATCATTGGTGGAATACTAAAGCTTCAGTTGTTAGAAGAAGAAATTACATGAGAATTGTTCGCATCGAGTTCAAAAGAAATATATCAGTAAGAGATTCCTTGATCAGAAAAGAAAAGAATTTCTTGAGCTGAAACAGGGTAATAGATCGGTATCTGAGTATGAAAGAGAATTTGTTCGGTTGAGTAAATATGCTCGAGAATGGGTACAATCAGAAGCTGAAATGTGCAAACGATTCGAAGAAGGGTTGAATGAAGAAATTAAGCTACTTATCGAAATTCTTGAAATTGAGAGTTTGCTACATTAGTAGAGCGAGCTTATAAAGCGTAAGAATTGAGCAAAAAAAAAGCGATCGAGAGGAAGCTCAAATTTTTAGTAAAAGACCAATGGAAAATCCCAATTTTTCGCTCCAAAGAAATTGAAAAGTACAGGATCATTCTACCTCACCTTTGGGTATTGAGGCAGAGAGTGTGATTCTCAATGCAATAATCCAAGACCTTCCACTCCATCGATGACCGGTGTTGGCGGTGTTGGTACCGCTAAGCCGAGATGCCAATATTGTAATAAATCCCATTTTGGTGAATGTCGATTTAAGAGCGGGGCTTATTCTTGATGTGGTTCTTTTGACCATTTCTCGAGATTGTCAAGAAAGGGTGAAAAGAAGTGAACAGATATCGAGTGAGTAATCCAACCGTGAGGGTAGACCATCTCGACCATCCGGTAATGTCGATTGGTAGCCGAGGAGCTACAAAAGATATTGCAAGCAGGCCTGAGACACGACACCTGCTAGGACATATGCCATTCGTGCCAGAGAAGATGCCTCAGCACCCAATGTTATTACTGGTACATTTTCTTTACTTAACACTGATATTACTGCATTAATTGATCCTGGTTCTACGCATTCATATATATGTATAAAGCTTGCATGTGTTAAAGATTTATCTATTGAACCTACTGAATTTGTGGTTAAAGTCTCGAACCCCCTAGGCCAATCTGTTTTGGTGGATAAAATTTGTAAAAATTGTCCACTGATGGTAAGAGGTTATTGTTTCCTGGCTGATTTGATGTTACTAACATTTGATGAGTTTGATGTCATATTGGGTATGGATTGGTTAACTCATCATGATGTAGTAGTAAATTGTAAACAGAAATATATTGTGTTGGAGTGTCGAATCATGAATTACTCAAGTTAAATCGATCGGACATAGAGATTATTTGATGTGATTTTAGTTATTACTGCTCAGAGGTATGTCAAAAAGGGGTATGATGCTTTTTTTGCTTATGTACTAGACACCAAGGTATCTGACTCGAAGATTCTAGTAGTGCCAGTGGTATGTGAATTTTTTGATGTGTTTCCAGAAGAGTTACCATGGTTGCCACCAGAAAGGGAAGTGGAATTCTCTATAGATTTGATTCTGGGAACTACTCCGATTTCCATAGCTCGCACTCTACTGGCTCCTCTGTAATTAAAGGAATTAAAGACACAGTTGCAAGAACTTGTTGTGAGGGGTTTTGTCTGACCGAGTCATTCACCTTGGGTTGCTCCAGTTTTGTTTGTGAAAAGGAAAGATGGGTCTTTGAGATTGTGTATTGACTATTGGCAGCTCAATAAGGTAACTATAAAGAATAAGTACCCGTTACCCTGGATTGATGATTTATTTGATTAGCTCCAAGGTGCCACAGTATTCTCGAAGATTGATCTCCGATCAGGTTATTACCAGGTACGGGTAAAGGAGTCAAATGTGCCAAAGATAGCTTTCAGAACCAGGTATGGGCATTATGAGTTTCTGGTTATGCCGTTTGGGCTGACTAATGCACCTGCAGTATTTATGGATCTGATGAATCGGGTATTCAGGCCGTACTTAGACAGATTTGTGGTAGTATTCATTGATGATATTTTGGTTTATTCTCGAGATGAAAAAGAACATGTAGAACATTTGAGAATTGTGTTGCAAATTCTACGAGAGAATCAGTTATATGCTAAATTCAGTAAATGTGAATTTTGGCTTCGAGAAGTGGGTTTTCTTGGACATATTGTATCTTCCGAAGGCATCAGGGTAGATCCAAGTAAAATCTCAGCTATTGTCAATTGGAGTCCACCGAAGAATGTATCTGAAGTTAGAAGTTTATTGGGTTTAGCTGGTTATTATCGGAGATTTGTACAGGGATTCTCTATGATAGCATCTCCGATAACTCGATTATTACAGAAAGATGTAAAGTTTGAGTGGACTGATGAATGTCAGTAGAGTTTCAACCGATTGAAAGATCTACTAACGAAAGCACCAGTATTAGTGCAGCTTGAACCGGGTAAGGAATTTGTTATTTACAGTGATGCTTCATTAAATTATTTAGGCTGTGTCTTGATGCAAGAAGGTAAAGTAATAGCCTATGCTACAAGACAACTTAAACCACATGAAAGAAATTACCCAGTACATGATCTTGAATTAGCTGCTATTGTATTTGCGCTGAAGATATGACGGCATTACTTGTACGGTGAGAAATGTCATATTTATACTTATCATAAAAGCTTGAAATATTTGATGACACAGAAATATTTGAATTTGAGGCAATGCAGTGGTTTGAACTGATAAAGGACTATGATTTGATTATTGATTACCATCGGGTAAGGCTAATGTTGTAGTGATACTTTGAGTCGAAAATATCTGTTTGCTTTACGAGCTATGAATACCCGGTTGTCACTGGCTAATGATGGTTCAATCATAGCTGAATTGAGAGTTAAACCAACATTTTTACAACAAATATGTGAAGCTCAGAAGAATGATGAAAAGTTATAGGTTAAACAAGTACAGTGTGAGTCAGGTACTGATTCTGAATTTCATGTTGGGATTGATGGTTGTATGCTATTCAGAGGTAGGGTATGTGTACCCAAGAATTCAGAGCTCATACAGAAGATTCTACACAAAGTTCACAGCGGTACTATGTCTATACATCGGGGAAGTAATAAAATGTATAATGATTTGAAGAAGATGTACTAGTGGCTAGGTATGAAGCGTGATATTTACGAGTTTGTATCAAGATGTTTGATATGTCAACAGTCAAGCGAGAACATTAGGTACCTTGGGGTTACTTGACTAATTACTATCTAGGAATGGAAATGGGAAAGAATCACTATGGATTTTATATCGGAGTTCTTGTTGTCTCAGGAAAAAAAGATGCTATTTGGGTGATTGTTGGTGATTGACAAAGTCGATGCACTTTATTCAATGCGTATGGATTATTCTTTAGATAAACTAATTGAATTGTACATATCTCGAGATTGTCGGGCTACATGGAGTGCTGTCTCCATTATATCGATAGAGATCCCCAGGTTACGTCTCGTTTCTGGGACAAATTGCAAGAAGCCTTGGGTACTCAATTGTATTTTAGCACTGCATTTCATCCTCAGATAGATGGCCAATCTGAGCGTGTAATTCAAGTATTGGAAGATATGCTCCGATGCTGTATACTAGAGTTTGAAGGTAATTGGGAGAAATATCTACCTTTGATTGAATTTGCTTACAATAACATTTATCAGTCCAGTATTAAAATGGCTTCGTATGAAGCTTTGTATGGTAGAAAATGTAGAACACCGTTATATTGGATAGAGCTTAGTGAAAAGAAGATACATGGGGTTGATTTAATCCGGGAAACAGAAGAAAAATTAAAGGTTATTCGGGATAGTTTAAAAATAGCTTTCGATCGCCAAAAATCATATGCCGATCTTAAACGAAAAGAGATTGAATTTTAGGTCGGTGACAAGGTATTTCTGAAAGTCTCTCCTTGGAAGAAAGTTCTCCGATTCTGTCGAAAGGGTAAATTGAGTCCAAGATTTATCGGGCCATATGAAATTATAGAAAGAATTGGACCGATCGCTTATCGATTGGCATTACCACCAGAACTCGATAGAATTCATAATGTTTTTCATGTGTCTATGCTCTGACGATATCGGTCGGACCCTTCACATGTTATTTCTCCAACGAAGTGGAGATTGATAGGATATGACTTACAATGAAGAACCGGTCAAGATAGTGTACGGAAACAAAGGAACTTAGAAATAAAAAATAAATTTGGTGAAAGTATTGTGGCAAAAGCACGAGATTATTTGGTGAAAGTATTGTGGCAAAAGCACGAGATTGAGGAAGCGACATGGGAACAGGAGGAGACAATAAGGAAACAATACCCAAACCTCTTTCTTGGTAAGATTTTCGAGGGCGAAAATCCTTAAAAGGGAGAGTTGTAATGGCCTAAATTCAAGGTTATCGGAACAATGGTTTCGTAACCATAAATCAATTTAAAGAGAAATTTATTTTAATATTTTTGCATGCATATTTATATGATAGGAAAATCGAATTAAAATATTGTTAGAAAAATTTTACCGATTTAGTTGTTAGTTAGAAAAATGAATTATTGATGGATTGGGTAAATATAAGGTATCGAGACCTTGATCTCATAAAATTGAGTGGGAAATATTTTTATAAATATTTATAAAAAGTTAGTAATGTAGTATTAAAATTTCGTTAGAAAATTTTAACGTTTGGGTAGGTAATTAAATAAAAAAGGACTAAATTGTAACAACTACAACATTATGGGAAATGATTAAATAGTTTAAATGATAAAGGAAAGAGGGTTTAAAAAAAATAGACCCAAGTTCTATTTGGGCTGGACGGCAAGGGCATGAAATCAGCAAGAAAATAAGGAGAATTAAGGGCAAAATTGGAATATTGCAAAATTTACTTAATAAAGCTAGGACTAAAGTGGAATTATCTAGATATCTCTTCATTTTTCTTCATTCTCATCAGCTAAAAATGCCATAGGAGAGTTTTCTAAGCTGTATTTCATAATTTTTGCACCAAGTAAGTTAATCCTTGCCTATTTCTTGTAATTTTGTGTTTTTGTGACTTTTACAACTAGGTCCTACTAGTAAATTCATTAGTTTTAGATTTTATGAATGAAGTTGTAAGTTTCTATGAATATGTGCTGTAAGTTTACGATGAAATAGCATGAAATTGAAGCTTTGATTTGTTTATGAGATGATTTTATTAGGTAATTCCAATAGAAATTGATTTTAGGATCTAAATTGTGAAAATGTTTGGAATTAAAGTCTATTCTTGAAATTCGATTTTCAAATGTTATAAAGTAGTTTAAAGTGATAGATTAACGTTTTAATTGAGAGAAATCAATTCAATTGGGAAGTTAATTGAGTAAGGACGAAATTATCATTTATTGAAAGCTTAGGGAAAATGGTAATAAGCAGTTTGCACTAAAAGCAGTTTTGGACAAAGAAGATAGACTAAATTTGAAAAATCACCATAAATTTTAGAAATTGAATTAGAAGATGAAAAATATGAAATTTAATCTTATTAAGTCTAGTTTCTCATAGAAGAAACCGTTGCAAGCGATAGATATGTAAATCAAGAGATATAATGAATTATGTGAGACATGGTCGAGAATGAATTCGGGTTCCCTGTTTTGACTTTAGAAAATCATCAAAATTGTAGAAAATAGGGTTTAATTTTATATTTTTAAAATCCTGAATGAGTCTATTTGCAATAGAGATAAAAGATAACATCATCCAAACTACTGTATGAAGAGATAATTAATTTTAGTGAAGAAGAGTCGAAGCTGTCAAATAGAAGAACAGGAGTGACTTTAAAGAATAAACTGTACTTATTTACTAAACCAAAAATTCTGAAAATTTATTGGTAAGAAGATATGTGAGTCTAGTTTCAGGTAAAATTATCGGATCTTAATTTGGAGTTCGTAGATCAAGATAAAAATAATTTAGTGACTATGACTCAAGTAGACGACTTTGAATGAACTATAAATAATAATAGAATTATAGTGAATGCTACATGTGAACATGAAATGTATTGAATTGATGCTTGAATTTATTTATTTAGATCCGAAAAACTCAAATACAAAGCTAGATCGAGGAAAGGAAAAAGTCCCGGATTAGTAGATTTTGTATACGAACTAGTTTTGAGGTAAGTTCATGTAACTTGAATTATCTTCTTAAATGCTTGAAGTGTATGTTATTGATGTGAATATAATTTGAATGTTCATTGTATGAAGATTGATGAAACATTGATATATTTGATAAAAAGGAGAAGGAATCCCGGTTGAATGAAAGGAAAATTCGATGGATTTCTGAAAAGGAATTGATGGTAAAAAGGATCTAGCTTAGACGGGTGATCCTATCCTGATATAGCCCTCCCGAAGAATATGTGGAAAATGGATTTAGCCCGGACGGGTAATCCGAATTAGGGTCTGAATTTTGCCTAGACTGGTAATTTAGATCCAAGCTCATTAGAGTAATTGTCGTTGCAGGGGATTTAGCCTGGACTGGTAATCTCGACAATACTCTATAAGTTTATATTACTGGATTTAGCTTCGATTGGTAATCCATGAGTAAAGATGAGGTTCGCAGGAGTGTGCTCTCTGAAATGGACATGTGAGCACATGAACATGAATTGACGGACCTGGATTGTACACTAAAAGTGTACTTCTGAAAATCCATCGAAATTCCGAATAATTCAACGGGATAAATATGGAAATATAACAAATAAATGAAAATCATGGTATTGATGAGCTCATCAATCATGGTATTTATTATTGGTATATGGAAATTATTGGATTAACTTGAATGTTGAGTTTGTGTATGTTAGGGCAATAGTGCATTGAATGGATATATGAATGTTTATTGCATTGTATTGAAAATATTAGGTAAGTATAATTCTTGTTACATGAGCTTACTAAGCACAAAGTGCTTACCCTATTTCCTTTTTCCCTGTTTTGTAGTGTTAGGAGCTCGGAGGTCGGATTCGGTAGAAGACACATCACACTATCAACCCCAAGATTTTGGTATATAAAGAAACTTTATTTTGGAAATCAATGGCATGTATAAGCTAATAAAGCGGATGTTAATATGAAATGAATGTAAGGTCACCAATGGTATGGCTAACAAATTTTAGTTTTAGTATGTAATGAGGTTATCTTATAAATATGCATGGATTTATTTTGAAAATATATTGAATTGGATTGGTTGATGTGAATTGGTCTCGGTCAAAAAAAATTTGCGAGGAAGGTTAGATAATTATAAAGGGTTATATTGAGTAAAAAAAATTCATAAACTCCGAGAATGCCTCGTACCCTATTCCGACAACGAATACGGGTAGGGGTGTTACATTTTAATGTTATTGGATCCTTAAAACTGAGTTTTAACCATTAAATCATGAATTTTGAATAAAAGCCAAAATAGAGTAAGTAAATGGTGAATTTAATTTTTTTGAATAAAATGTGATTTCAAAGTGTTAATCATTAGGTTTTGATATGATTATGAGGTTCTAAACTTGTTTTGAAGTATTGTTAAGGATTTCTTGGGTTTTAATAATTTTTTGAAAAAATAGCCATAAACATATCGAAAAAGCCGATACTATGAACAAAGTATTTTAGTATAGTTTAAAGGTTGGGAATGAGTCGTAGGTGACTTAAATGATGAACGAAATTGCTTTTAAGCAGAAAGATTGAGTATAGACTGAGATATTTGAATGTAAATGTTGTTTTGTTAAAGGTTTTGGTTATATGGGAACATAGCTTAGGCTTATGTTTTTGATTGCTTGTGGTGAGTTCTTAGTTGATTGTTGAATGTATTGTTATGTGATTTGTTGTGTTGAAGTTCTAGATTTGCTAGGACCATCTACAAGCTAATAAAGGCTAGTTTAAGCTTTCAGTATTTCAGCGAAAGTGAAGTGGTGAGTGTTTAGATTAACTGCTTGTGGACATGATTCAATGCGTTATTTGGAAATTTAGTGGTAATCTAAAACCCTACCCTAAATTCTGAGTGTAAGCTTTCTTGTACCCACATTTATTTTGTAAGATATGTACTTGCGTTATTGTGAAATTGTGAACTGAAATGAGATGCTATATATGTGTTTTATGTTCATGATTGTTGTTGTGAAAGAGTATATGTGTAGGCATGTCATACATGCTAAGTGACATTGATAATATTGTGCAAATGATACAAATGTATAGTGAAAGTAATCGAAAATCGATAAGTAATATATGCGTTGAAATATAGATATTTTGGCCTTGTGATACTTGAGACCATTAGATATAGCAAGTGTGCCATAGGATTGTGAGTACTCACCTATATGTTATACGTGATTTGAGCGTTGAGGCCCTAGGACATGTTTGGAGAGATAAGGGAATGTGAGCTAAGCTCCAGTCAATGGGACATGTTTAGTGTGTTGGAGAGTGTTAGCTTAATGCTTTACTTACAGGACATGTTTGACTCTATGAGATTATGTGGTGTATTGGAGACCCGTGTATCCAATGAGTGGCAATAGCGCCCACTTTTAGTTGTTAATGAGATTATGTGATGTATTGGATTATATTTAGTTGTTAATGTTTTTGGGAAATAAGGGCAATGTGGTAGACTATATCTTTGGTTTTAGCTATGATTTTAAGTTGTTTACATGTTTATTTTGCTTAGGACTTGTGGACTTTCAATTTGAATTATTGGTTTCTTGCTCAATCATGATTATGATGTTTTAGTGACCATTTGATGAAGTGAATGATACATGATGATTAGATATTAGTTGGTATGAATTATATGCTTGTATTTGTTGTATTTTTTATGCAGAGTAAAGGTATCGATATTGGGTTATATCAATATCTCTATGCTTTTGAAGCTAGAATTGAGAACATAATTTGGTATTGATACCTTATCATGAGTATTAATACTCGAGGTAAAATAATCGATACTTTTCTAAAGGTACCAATAATTTTGAAAGTCTAGATTTTAGGCGAGAAACAAAATGTTGATTTGGTATCGATTTTTCAAGTGGTATCAATACCACTTGTGGAAGATATCGATATGCATGTTCTAGTATCGATACCTACATAGTTAGTATTGAGATTTTGCTTAATGGACCTTATGCATGTTTAATTATTAATATAAGACTATTTGATGTATGTTTAGCATGTAAAAATGATAACTTAAGAGTAAGATTAACTCAAAACCTATATGAATACTAAAATGGAAGATGTTTCTTTGAGAATAAGCTTGAAATTATTGTGTATGACATGAGGCGGTGGTGTGGCATCTTGATATTCTAAGGCTAGACAATGAGCCAAGTATAGGGTGTTACATTTGGTGGTATCAGAGGTCTAGGTTCAATAATGCTCTAACCTAGGTGATAGTTGTGTGTTTGGAGTTTTAAAACTCATGAGTCTAAATCTCTCTTATTTTATGAAATCATTGATATGACTCTGATTGAATGGCATGAGATTGGTGGAAATGTCTTTGCTTGAATTGCATGTGGGGTAGGAACTGGAACACATTGCCTTAATCTAGAAGTTTGTATATAGGAATGAGATTTGGATCTTCTCATCGCCACTCACACCGTTTATTTGTTTGTTTGTATGCAAGATCATTAGATATGGCTCATACGTGTTAATGTGAGAGCTAGTGCTCAAGAGGATGGTACATCCTCTGCAACTCTTGTGCTAGAGCATAGGGTGGGTATATCTGATAAGGGTGTAGACCCTCTAATGAAAGCTATAATTGGAGCTTTTCAGCTGATTACTGGTGCTAACCCTGCTCCTACACCTACCAATGTCACGCTTGTCAATTGAGGTTTGCCACTTGAATGTTTTTGAGTGTTGGGTGGTAATGAATTTTCTAAGGTAAAAAGTATTGATCCGACCGTAGCTGAGTACTAGATGGAAGGAGTTGAAAGGATCTTCGAGTAGATGTCCAATTTTGAGAATAAGAAGTTAGGCGTGCGGTGTCCTTACTCAACGATGAGGCTCATCGTTGGTGGAATACGGTTTGGAGAGGTACTATTTCTGATAGAAAGACTTGGAATTTCTTTCTTGTGGTTTTTAAGAGGAAGTTTATAAGCAAGCAGTACATGGAGGCTCATAAGCAGGAATTTCTAGATTTGGTTTAAGGTAATTTGTTATTGGCTGGCTATGAGGCTGAGTTTGTGTGACTTAGTCAGTACGCACCTAAGATGATACTTTCTGAAAAGGACCATTGTAATAGGTTCCAATTTGGGTTTAATCGTAAGATTCGAGTTTATTTGGTGGCACAAAATGTAGAGATGTTTGATTAGTTAGTGGAGAGAGCTAAGGCAATTGAGGAGACTTTAGTTGAGATGCCTCGATCTTTGGTTACTAATTCTAGTAAGAGAGCTTCTGATGGTGGACCTAGTCGTCGATCGCCTAAAAGAGGGCGTGATAGTCATAGTTCTAGTAAGGGTGCATTCGACAAGTGGTTCTGGATGGCCGATCAATGCATATTGTGAGTGTAAGAATTCTAGTGCGTGTCATTAGTTGATAGGTGGATGTTTTAAATGTGGTTTGAAGAAAGATTTTCTTAAGGATTGTCCGAATAGAGTAGAGGTTTTATAAACTCAGAATTTCGTACACCTTTAGAGGTCGTAGTCGCGGTAGAGATAATGGGAGACCGGTTGGGCAGTGGATTATTGCTCATACTATTGCTAAATAGGTTTAGTCTGGAGGTTCAGATCGAGTTTATGTTGTTAGGGAGTAAAGGATCAAGATTTTATTGATGTTATCGCAGGTACTTTCATTTTGCAGTCTACTCTATTATTTTTGTTGGTTGATTCTGGTTCTACGCATTTGTATATCTTGATAGAATTGGCTGTAAGTTAAGGATTCCGGTAGAGACTATTGGTTTGGCCATGACTGTTATTACTTTTTGTAATGATAGTATAGTAGTGAACAAAGTGTATCGTAGATGTCCCCTTATGATTCAATGGCACGTTTTCTCTATTGATCTTATGGAATTGTCTTTGTATGGTTTTGATGTTATTCTTGGTATGGACTGGTTGATTGAACATAAGGCTAAGGTAGATTTTGAGACTTAGCAAATTATTTTAAGGAATAGTGGTGGGTTGGAAATTGTTGTCATTGGTGAAAGACCGGGCTTTCTGTCTAATGTGGTTTCGGCAATGAAAGTTGAGAAGTTGATGGGAAAAGGTTGTGAAGTTTATTTAGCTTATGTGTGAGTTTAGTTAGTAAGGAGTTGAGAGTTTAGGATATTCACACTGTTAAGGAATTTCCTAACATGTTTCTTGAAGAGTTTCTTGGTTTGCCACCGGATCGTGAAGTTGAGTTTGGTATTGAGCTCTATCCTAGTACTGCACCGGTGTCCATAGTGCCTTATCACATGGTACCAAAAAAGCTTAAAGAACTAAAGATTCAATTGTAAGAGTTGCTTGATAGAGGATTTATTCGACTGAGTGTATATCATTGGGGTGCACCTGTTTTGTTTATGAAGAAGAAGGATGGTATGATGTGAATGTGTATTGACTATAGGTAGTTGAATAAGTTGATCATTAAGAATGAGTATCCTTTACCTCTAATTGATGACTTATTTCATCAATTTCGATGTGCAACAATGTTTTCGAAGATTGATCTTAGATTCAGGTATTATCAGTTGAAGGTAAAGGAGTCTGATATGTTGAAAACTACTTTTAGGACTCGGTATGAGCAATATGAGTTTTGGTGATGCCGTTTGGATTAACTAATGCCCCTTCTACGTTCATGGATTTGATGAACCAAGTATTTCATTCATACTTGGATCAGTTTGTGGTTGTCTTCATAGATGAATTTTTTGTATTCTTGTTTTCAAGAGGATCACGGCGTGCATTTAAGGGTTGTTTTACACATTTTTTGAGATAAACAATTAAATGCAAAGTTGAGTAAGTGTGATTTTTGGCTCAAGGAAGTAGTGTTTTTGGGTTATGTTATATCGGTAGAAGGGATTCGTGTGGATCCAATGAAGATTGAGATAATTTTAGAATGGAAGTCGCCTAGGAGCGATTCTAAATTAGGAGTTTCTTGGGTTTAGCTGGCTATTATCATAGATTCATTGAAGGGTTTTCTCTTATTGTTGCACCTGTAATGAAACTATTCTAGAAAGTTGCGGTTTTTGAGTGGATTGATGAAAGGCAAAAGAGTTTTGAATAACTTAAGGCAGTTTTGACTAAGCCACCTGTGTTAATTCAACCGGAGCCTGGAAAAGATTTTGTGGTTTATAGTGATGCTTCATATTCGGGTCTTGGTTGTGTGTTGATGTAAGAGGGTAAAGTTGCGGCTTATGCTTCGAGGCAGTTGAAGATGTATGAGCATAATTACCCTACTCATGATTTGGAATTAGTTGTGGTATTCGTACAAAAAATTTGACACCATTATTTGTATGGAGAGAAGTGTGTTATTTACACAGATCAGAAGAGCCTTAAGTATCTCCTCACCCAAAAGGAGTTGAATTTAAGGTAAAGGCATTGCATAGAGTTGTTAAAGGATTATGATTGTGTGATAGAGTATCATCCTGGCAAGGCAAATGTTATTGCTGACACTTTGAGTAGAAAGTAATGACTAAGTTGAGAGTTATGTTTGCACGCTTGAGTGTAGTTAGTAATAATGGTTTGCTAGCTGAACTTCAAGTGAGGCCAATTTTGTCACAATAGATTAAGAGGAAGCAACCTTTAGATGGAGAGTTATTAAAAAGGATTTGACAGGTTGAGCAAGATATTAAGGGAGATTTTGATGTTGATAGTAATGGTATCTTGAATTTTCAAGGTAGATTGCTTGTGTCGTATGAAGTGGATTCGAGGCAAGCAATTCTTACCGAGGTGCATAGTAACCCTTACACTATGCATCCCGATAGTGGTAAGATGTATCATGATCTTCAAGAGATTTATTTGTGGCCTGGATTGAAGTGTGATGTTACGAATTTTGTGTCTCAGTGTTTGGTTTGTCAGAAAGTTAAGGTAGAGCATTAGTTTCCTTCAAGTTTGTTGCAACCAATTGCGATTTGTAACACCCCAAACCCGGCCTAGAAGTTAGGCCCGAATCTGGCGTGTCACATGGAAGTGTTTTTCTTTTCAAAACCATCTTTGCGATTGTTAAAAACTTGTTTGAGAATTACAGCCTCTTTGTTAAAACCCAAAACACTTAAGCAATTGTTATCTACTTGAAAATGTAATTATCTTTAAAAACCTTTTTGGTTGTGAAAACATATTTGAAATAACAATTTACGAAAATATGACGTTTGGAAATAGAGTTGCATAAGCATTTTGAAAACATTGCGGAAACGTAGATAAAATACAAGTATTTTTGAGAGGTTGGTTGATGAGTCGAAAATCGAAGTAGTGGACATTAAAATCATGACTTTTGAAAATGACGTTGAAATTTTGAAAGAGAATCTAAGTTAAATTATTTGTAAAAGTTTGCTATAAAATCCATTTATTAATCAATTTTGAAAACCATTATTTATAGTTTTAGAAAATTCCTTTTTAAACAATTTAAGAAGAATAATAAAAACATCCCAAACATAAAGCAAAATAAAAATAGTCCAGAGGCCTTATTACAACTTTAAAACCCGAAACAATAAAAGTAATCAAATAAAACGGAAAGGTAGTTTACTAATATTTAAAAATGTTATTTTCGAAGCATGGCCTCCACCGAGTCATCCATGGCTCCAAGTCCTCCTCACTGAGCATTACCTACAAGGGTTAAGAGAAGGGGGTTATTTACAAGAACTCAGTGTATAATCCGCTTACCATTGTTCACTGGGCCAAAATCCCATTAAGCAATTAATTAGGCCAAAGCCCACTCACAATAATATAAATGTATCATATATAATATGCATATGATATGCAATTCCCAAACCAAATCCTAGTTTTCCATCCGCTACACACCACCCGTACCAACCAACACACCTGTGGGTGATCTTTAGTCAACCCACCCCACCAACACACCAAATGTAGGCATTAAGCCATTTATATCAAATTTGTGGACAAGCCACCAGATTAACAGAATTTACATGGCATTGCCATTTTTCAGATTTGTGGCAGAGCCACTAGATTTATGTAGCATAGCTACTAGAACTTCTCTTCATCATTATCCCATCCCATGCAAATCATGTATATAATGCATAACAAAACACAATAATTTATTCGGATATTTATTACAAAAGTACGGCTCATTATAACAAATTATCAATTAGGCCCATATAGCAAGATATCAGATTAGCCCATTTAGCAAAATATTAGATTGGCCCATTAAGTAATGTAACACCCCAAACCCAGCCCAAACACCATGACCGGATCTGGCATGCCACCAAGAAGAATTAGTAAAAACATGACGTATTTTTGGAAAACACTTGTCGAGTTTAAACTTATATTCGGGAGGACTTAATGATTTGATAATTTATAAAAGATATAACTTTATAAGATGCCTTTAAAAAAAACCCCAAAGTTTAGTACATGTCTTAGTTTAATTTAAACGTAAAATTTTACATGGCCATTAGCGATGAAAGCCCAAAATAAAACCGAGACAAAATATAAAGCTAGTGGCCCATGGCCTTATTACAACAAAATATAAAACCCATTAATTAAAAATATTAAAAATAAATAAACTTAATGAAGTCTTCTTGTTGTAACATAGAATCTCTAGCATGGCCACCTTGCGCCCTCTCTCGGCCGACCAAGTTGCTTTCGGTGCTATCGAAGATGTTAAATAATAGGGTGAGTCGCGAGACTCAGTGTGCAACCCTCACGCACCATTAGATTGGGCTTTAGCCCACAGAACAAATAACAGAGCATAATATATCAGAAAATATGCAAAGCCCAACCCAATCCTAGGTTTCCATCCGCTACACACAACCCTTACCTGCCATTCACACCATTGGGGATTTCTACAATCAACCCACACCGCTACACACCATCAGATCATGGCAAAAAGCCACTACAATAGATCATGGCATAAGCCACTGCAACAGATCATGGCATAAGCCACTACAACAGATCATGGCATAAGCCACTACAACAGATCATGGCATAAGCCACTACAACAGAACACTTCCTCTTTCATTAATCAACCAACCCCATGCAATCACAGAAACTGGCATACATGTTTATCACATCAAATCAGCAAAACTATTCACTTTAGAATGACAGAGATCAATAACCTGGAGATTCGGCTTTACCCTCATCAGGTTTCAACCATTATGCCGGGATTTTAGCTTTTAACAGAATATAGCAGATTTATATACATGTGCTAACAAACAATCTAGATAGTGTGGAAAGTTACACACCTAATATCGCGTAGTACCATACTCTTAGTCGATATCCTTGCTATCCAGATCTACTATCCTCAGTCTATAACATGGTTCAAGAAAAACAGGAAAAACATGAAGATTTGACCTCCCCTACATTCGGCCAAGGGTTAATAAATACCAGAATTTACACATTAAAACTAATAGATCTCCTTACCTTGAAATCCTGAAAGTAACACGATTCATGTGTTACTAAACCCCGACTTAGAGATCTAAGCGATTGACTCCTCTTCAAATCCTAGAATGCCGCAAATAAGAGAGAAACAAGAGATTAGTTTCTAAATAGCCATTCAGCTAGAGACTTTGAAAAGCCGGAAAAGATTTGGGATCTCTCGAATCAATACTTACCTAAAATTTCCTTTAGATTTTGGCAGAAGCAGACACCCCAGAGTGATTTCGGTAAACACAGGAAACGAGATCTCACGATTTCAACTTTTATGAAAATCCCAGAAAAGATAAACTAATGCAGTTTCGGCTTCTAGAAGTTCTGAGTGGTGTGTTTCGGCTTAAGATGAAAGTGTAAAGAAAGCAAGGAGAGGCTTGAAGATTCGGCTAAAGTGTCTGAAAGAGATGAGAAAGGAATCTATCAGAGGATTCGGCCAGCTGAAGAAAAAGAAAAGAGAGGGAGAATGGAGTAGGAATTTCGGTAGAGAAAAGAGAAAAAATGATGAGAAGTTTGACTGTAAATTTTAGAACATACTCAGCCTATACTAAACCGATTCCCCCCTTTACAGAGTTTGATTTTCAGCCAACACTTGCCTTCCTGATAGATCCTCATCCTATCCCTTATCCCTATCAAACACCCATCCAAAAGAGACCTACATCACACCACTTCCTCCCTCCTTTATCAGCTTATATCACATATATTTTAAACACTAAAACTCCTAAATTTTAGCCTTGTGCCGTCCCCTCCTAGCTTCCTCTTTAGGTGCCAAATTTGGCCCAGAAACATGGGCTCCAAGTGGCCAAAACTTGGGCCTCCTCTTTTGCCATTAACGCCAACTTCCTTTCCTCTTAGTGGCGCCACTTTGCCACTGGCCACAAGCCCATAATGTTAATTAACCTACCAAAACTTTATTTTAAGCCCTTGAGTGTCTAACAAAATATTTAATCAAGGACTCAGCCCAATCCCTGAGCCCATTTTTGTGTCCTCTCTTCTCTTAATCTGCTTGTGAGGCCTCATGCCTGAGACTAGGGTCCACTAAGTAGGAGAAATAAATTTTTCCTATGGTCTCCCATAACTCTAAGGCTTCAAATAATCCCGATAAAACCTTAATGTTATTATTCTAAGTGCTACACATACATATTAATTCCCATGCATAGAAATTAAAAGTTTTGGGATTTTCGAGGCGTTACAACCCAATAGGCCCAAATCTACTAGGCCCAAATTTGGGGTGTTACAGATCTACCCTCCTTAAAGAAATTTCATCCTCGAAATTTTTAACTAACTATCAATTGTACTACCCAAGTCTCACCACTACACTTTCGCTGCGCACTCCAATTTTAAAAATAAACACTCAATAAACTATAGTAAGGTACGCACCATTATTCGCATCTGGAGCGTCTTCGTCCCCTTGGTGATGAGCTGCATAGACCAAAGCTGGCTACCTCACCTCAGCATAACCTGCACCTCTACCTGGTGCTCTACGACCACGTTTATTACCAACATCGCCCCTGGCTTGTCCACGGCCCCTTGGTGGTTGCTGACCACCTCTGCTAACCTTGATCGTAACCTCGTCACATAGGGTCATGCTCGCTCCACATGGACGATCCTTAATCATATGCTCCACGGATCCACACATAAAGCATCCACTGGTTCTCCATCTACACTCCCCATAATGCACCTTCCCACACGAAGGACATGATCGATTCTGACCCGTCGGAGCACGAGCTGGCCCATCAGACCTAGGCCTTTTCTAAAAATTTTTGGATGATCCCGATGACCCAAAATTCCTCTTATTCCTATTCCTATCCTTATCCTTATTTTGTTTCTCAGTCCACTTAACCTTTTCAGATATCTTAGCTTTCTCAACTAAAATTGCAAAGTCCCTTTTCTCGCTGCGGTGCCACTAATACCCTTAATTCATCCCTTAGTCCATCCTCGAATCGTACACAACGCTCATGGTCAGTCACCACAATCCCTCGAGCATAACGGCTCAACGTAGAAACTCTGCCTCGTATTCAGATACAGACTTACTTCCCTGTACCAAGTTCAGGAATGCCTTTCTCTGTGCATCCACATAACTAGCCCCGATGTACTTTCCCTGAAACGACTCTTTAAAGAAGTCCCAATCGATGCGGTCTGCAGAAGTACCCTCCTTCACCGTGAGCCACCACTGATAGGCCTCGTCTCGAAGAAAAGACACGACCCCCTTCAGCTTTTCCTCTACAGTGAAATCAAGGTCATCCATAATCCGCTCCATTGCTTCTAACCAGTACTCAACAGCATTAGGAGCTATTCCAGAAACTCCCCTAAACATCTCTGTTCCGTTGGCTCGGAGTCGCTCAGGTACAGATTTTTGGGCTTCTGTGCCCATGCCTGCTCAGGCAACTCTCTCAAAAACCCTTAACATAGCCTGAGATACAGCATCATCTCTAGTCGTCTGATCTTGAAATTCTGCCTCCACCGTTGGCGGCACTGGTACCTCATTCCCGGACTCATAACCCAATCCTACGGGTTTTGACACAGTAATCCGGCCTCTACCTTTACCATGCACACCACGTCCTCTAGTGCTCATTCTACCGTTCGCGATTTATCTGATTAGAAATTTTATGAATTAATAATTCTTTCTTCCCCTGATTAATAATGGACAGTCTTATAGAAAGTAGTTTTAACAGTAGTTCTTTCGAATTCAAATTCTATCTACAAGTTTAGTTCTCAAGTTTGTATTTCCTAATTCTAGAATTCTCGCTTAATCATCATCAATCAGAGTATCACATACGCGCATCAGCCATACAAGCAACATCCATAAACTCATATTCCTCTCCTAGGGGTATTTTCGTCATTTCACTACACAGGGGTATTTTCGTAATTTTAACCTACAAGGGTATTATCGTAAATTTCAAAAATAAGGTATCTTGGTGTTTTTACAATATAGGGGTATTTCGATAATTTTGCGAACTAGGGGTATTTCAGTTATTTTGCAAGCCAAGGGTATTTTGGTAATTTTGCAAACTAGGGGTATTTTGGTAATTTTGCAAACCAGGGGTATTTTGGTAGTTTTGCAAACCAGGGGTATTTTAGTAATTTTACAGAACGAGGTGTATTTTTGTGATTTTGCAGAATAGGGTGGCTGGTCCCTTTCGGGTTTTAATTATAAATTTTGCCCCGTCAACAAGTCCTCATGGCTAAGGTGAACAATCACTACGCACCAGGTAGGATTCCAACGAAGAGGAGGTGAGTCACTAGGACTGCTTAAATACCAAGTTCTTCCTGGATCCAATCCTAGACATGCGTATGCCTGTTGCCACACCTTAGCTCAGCGACTTATTCCCGGGTTTGTTTGATTGGGTTAAGTTTTATGGAGTTTAAAGTATGATGTAAACTAGGCCTAAAGTCCATCAAATTCTATATAAACTACTCTACGTCCCTTAAAGCCCATCAAGCATATATATATCACACAATGTTTCAGAATACTTACCTGCCGGACTTGGACCGGAGACGTAGGTGCCATGCCGAGCTAACAGACCTATATCATTTATGAAAATGTATGTTTCAAAACCCATCTTTAGAAAATGTTTTGAGCCCAAAACCTAAAAATTGAGTCTTGAACCGGGCTCTGATACCAATTTGTAACACCCTAAACTCGACCCAAACACCATGACCGGATCTGGCATGCCACCAAGAAGAATTAGTAAAAACATTACGTATTTTTTGGAAAACATTTGTCGAGTTTAAACATATATTCTAGGAGGACTTAATGATTTGATAATTTATAAAAGATATAACTTTATAAGATGCCTTTAAAAAAAACCCCAAAGTTTAGTACCTGTCTTAGTTTAATTTAAACGTAAAATTTTACATGTCCATTAGCGATGAAAGCCCAAAATAAAACCGAGAAAAAATATAAAGCTAGTGGCCCATGGCCTTATTACAACAAAATGTAAAACCCATTAATTAAAAATATTAAAAATAAATAAACTAAATGAAGTCTTCTTGTTGTAACATAGAATCTCTCGCATGGCCACCTTGCGCCCCCCTCCAGCCCGGTCCGTTGCACTCGGTGCTATCTGAAAGATGTTAAATAATAAGGTGAGTCACGAGACTCAGTGTGCAACCCTCACACACCATTAGATTGGGCCTTAGCCCACAAAACAGATAATAGAGCATAATATATCAAAAAATATGCAAAGCCCAACCCAATCCTAGGTTTCCATCCGCTACACACCACCATTACCTGCTATTCACACCATTGGGGATTTCTACAATCAACCCACACCGCTACACACCATCAGATCATGGCAAAAAGGCACTACAACAGATCATGGCATAAGCCACTACAACAGATCATGGCATAAGCCACTACAACAGATCATGGCATAAGCCACTACAATAGATCATGGCATAAGCCACTACAACAGAACACTTCCCCTTTCATTAATCACCCAACCCCGTGCAATCATAGAAACTGGCATGCATGTTTATCACATCAAATCAACAGAACTATTCACTTTAGAATGATAGAGATCAGTAACCTGCTGATTCGGCTTTACCCTCCTCGGGTTTCACCCATTATGTCGGGATTTCAGCTTTTAACAGAATATAGCAGATTTATATACATGTATTAACAAACAATCTAGATGGTGTAGAAAGTTACACACCTGATATCACGTAGTACCATACTCTTAGTCGATATCCTTGCTATCCAAATCTACTATCCTCAGTCTATAACTTGGTTCAAGAAAAATCAAAAAAACACGAAGATTTGGCCTCCCCTACATTCGGCCAAAGGTTAATAAATACTCGAATTTACAAGTTAAAACTAATAGATCTCCTTACCTTGAAATCCAAAAAGTAACACAATTCGTGTGTTACTGAACCCCGACTTAGAGATCTAAGCGATTGACTCCTCTTCAAATCTCGGAACGCCGCAAATAAGAGAGAAACAAGAGATTAGTTTCTAAATAGCCATTCGGCTAGAGACTTTGAAAAGTCGAAAAAGATTTGGGATCTCTCGAATCAATACTTACCTAAAATTTCCTTAAGATTTCAGCACAAGTACACACCCCAGAGTGATTTCGGTAAACACAGGAAACGAGATCTCACGATTTTGGCTTTTATGAAAATCCAAAAAAATATGAACTGATGCGGTTTCAGCTTCTAGAAGTTCTGAGTGGTGTGTTTCAGCTTAAGAGGAAAGTGTAAAGAAAGCAAGGAGAGGCTTGAAGATTCGGCTAAAGTGTCTGAAAGAGATGAGAAAGGAATCATCGGAGGATTCGCCGGTGAAGAAAAAGAAAAGAGAGGGAGAATGGAGTAGGAATTTTGGCAGAGAAAAGAGAAAAAAATGATGAGACTTTGACAGCAAATTTCGGCACATACTCAGCCTATACTAAACTGATTCCCCCTTTCAGAGTTTGATTTTCGGCCAACACTTGCCTTCCTGATAGATCCTCATCCTATCCCTTATCCCTATCAAACACCCATCCAAAAGAGACCTACATCACACCACTTCCTCCCTCCTTTATTAGCTTATATCACGTATATTTTAAACACTAAAACTCCTAAATTTTAGCCTTGTTCCGTCCCCTTCTAACTTCCTCTTTAGGTGCCGAATTTGGCCCAGAAACATGGGCTCCAAGTGGCCAAAACTTGGGCCTCCTCCTTTGCCATTAACGTCAACTCCCTTTCCTCTTAGTGGTGCCACTTTGCCACTAGCCACAAGCCCATAATGTTAATTAACCTACCAAAACTTTATTTTAAGCCCTTGAGTGTCTAACAAAATATTTAATCAAGGCATCAGCCCAATCCCTGAGCCCATTTTTGTGTCCTCTCTTCTCTTAATCTGCTTGTGAGGCCTCATGCATGAGACTAGGGTCCACTAAGTAGGAGAAATAAAATTTTCCTATGGTCTCCCCTAACTCTAAGGCTTCAAATAATCCCGATAATACCTTAATATTATTAGTCTAAGTGCTACACATACATATTAATTCCCATGCACAGAAATTAAAAGTTTTAGGATTTTTGGGGCGTTACAACCCAATAGGCCCAAATCTACTAGGCCCAAAACCGAGATGTTACAAGCAAAATATTAGATTGGCCCATTTATCAAAATATCAGATTGGCCCATTTATCAAAATAACAGAGTGGCCCATTTATCAAAATATTAGATTGGCCCATTTATCAAAATATCAAATTGGCCCATTTATCAAAATATCAGATTGGCCCATTAACACTTTTGCAAATCGGCCCATTAGGGGCATTTCCATATTTCGGCCCTTTAGAGGCATTTTTGTAATTCGGCAATGTACCCACTAAGGGTAATTCGGTAATTTCGCAATCCAAACTTAACTACTAATTTGGGCATAACAATTTAAACTGTCCATCTCCGTCGTACTAACTCAATTGAATATAACTTGGGTTAGGAATCTCGAAATCTAAATCCGTAAATTTTCCTTGAAACTAAACTCATATATATTCTTATTAAAATTTTTCCAGAATTTTTGTCTTAACCATTTAGTACAGTTTATTCCTTAAAATTTCCCTTGTTTCACTGTCCAATGATTCTGACCTCTCCTACCCAAAATTCAAATATCTCACTGTATAGTTTTTATATGTTGTTCCCACTTATTTCTATTGAAAATAGACTCACTAAGAAATCTTTACATCTAAACTATATCTCTTAATTAACTTTGTACAATTTTATACAATTTTTCCAAGACATATTAGGGAACCACGAAATCATTCAGAACCTGTCTCACTAAAATTAACATATCTTAGAATATAAAATTTCTTTTCCTTCTCCGTTTCTTCCTTATCAAAATAGACACATATATTTATAAATCAAAATTATAAATAGCTTTGGAAAACACTTTTGAACTCAAACCATGGCTGAGTTTTGTAATTGGCTCTGATACCAAAAATTTAACACCCTAAACTCGACCTAGAAGTTAGGCCCAAATTTGGCGTGTCACATGGAAGTGTTTTTTTTCTTTTCAAAACCATCTTTGTGATTGTTAAAAACTTATTTGAGAATTATAGCCTCTTTGTTAAAACCCAAAACACTTAAGCAATTGTTATCTACTTGAAAATATAATTATCTTTAAAAACCTTTTTGGTTGCGAAAACATATTTGAAATAATAATTTACGAAAATATGACGCTTGGAAATAGAGTTGCAGAAGCATTTTGAAAACATTGCGGAAACATAGATAAAATACAAGTATTTTTGAGAGGTTGGTTGATGAGTAGAAAATCGAAATAGTGGACTTTAAAATCATGACTTTTGAAAATGACGTTGAAATATTGAAAGTGAATCTGAGTTAAATTATTTTTAAAAGTTTGCTATAAAATTTATTTATTAATCAATTTTGAAAACCATTATTTATATTTTAGAAAATTCCTTTTAAACAATTTAAGAAGAAGAATAAAACATCCCAAACATAAAGCAAAATAAAAATAGTCCGAGGCCTTATTACAACTTTAAAACCGAAACAATAAAAGTAATCAAATAAAGCGGAAAGGTAGTTTACTAATATTGAAAATGTTATTTTCAAGCATGGCCTCAACGATCATCCATGGATCCAAGTCCTCATCACTGAGCATTACCTACAAGGGTTAAGAGAAGGGGGTGAGTTACAAGAACTCAGTGTATAATCCACTTACCATTGTTCACTGGGCCAAAATCCCATTGAGCAATTAATTCGGCCAAAGCCTGCTTACACTAATATAAATGTATCATATATAATATGCATATGATATGCAATTCCCAAACCAAATCCTAGTTTACCATCCGCTACACACCACCCATACCAACCATCACACTTGTAGGTGATCTTTAGTCAACCCACCCTACCAACACACCAAACGTAGGCATTAAGCCATTTATATCAATTTTGTGGACAATCCACCATATTAACAGAATTTACATGGCATTGCCATTTTTCAGATTTGTGGCAGAGCCACCAGATTTATGTAGCATATCTACCAGAACTTCTCTTCATCATTATCCCATCCCATGCAAATCATGTATATAATGCATAACAAATCACAATAATTTATTCAGATATTTATTACAAAAGTACGTCTCATTATAACAAACTATCAATTAGGCCAATACATCAAAATATCAGATTAGCCCATTTAGGAAAACATCAGACTAGCCCATTTAGCAAAATATCAAATTGGCCCATCTATCAAAATATTAGATTGGCCCATTTATCAAAATAACAGATTGGCCCATTTATTAAAATATCAGATTGGCCCATTTATTAAAATATCAGATTGGTCCATTTATCAAAATAACTGATTGGCCCATTAACACTTTTGCAAATCGGCCCATTTAGGGCATTTCCATATTTCGGCCCTTTAGAGGCATTTTCGTAATTCGGCAATTTACACACTAAGGGTAATTCGGTAATTTTGCAATCCAGACTATAACTTGGGTTAAGAATCTCAAAATATAAATCCGTAAATTTTCCTTGAAACTAAACTCATATTATTCTTACTAAAATTTTTCCATAATTTTTTTCTTAACCATTTAGTATAGTTTATTCCTTAAAGTTTCCATTGTTTCACTGTCCAATGATTCTGACCTCTCTTAACCAAAATTCAAATATCTCAATGTACAGTTTTCATATGTTGTTCCCACTTATTTCTATTGAAAATAGACTCACTAAGAAATCTTTACATATAAACTATAACTCTTAATTCACTTTGTACAATTTTATACGATTTTTCCAAGGCAGATTAGGGAACCACGAAATCATTTAGAACCAGTCTCACTAAAATTAACATATCTCAGAATATAAAATTCCTTTTCCTTCTCCGTTTCTTCCTTATCAAAATAGACACAGTGATATTTTATTTGATATCTCATTCACTTTCTAATTACCTTCTATTTTTTGTGATTTTTAAAAACATGTCACTGCTTCTAACCGAAACTATTTTATTACAAAATACGTTTACCACTATGATCATACGCACGCCCAAGTGAACACGGATGCTGGTTTTTAGTTTTCTTCTGTATTTCAACCGATTCATAGAATATTTCATACAAACTTTTTGAGAAGTGTGAGATTACACACCATTTTAGATATATATACGAAAGGTACGGGATTACACACATGATTTTGATTTCCTAACGAGCCACTCGTTGTTGACCTAGAACAATACCAACCAAAACTTAGCCTCAGATTTCCAAAAGATTTCTTTTCACTTACACTTGAATCACTTACCACTATGTCCGAAGGTAGAATATATCGAGTGATTTGTCCCTAAAACATGTAGTCGATTATTTCACATTATTACTCCTTTAGCAACCAATCGAATATTGAATAATATCAATAATCCATAAGAACTCCTTACCTTATTAATATTGGATTTGATTTTTAGCGATTATATGATGACTTTAGAAAAATCCAAGTTTCGACCTTCCACTATATCTCTGCGAGGAAGAAAAATGATTTCGAATGAGAGAAAGTAAGGTGATGGCTAGGTCAAAATGACCATCCAAAACCAAAGAAAATAAAATTTTGAGAAGAATACTTACCGATTGAGCAAGAAACGGATGTTAATATGGATGAGAAGAAGAAATAGAGAAAAGATGAAAGTTCAGTTATGGATGAAATTGTATGTTGATATTCAGCTATCAAGGAAGATGGACAAAAGGTGAATATGAAACCAATCCAAAGTGAAGAAAAATGCACTATTGTGCTAGAAGATTTCGGCAAAGAGAATAGCAAATTGGGAGAAAATGACACTAAAGTTGCAAATGTGATTTTTGGCCAAAACAATACCAAGACCCTACCAAATGCCACGATAAAATTTTAGCTACCTATCTACCCCCAAAATCATCCACATGCATAGTCATAAGGGTCAAAATTTTGCCAACCATACTTTCCATAGCATTCTCCATGAAATAAGCCACTTGTTTCCCTTACTTGCCTTTTCCTTTTGATTCCTTTCCCCAACCTCAACCTTGCCTTATTCTTTTAGCCACCTTACCAAAAATACTCATTGACGGACACATTAAGGAAGGGAAGAAAAAATAAAAGTCAAAATGCACACAAAGTGACGCCATAGCCTCTTTACTAATAGCTCATTTATGCAAGCACATTACTTATTTATTTCTATAAGCTTTGAAGCTACTTACCATCTCTCCTAAAAGTGTTAAAATACCCAATTTTTTTCTAAGGCCCAATTAAACCCGAGACTTCATAGAAACCTTGTAACCTTCCAAATTCACTTAATTAATAAGTCCAATTTGCAATAATTTCATTCTTTTGTTCTCAAAATTTTAAACATTCCTACACCCAAGGCCCATTGGGCCCAATCTTACTAGGCCCAATTTTGGGATGTTACACGATTCCTGAATGGAAGTGGGAAAGGATCACTATGGACTTCATTTCGACTTTGCCTTTGACTCCATTGAAGAAGGATTTAGTGTGGGTTATAGTTGATTGGTTTTCGAAGAGTGCGCATTTCTTAGCTGTTCGTACAAATTATTCTTTACAAAAGTTGATAGAGTTGTATATCACTGAACTTGTTCATCTTAATGGGGTTTTAGTTTTGATTATTTCTGATAGGGATCCATGTTTTGCTTTGAGGTTTTAGAAGAGTTTGCAAGAGACTTTGGGGTTGATGCTTAGTTTCAGTATCGACTTATCATCCTCAAACTGATGGATATTGGAGAGGGTAATTTAAGTTTTGGGAGTCATGTTACGAAGCTATGTGATCGAGTTCAGGGGTAGTTGGGAGCGATATTTTCTGTTGGTAGAGTTTGCTTACAATATTAGTTATCAAGCGAGTATTTTCATGGCACCGTTTGAGGGATCGTACGATAGGAAGTGTAGAACTCCTTTGTGTTGGACAGAATTGGATAAGAGGCGAGTAGTATGACTAGATTTAGTTCACAAGATAGAGGAAAAGGTAAAGTTAATTTGTGATTGTTTGAAAGCAGCGTCTGATAGGCAGAAATCTTATGTAGATTTGAAACATCAAGATATCGAGTTTCAAGTTTGTGATAAGGTATTCTTAAAAATTTGTCTTGGAAAAAAGTTTTTAGGTTTGAAAGGAGGGGTAAATTTAGTCCAAGGTATATTGGACCTTATGAAGTTGTCAAGAGGATTGGTTCAGTAGCTTATTGTGAAACAACTCATTTTTAGTGAAATCGGAACACTGGTTTCAGGACCACAAGTCCAAACAGGAAAGAAAAATTATTTTTATATTTTTGCATGATTTGCATTTAGGAAGAAATATCATGTGAAAATTCTGATAAGAAAATTTTATCGATTTAGTGCTTAATCATGGGAAGGACCAAATCCCATAAAATGCAACAGTTGAATTCTAGTAGCTAGAAGGATCAAATAGCTATGGAATTCAAAAATTGAGGTCCTTATATGGTAATTAGACCATTAATCAAAAGTTAGTAGATATTTTTGATGATTCATAAATGGAAAAATAAGAAAAGAGCAAGGACTAAATTGGAAATAGAAATAATTAAAAGATGATAAATAATTCAAATAGAATTAATATCATTTTATATCATCTTCTTCCCCAAATATTCCATGGAAACCCTAGGAAAGAGAAAACAAGCTTTCTTGGCTTAATTGGGTAAGTTTTCTTGTCTCGTTTCTAGTAATTTTGATATTTTTGAAATTGGGATAGTTTAATCTATTTATTTGGGGAATTAATTTGAAAAGTTATCAAAGTATAGAAATTATTTCATGGATGAATATGATGAAAATTAGAAATTTATCGTAGAAAATGAAAGGTTGTTGATAGATAAACAACTTTTACAAAGTGATTTTTGATGAAAACATGATTTAGGAATTAAATTGTAAAGTTGTGAAAATTGAAGAAAATTCTAAATTTTATGGAATACTTATGCTGTAAATTGTATATTGAAATTTTGGTTAGGCTTGGAATAGGGAGTAAATTGCATGAATTTCATTTTTCGAGCCTAGGGATGAAATTGGAATTTATGGAAAGTTTAGGGATAAAATGGTAATTTTGCCTAGGATGTAAATTGAGTTAAAATGAATATGAAATGTGAGAAATTGATGATTAAATTCATTTATATAGATCCTGATAACTCAAATTCAAAGTTAGATCGAGGAAATGAGAAGGGTTTAGATTATGGATTAGTAGATGTTTGTACACTAACAAGTGTCGAGGTAAGTTCGTGTAACATAATTGAGCATGAAAATATGTTGAATTGAATGTTATATTTGTATAGAACGTGATTTATATTTATGTAAATTATTGGAATGTTACAATATAAGAAAAGAATACATACTTGAAATTGTTTTAAAATGATTAAATTCCGTTTGAATATTGGATTTTGACGGATATATGTGATTTCCTGGAATGAATGAGGTCCTGCATTTGTTGCTAATGGCATTTAGCTCGGACAAGTAATCCTATTGACCTCATTATAGATAGGATTTTTCCCAAACGGGTAATCCTGATATAATGCCTCTTGAGCATATGTTACAAATAGGATTTAGCCTGGACTGGTAATCCTAATTGAGCTTTTTTTGAGCATATGTTAAAGAAAGGATTTAGCCTAGACTGGTAATCCTGTTATATGATATATGGCTCAAGAGTGTGCTTCCTGATTAAGTGTCTTAATGGTACTCCTGAATATAAATTGATGGGCTGTTAAACTGTACACCTAGAGTGTACTATTTGAGTATCCATCAAAATTTCAATGATTCAATGGAAAAAAAAATACTTAACATAATATGAGAATTATAAGATGAAATGGATAATGTCTTGAAAGAATATAGCAAGATGATATCACCTATGTTTACTTGATGTGTATGATAATTTTGTGACTAACATGTTTGATTGAATGCATGTGTCTAGGTAATTTTTCCAAGTTTATGGAAACATGTTATTATATACTTAGATGTAATAAATGAGATTGGTAAGTTTAATTCTAGTTATACTAACTTTCTAAGCATAATATGCTTACTAGGTTTAGTTTTGTCTTTTTTATAGTATTCGGAAGCTCGCGAAGGTTGGTGAACGGTTGGAGCATCATCACACTATTCATAAGCTTATTTTGGTATAAATGGGAGACTTATTTTGGTATAATGGCATGTATAGGTTAACTTGGCCGTTGTTGGCTTGAAAATGATGTTGTAATCTAGCCATTGGAATGGCTAGTAATGGCATGTTTTGATATACTTATAAGGTTATACTATGGTAGTTACATATATGTTAAGTATGATTAATTAAATTATGTTTAACATATTGACTAAAACAAGGTAAGATTATAAATAGGTGTGCATGTAATGATATATCATGTTAAATGATAGAATTAGCTTGATTATAATGCTTGGATTGGTTGGTTTATGAATGTAAGTTTTGGTGTAGGTCATTGGCAAAGTTTTGGGTGAGAAATAAAGCTAGAAATGGCTTTATGTTGTCCACACTAGTAGACACACGAGCGTGCATCTAGACCGTGTGTGACACAAGGCCTAGTACATGGGCGTGTGGTTAGGCCGTATGTCCCCTGTACTTTAAATTTGAGAAACAAAATGCTCAGAATTGAGCACACTGGCAAAGACACGGCGTGTGTCTCAGTCGTGTGTGTTACACAGGCATGTGTCTTAGCCGTGTGAAACCTGCACTTAATTTTAGAAAATTAAATTATCCACACGGCCTAGCACACGAGGGTGTGGCTAGCCGTGTGGTACAAGTCAGAGAGTTACATGGGGTCAGACACGGCCAACAGCACGGACGTGTCCTATGGTCACACGGGCGTGTCCCTTGACCACACAGGCATGTGTGCCCTGTAACTGGAAATTTTTTTTGAAATTTCGAGAAAATTTATTAGAGTTTCCAATTAAGTCCCGACTCGATTCTAATGCTCATATTGGGCCTCGAGGGTCCATTTAAAGGATGTTATGAACAATCTCAAAAAATGAACAGTAATTGCCACAAATTATCTATAAATGCCCTGTAAACTTTGATAATGCTCTATAACTCTATTCCGGTGATGGATACGGGTTAGGGGTGTTATTATTGGTATCAAAGCTACGGTTTAGTCGATTCTTGGATTGAACGTAGCAAGTATAAGTTTAGCTTACATGCCATTATATAATTTGGGATAGTGTCATATCTCTTAACCATTTTAAATGTGCTTTTAATATAGTAATGTCATCCAACCAAGCTAGAGCTGAATCCGAGGAAGCTGAGTGCAATATTTCAGCTTCAGTTCAAAGAGCTGCAACTAGTAGTGAAAGGCCTGGATTTGAGGGCCGAAGTGAGGAGGCAACACCTGCCTTCTTTCAAAAGATGAATGAATGGTTCACTCAGTATATAAGAACAAATCCTGTTGTACAACAACCTCCCCCACTTGCCCCTCAACCGATTCCTGAAATACCACAGGGTGCTGAACTCGCTAGAACTACTAAGCCTCCGGTAGATAAAATCCATAAATATGGAGCAGAGGAATTTAGAGCTACCAAAGATGATAATCCGGAAAGGGCTGAGTTTTGGTTGGAAAATACCATCTGAGTTTTAGATGAATTATCTTGTACACCCACTGAATGTCTGAAATGTGTAGTATCCTTACTGAAAGACACAGCTTATCATTAGTGGAATACCATAACTTCAGTGGTACCAAGAGAAAATATTACCTGGGAATTCTTCCAAAATGAATTCAAAAAGAAGTATGTTAGTCAAAGATTTTTAGATCAGAAAAAGAAAAAACTTTTAGAGCTCAAACATGGAAATATGACTGTGTATGAATATGAAGGAGAATTTGTTCGGTTGAGCAAATATGCGAGAGAATGGGTTCCAATCAAAGCTGATATGTGCAAATAATTTGAAGAGGGTTTAAATGAATACATCATCGGAATCCTTGAATTACAAGAATTTATGGTACTAGCCGATCAAGCACACAAAGCTGAAGAATTGAGTAAAGAGAAGAAAAAAGCTGAAAGAGAAGCTCGGGTTTCTAGTAAATGAATTATGAGCAAATCACAATCATCTACTTCTAATAAATTAAAGAAGCATTATGATCGTGTTACCACCTATACGGGATATTCTAGAAAAGAACGAGGCTCTCAATGCTCTAAATCGAGGTTTTCATCTCCATCTGTAACCAGTGTTGGTAGTTTGGTAATCCCAAACCAAAATGTAAACACTGTAATAAGTTTCATTTTGGAGAATGTCGCTTGAGAAGTGGGGTGTAACAGCCCGATTTAGGGGCTAGTGGAATAGTGGGTTTGAAACCACTAAATTGAGGATGTAAAAAAAATATTTTTTTGTTATTTTATGAGTTATAGCATGATTATATAAGTGCATGAAAATTTTGGTGCTTTAATTTTAGCGATTTCATGCCTAATCGCAAAAAAAGACTAAATCGCATAAAGAGCGAAAGTTCTATTTTACAAGCTAAACATGCCTAATAGCCATAGAATATTAATTGGAGGCCTTTAATGTGCAAATTGACCCTTGAATATAGGGTGGCCACCATAGGGGACAAAGAAGTCAAAATTAGTCAAAGTTGGTGTAGTAGGTGGATTAAATTGATGAAATAGAATAAAATAAAAAAAAGACGATATCCTTCTATTCACTCATCTTCTTCCACCAAAAATTAGCATCAAATAGGGTTTGAAAACCCAAAAATTTCAGCAAGCTCTTCACCTTAAAAGTAAGTGTTTTAGAGATCATTTCTTGATAATATTTGTACTTTTGGAACCCCTAAAGCTTAAGCTAGCTAAAGAGGGGACTATCTTGCAAAATGGTTGAAAGTTTAGAGCTTTTCCATGTGAGCTTTTAAGTTTTTTTCTGCATTTTTATGGAATAAAATGAGTCATAGTTGTTTAATAAACAACTTTTGTGAAAGGTGTTACCATGAAAACACCTAAAAGGACCTTTTTTGTAAAGGTTGTAAAATATTTGGTAAATGTTGGAAATAATGAGTATTGAGGGTTACCATAAGAGTAATAAATGTTTACCCAGGCTCATTAAAGAAAGAAATTTGATCAGAATTGACTTTCGAACCTAGGGGTAAAATGGTCATTTTGTGAAAGATTAAGGGCAAAATGGTAATTTTTTCAAAATTATGATTATTGTAATGTACTCATTAATGTGGCGATTAAATGAGCTAAATTGTTATTATAGATCAAGAAGACCGAAGAATTAACCTCGACCGAGGAAAGGGAAAGTATCAAACTAGATTGACAATCTAGCATATTTTAGAATCGAGGTAAGTTTGTGTGCAATAAATTCAACATCTTGTTATTAAGTTTCTAAATGTTTGATATTAGTGATGTTGTATAATATTTCTATGAATTTGAGTTATGATGTTGAATGAGAAAATGATGAGAATTGTGATGTGAAAGTCCCGGTTGGACTTTAATAAATGAGAGAATAAGATCATCGATACATGATATTGGTAAGGTCTCGTATAAGACCATGTTTTGGATATGGCCTCGGCACTAAATGGAGATCACCTACAAGACCATATATGGGATATGGCATCGGCATCGAATATAAGAATTGTATAAGACCATATATGGGATATGGCATCGACAATCAAAATAAGATCCCGTATAAGGCCATATCGGGGATATGGCACCGGCATCTAGAAGTGACCCCACGTAAGACCACATCTAGGATGTGGCATTGGCGTCATAATTACATGAATAAGGATAATCGTGTACCCTTGAATATCCCAAGTGATAGAATGGGGTAAATAGTTAAGCTTATGATAGAGATGAGATTAATCTAAGACTATATGATGAAGTGATACAGGTATATGTGAATAAATCACGAGAATGGTATACAATATGTGGCATGATGTGTAATTGGTAAGAGTAAGTATGAGCAAGTTATGGAAATGAGCCTAAGACTTGTGTTTTTACTCAATGCAATGGATGGATGACATTATGAGCTTTATGTTGCTATTTATTTAATTCAAACTTTCTAAGCTTTATGCGTACCCCTCTTATTTCCCTTTTCTTTGTAGCATTGCCAAGTTAGCTCGAGAATTCGTGGAACGTTAGAGTTTGAAAATCACACTATCGACTACTCTTTGGTACAACAAAGTTAGATTCATTTCTAGTATGGCATGTATAGGACTTGGTCATTTTCTTATGTCATATTTGTTAGCCAAAGTGTTGGCTATTTATATTACCAAATTAATTTTGTAAGTGGTCATTGGAATTGGGCCAATACTTGATAAGTTTATACATATTCAATGATGATGAATTTCATTAAGTGTATGCTTGTATGAATGTCTTGATTTTGAGTCCTTAGAAGTGCTTTATAGTTTTGATACTTGTTGGATTGAACTGATGTAACTATGGCTGTGGTGTAAGGTGGCATTTGGCTTGGTAGATAGCCTTTCAAATGTCCACACAGGTAGACACATGGGCATGTATCTAGGTTGTGTGTGACACACGGTCAACCCCATGGGCATGTTGATCGGCCGTGTGTCCCCTTGCCTGCTAGGTTTACAAGTCAGTGATGGAGCTCAAAACTAACTATTATTTTGACACAGGCAAGCGCACTTATCGAATAGTAGTATAGTTATGGTGAGTCTGAAATATCTTATCCTCAATGACTAAAATTACTAGTAATAACTATCTTTTTATTATCTAGTCAAATAATTAAGGGGATTTATTTTTAATCTAAAATCAACTAACTAATTTAACTAACTAAATGACTATGAACATGATAGAGAGTGAGTCGGGAAAATACTTTTGGACAACTTATATGAGATAGGCAATACCTAAGGAAGAATCCACCTAGACTTCACTTATTACTTTTAATTCATATGATTTATTCACTTGACTTAATCAGTAGAAATCGTTGATTTATGTTAACATCTTTTTCAAGACTAAAAACAACAGACTCTAGGTTGATTAATTGAAATTTCTTTCTAATTAAAACCCCTATTGTAACATCTTGAAATTGGGCCTAAGAGAATTGAGCCCAATGGGCCTTGAGCGTAGTAGCATTTAAATTTTTAGAGAATAAGAGATCGGATTAAATGCAAGTTGGACCAATTAGATAAGTGAGTTTGGAAGGTTAGGGGGCTTCTATGAAGTCTCGGGTTCAAGTTAGGCCTTAGGAAAAATTTTGGTTTTAGGTGAAAAAAACCCTAGAGGTTGGCGGGTAGGCCTTAAGAATAAAATGTGGAGGAAAATGACACAAGTGGAGTGTGTGGTGTAGTGGCAAAGTGACGCCACTTAAGGATAAGGGAATGATGCCACAAGGAAGGAAGGAGGTCCAAGGTTCTAGTTGTAGCGTTTGCATTCTTTTTAGATTATTTTTATTAAATGAATTTAGACCTTGGCCATAGGGTTATATTTAGTTGCGCATGGTTTAAGGCACAAGGAGCTAGTTGGTAAAGTGGCTAGCGGCGTGGATTATGCTATAGGAGAGTCTGGGTTTGAATCTCATGAGAAGCAAGGGAGTATTTATTTTGTGGATTGGACGGTAAGAGTTTCAGTTTAATTTAAACTCTATTGACGGAGGGATCCCATATCGGAGGAGGAGAGTTAAAATACCTTGGTGGGCGTTTGGGCACAGGAGTGGTCGCAGCGCGGTTTAATACTAGACTCCTATCAGGTGTGTAACTCTCTCTACTCTAGCTGTAGAGCAGCAAATGCCGAACTACCGATCACGACAATAGTAGCCACATGAGCGTGCGAGCACACGTGTAGGGCTTCGACGCGATAGTTGAGGCCATCAGTAGTATTCTTGTGGGTTGGGGCTGCTTGGGCCGCGATGGGCTGAAGTAGGCCCAATGGGCTCATAGGCCCAATAGAATAAATTCTATGATGATGTAGTATATAGTGAACTAGACTAGGTGGAACTTATATACGTGGCTATATTTGTGTTAGGTGGGCCACACGAGCGTGTGGGCCCAAATGGGCCGAAATCGGGTTTTAGGCCCAACAGTTTGGTAAAGACTGAAAATGGTAGTTGAGTTGCTCAAGGCGACACTGGGCCTTCGAAAAGGCCATTCCAGGTACAAAATTACTAAAATACCCTTAGTGGGTAAATTACCAAAATACCCTTAAAAGGTAAATTATGGAAATGCCTTTGGTAGGTAAAATTGCGGTTATACCCTTAGAGGTTGATTAGCATGATTATATTGTTTTATGTCTATCTGATTATGATGGTAATTCATGTTATACTTATATTTGATATATGTCTAGCATACATGACATACTGCATACACGAATTATTATGTCATATTGCATGGGTATGATGAGAGGAGGGGGAAGATGTGATATTTGTGACTTTTGGTCACCAGTGGTTTGGCACCACCAGTGGTTTGGCACCACATATATTTATCTTTGTGACTTGTCCCAGTGGTTCAGCACCACAGTGGATTGGCCCCACATATTATATTTAAAGGGATCATCACTAGTAGTTTGGTACGACAAAGTGGGTTGGCCCCACATATGTTATTTGTGACTTTGGGTCACCAGTGGCTTGGAACCACCAGTGGTTTGGAACCACCAGTGGTTTGGTACCACATATGTTATTTGTGACTTTTGGTCACTAGTGGTTTGGCACCACCAGTGGTTTGGCACCACCAGTGGTTTGGTACCACATATGTTATTTGTGACTTTGGGTCACCAGTGGTTTGGTACCACACGGGGTAGAATCGGGAGTTTCGGATGGTTAGGTTTTGGGTTGCATGACATGCATATTTTCATATGAAATTGTGTAAGGGTTTAACACCCATTGGATGGGGATTTACACTTTGAGTCTCGATGACTCACCCTTAGTTAAATTTTGCGGTAATCATTAGATAGCGGATTTGGGAGCCGAGGTGGACTCGTGGAGGCCATACATATTTTACTAAATAAATTCGTTTCTTTTATTTGGACTTATTTTTATTTGGGTTTTGTTATGTAATAAGGCCTTGGGTATTTTACTTGTTTCACTTTCAATTTGGTTCTTGCTTATTATTAAATGATCAATATGGAATTTTCCTAAAATAATAATAAACCGTTTCTTATTCAAAATTACTTAAACTCGATTTTTCACAACAACTATAAAGAATACGAGTTTTTTAACGAACGCACAATTTTAGACATTCCTTTCATGTGACATGCCGATCCAAATGTAACGTTTAGGCGGTTTGGGGTGTTACAATTATGGTATCACTGACTAGGTTCAAAACTTCGGTACGTGGAATGGGTTCAAAATGTTTTTCAAATTTTGGTTGAAATATGGTTTAGAAATATATATATATATCTCTTTTTCGGAAGTATGGCACCCAAGTCTCCAAGCACCAATCCGCATTGTAAGTTTCCGATACTTTTCTTTGTTATATGTTGTATTTGGGTATCTATTACGTGTGTTTGGTTTGGATGTGATGTTCGGACATAGAGTTGGGTGCGTATGAAATATTAAATCTATTTTAATGGCTAGGTGTTTTGAGTATGTGTAGGAGTTTTAAATTCTAGTTAAAAGATATTAGTTTTATTAAGATCAGAGTGCACAACAAGAGAGTAGTGTGGTAGGTTAGGATGTGTGAATGTTAGTTAGTTGGAAATTTCGAGGACGAAATTTCTATAAGGAGGGTAGATTTGTAACATCCTGAAATTGGGCCTAAGAGAATTGAGCCCAATGGGCCTTGAGCGTAGTAGAGTTTAAATTTTTTGGAGAATAAGAGATCGACTTAAATGCAAGTTGGACCAATTAGATAAGTGAGTTTGGAAGGTTAGGGGGCTTCTATGAAGTCCCGAGTTCAAGTTAGGCCTTTGCAAAAATTTTGGTTTTAGGTGAAAAAAACCCTGGAGGTTGGCGAGTAGGCCTTAAGAATAAAATGTGGAGGAAAATAACACAAGTGGAGTGTGTGGTGTAGTGGCAAAGTGACGCCACTTACGGACAAGGGAATGACGCCACAAGGAAGGAAGGAGGTCCAAGGTTCTAGTTGTAGCGTTTGCATTCCTTTTAGATTATTTTATTAAATGAATTTAGACCTTGGCCATATGGTTATATTTAGTTGCGCATGGTTTAAGACACAAGGAGCTAGTTGGTAAAGTGGCTAGCGGCGTGGATTATGCTACAGGAGAGTGCAGGTTGAATCTCATGAGAAGCAAGGAGTATTTATTTTGTGGATTGGACGGTAAGAGTTTGATTAAATTTAAACTCTCTTGACGGAGGATCCCACATCGGAAAGATACAAAGAAGGAAGGTGAAGAGCTAGCTATATAAAGAGCATTCGGGAGGAGAGTTAAGATACCTTGGTGGGCGTTTGGGCACGGGGAGTGGTCGCAGCGTGGTTTAACACTAGAGTCTGTCAAGTGTGTAACTCTCTCTCTCTCGTAGAAGCGGCAAATGCCGAATCGCCGATCACGACAATAGTAGCCACATGGCGTGTGAGCGAACGTGTAGGGCTTCGACGCGATAGTTGAGGCCATCAGTAGTATTCTTGTGGGTTGGGGCTGCTTAGGCCGAGATGGGCCAAAGTAGGCCCATGGGCCCATAGACCCAATAGAATAAATTGTATGATGATGTAGTATATAGTGAACTAGACTAGGTGGAGCTTATATACGTGGCTAGATTTGTGTTAGGTAGGCCACACGAGCGTGTGGGCCTGAATGGGCCAAAATCGGGTTTTAGGCCCAACAGTCCGGTAAAGACCAAAAATGGTAGTTGAGTCACTCAAGGCGACACTGGGCCTTCGAAAAGGCCATTCTAGGTACGAAATTACTAAAATACCCTTAGGGGGTAAATTACCAAAATACCCCTGAAAGGTAAATTACGGAAATGCCATTGGTAGGTAAAATTACAGTTATACCCTTAGAGATTGATTAGCATGATTATGTTATTTTATGTCTATCTGATTATGATGGTAATTCATGTTATACTTATATTTGGTATATGTCTAGGATACATGACATACTACATACACGAATTATTATGTCATATTGTATGGGTATGATGAGAGGAGGGGGAAGATGTGATATTTGTGACTTTGGGTCACTAGTGGTTTGGCACCACCAGTGGTTTGGTACCACATATATTTATCTTTGTGACTTGTCTCAGTGGTTCATCACCACAGTGGGTTGGCCCCACATATTATATTTAAAGGGATCGTCACTAGTAGTTTGGTACTACAAAGTGGGTTGGCCCCACATATGTTATTTGTGACTTTGGGTCACCAGTGGTTTTGTACCACATATGTTATTTGTAACTTTGGGTCACTAGTGGTTTGGCACCACCAGTGGTTTGGTACCACATATGTTATTTGTGACTTTGGGTCACCAGTGGTTTGGCACCACCAGTGGTTTGGTACCACACGGGGTAGAATCGGGAGTTTCGGATGGTTAGGTTTTGGGTTGCATGACATGCATATTTTCATATGAAATTGTGTAAGGGTTTAACACCCATTGGATGGGGATTTACACACTGAGTCTCGATGACTCACCCTTTAGTTAAATTTTGCAGGTAATCATTAGATCGTGAATTTGGGAGCTGAGGTGGATCGTGGAGCCCATACATATGTTTACTCGTAAATTCGTTTCTTTTATTTGGACTTATTTTTATTTTGGTTTTTGTTATGTAATAAGACCTTGGGTATTTTACTTGATTTCAGCTTTCAATTTGGTTACTACTTATTATTAAATGATCAATATGGGATTTTCCTAAAATGATAATAAACCTTTTCTTATTCAAAATTACTTAAACTTGATTTTTCACAACAACTATAAAGAATACGAGTTTTTTTAATAAACGCACAGTTTTTAGACATTCCTTTCATGTGACATGCCAGATCCAATCGTAACGTTTAGGCCGGGTTTGGGGTGTTACACCTATTGTCGCAATAACTCAATCTATGGATTCCCTTATTAGATTTGACTATAATCCGCTATATTTTAGTCGCCCTATTTCTAGGGTTGCAATCAACTCCGCTTAATGTGTTGATCTTCTCTTAAATAGGGACTTTTTCTCCACTGAATAAGCACATTCAACTTGGATTAATAACCTGAATTATCAAAATAAGAATAAAAACTCACAATTAAGAATAAGAACAAGTATTTATCTTATAAATCAAATAATAATAAGATTTGTCTAGGTTTCATCCCCTTAAGTATCTAAGGGTTTTAGTTCATACTGATAGAAGGAAACATCATAAAATAGGGAAAACCACAAAACATAATGAAAACCCAAAAACTTCTAAAGAACTTGATGGGAGATCTTCATCCTTGATGGAGATCCTTCTCCTAAGCTGTTCCCAACGGCTGTCTTGGAGTATTTTCTGCCTTCTCTTTGTTGCCTATTCAACGTCCCCTTTTAAGTTATCTCCTAGGGTGTTTATATAGGCTTTGGAACACCTCTATTGGCCCACAAGTAGCTTATTCTGAAAGGAATTCTTCTTTGCTATGGCAGGGACACGCCCGTGGTGGAATCCTTCGGCCGTGGTCGATTCTGCTCGCCACACATGGCCATGTCATCTGCCCGTGGTTGATAGTCCAGGCCGTATGATTTTTGATGGAGGCCCATTTTGTCCCTTTTTGGACCATTTCTCATTCTTTTTGACTTCCTAAGCTCTCCTGGGTATAAAACATGAAATTAAGGGATTAGGAGTATTGAATTCCTCAAATCTAATGAAAATTCATCCAAAAATAAGCCAAGCATGGGGTTATAATATGTGTAAATTATGGTTTATCAAATATCCCCACACTTAAGCGTTTGCTTGTCCTCAAGCAAAATTCTCCACTCACAATTAAAATTAACTTCCCTCAATTCATAATTCTCATTAATAATGTCTCATCATAATTTATAGATAATTCATACATGGATAATTTAACTCAAAGAGTCATAAAGATTCAAACAATCTAAGTCATTATTTTTTATAGCACGAAAACATAGGTGTTTCCCCTTACCTAAATAATTACCTCCAATTCAAAACTGACAAGGATTGACATCATCACTAAAGATTCGCTCAAATCACTCAAAGTGTTTAAGGTTTAATTTAAGAACTCAAAATTCAAACGTGAAAAGTTAATCCCATAGGCTTGCTTGAAAATCAAATCTCCACCATTATAGAATGAGATGATACACAAATCAAAAGGTCTTTAAAAGGGTTGTAATGGGGCTTGGGTTAAAGGTGTGGATAAAGGTTGAATTAAAGGGTTAGAATCGATATTGATTTGACAATTTACCTAACTAGAACAATAGACTAATACTGAATAATTACATCAATTGAAGACTTATAATAATAATACGAGCTACTTCTAAAAAAATTAAATTAACTGCTTAAGCTCAACAAAAATAGAATTACTAATAGATAAATTTCCACTTTTTTTTTTTTTTAAGAATAAGAACAAGTATGAATAGGATGAATTTAACCTGAAATAGAGAAAATAGTTAGGCAACTAATCAAATCAAATCTTAACATAAGGGGAGTCAAGAAAATAAGGGAAGTAAAAATTTGGTTTTGTGTTAATATTAAAGGTTAAGTCAAGAAATGGTTTATTAGGATCAAAGGGGTTCACTAAGGGTTAATTATGAAGGTAGGCTTTTTGGTGGAATACATGGGTTAGATCCTAGGTGCCTTTATCATCTCAGTATATCAAATCAAAAGTGTGGTCTCGAAATGCATAATCGAAGAAAGTTCTAGAATAACAACTCAATGTTGACACACTTATAATCAATAAAGTGAGCAAGAAAAGATATATGCTCTAAAGGTTCAAAATCTCACAAAAATTATGGTTTTTGATATCAATCATTGCAAATTTCAATCTTCAAAGTAATATTTAAATTTAGGAAAACAACCTAAAAATTTAATTCTGAAAATAGACTTATCATCCTTGATTCTCAAATATCTTAAAGTATAAATCATCAATGCATAATTACTTATGACTTACTTCGAAACATATTAACAAAACTCATAAATCAATAGAAGTTTCATTTTAATTGGGGATATGAGAAAATTATTTAAGAATGAGACATAATTCAGGGATTTTCTGGTAATGAAATCAATAACCTTCCCACACTTAAGATGTACATTGTCCTCAATGTACAAAAATGTATAATAACAATATATTTAGAAATCATAAGAGAGAGAGAAGTGAAACTTCCTGAATTTTTGATGGAGTCAAAGAAAAGAAACAGAGGAAATTTGGGCCGAGTTGGAAGAGGGTATTCCGGTGGAGGTGGATACTGGGGTCGTGGTGTGGTGATTCCCTAGTAGCCTTTTGAACCTAAATAAGAAATAAAAATATAATAATATAAATTAAGCACAATAAAGATAAAGAGAAGGAAAATAAAGGAGAAGAGAAAAGAAAAAGAAGAAATGAATGGATTTAAAGATCCTTGTTCTGTCGAGGTAATGAAGCGGTCGACATGAACTTATGGAGATTGGTCACGCACAAGGAGACTGTGCTAGGGTCCTTTCGCTTCTTCGACATGGGGATGGTGGTGTAGAGAAAGAGTGAGGCAAAAGGGGAAAGGAAAATGAAGGAAGATAGTGGGAAAAGAGAGGGGTGTGGTGGTTAGGGTTTCGAAGAAGAAGAAATTTAGGGAGAATATTCACACGGCCACGGCCACACTCGTGTTCAAGTCTGTGTAGTAGGAAACCTACGCTTTATTAATTTGGTTAGTTTCTGGTTAGGTGCTAAAAATTGAAATATGAAAATTAATGTTGTTGGTGCTCGGGTTGCCTCCCGAGAAGCTCTTGTTTAAAGTCTTAAGCTAGACTTACGTCTCCTTCGCATAATCATGATGGTTTGAATAGTTGAAACTCCTCATTCTTGCTATCAATTCGGTTATCAATATATAGTTTAAGTCGAGTTGTGTTTACATAAAAGTGCTGAATGTAAGATTAGTTACCTCGATTGTTCCGTATGGAAAGATATTCAGTATCGCAAAAGGGATCTCTTCATTTGTATTAAGGTCCAAAGTGGCGATTCGAGGGTATTTCTTATCTAATAATACCTAATCTTTGATCTTAAATTGGTTTGTCCTATCCTTATGTTTGACATGGTTTTGCTTTGGTTCATCGTGTTTTCCCGGTTTTTCATTGTCATGTATCTTCCACTTGTCTAGTTCATCGATCTGAAGTCTTCACTCCTCATGTGTTATTTCCTTGTTAGCACGACGTCTATGATCTGGCTTAGTTGTGTAATTTCGTGGTGCTTCCTGAAAAGAAGGTTGAACCAAATGGTCATTAATAGAATATATTTATTACTTGATGTCCTAGCTGAGTCAAGAGCCTGAAGAGTGATCGTTTGTCACTTGCACAAAGTGTGAGTTTACCTGTACCAACATCAATTCTAGCTTTAGCAGTTGCTAAAAAGGGTCTTCCTAAAATTAAAGGAACATTGTTGTCCTCATCCATGTTTAAGACAACAAAGTCTACTGGGAATATGAATTTATCAATTTTTGCTAGTACATCCTCAATTATACCACTAGGAACTCTGATAGTTTTATCAGCCAATTGAATGCTCATCCTAGTTTGTTTGGGTTTCCCTAGACCTAGCTGTTTAAACATTTTATACGGCATAACATTGATCCTTGCCCCTAAATCAGCTAAAACATTTTTAACAGATAAACTACCAATTAAGCAAGGAATCATAAAACTCCTGGATCTTTTAACTTTTACGATAGTTTATTTTGTAAGATTACTGAGCACACTGCACTTAGTTCCACATAGGACGCCTCATCTAACTTCCGTTTGTTTATCAAGAGCTCTTTTAAAAATTTCCTTGAATTGGGCATTTGCAAAAGAGCTTCAAGAAATGGTAAGTTAATATGTAATTTTTTAGAAGTTTAATAAATTTATCGAATTGTTCATCTATGCGATCTTTTTTCATCGCATTGGGGTATGGTACACAAGGTTTGTACTCTGTAATTACCGGTTCTAGTTGATCATGGCTTACCTCAACCTTACCTTCCTCTACATATTTTCTTGCTGCGATTTTGGTTCATCTAACCCTTCACTGTCATGAGCAGTAACTGCATATAGTTACTCTTTTGGGTTAGTTTCATTGTTGCTTGGCAAGCTACCTTGTGGTCGTTCAGATATGAGTTTAGCAAGTTGTCCTAATTGGTTCTCAATCCCTTGAATCGATGCTTGCTGATTCTTGAATGTTGTTTTGGTGTTTTGGAAACGTGTTTCTGACACCGCGATAAATTTTGTTAGCATCTCCTCAAGGTTTGACTTTTTCTCTTGTAGGTAGGGTTGCTATTGAAAGCCTGGTAGGGGTTGTTGTCTCTGATTTCCTTGGCCACCCCATGAGAAGTTGGGATGGTTCCTCCAACCTAGATTGTCAGTGTTACTATAAGGGTTATTTTGAGGTCTAAAATTGTTACCCATATAATTCATCTGTTCATTTTCTATGTCAGGGTTGTAGGGTGGGTATTCTGTATTGTTAATCCCTCTCCGCATGTATCGCACTGCATCACTAGATGTACCTGTGAAGAACACTATAACTATCAATCTTTTTATTTAACAGTTATACCTAGTTTGATAGCATAGTCACTGCATCGAGGTTGAAAACACTGGCTGCTTTAGTTGGCTTTGTCCTCATAACTTGCCACTGATAGTTATTCAATGCCATCTCCTCTATAAACTCATAAGCCGCTTCAGAGGTCTTTTTATTTAGGGTTCCACCGGCGGCTGAATCAATCAACTGCATAGTTGATGGGTTCACACCGTTATAAAATGTTTGAACCTGTAGCCAAAAAGGTAACCCATGGTGAGGGCATCTCCTTAATAGATCTTTATATCTCTCTCATGCATCGTAAAGTGTTTCTAGATTCATCTACACAAAAGAAGAAATATCATTCCTCAACTTAGCCATTTTAGTCGGTGAAAAATATTTTGGAAAAAATTTTTCGGTCATTTGGTCCCATTTAGTGATTGACCCTTGTGGTAACGAGTTCAACCATTGTTTAGCTTTGCTTCTCAATGAAAAGGGAAATAACTGAAAGCGAATGGCATCATCAAAAACGCCATTAATTTTGAAAGTGTCGGAAAACTCTAGAAAATTTTCCAAGTGGTTGTTTGGATCCTCATCCTGCAAACCATCAAACTGAACAAATTGCTGAATCATCTGTTTAGTGTTGGGTTTCAGTTCAAAATTATTTGCAGCAATAGCAGGTCTAACAATACTTGATTCAGTTCCTGTTAAATTAGGTTTAGCATAATCATACATAGTTCGAGGAGCAGGATTTTGATTCACAGGATTTGCGGCAACCACAGGAGGTATTGGATTATTATCAACTATCTCTTCAGTATTATTGGTTTCGTCTTCTTGCTCTTCTTCTATGTATTGTAAGCTTCGCCTTATTTCTCTTCAGTCTCTGCGAGCAATAGCTTCTATATCGTTGTCAAAAAGTAATGGTCCTGACGGGTTCCTTCTAGTCATAAACTAGAGTTACTTGCCAGAAGCAAATAATAGGAAAAAATTAGTAAAGAAAATAATAATAAAAATAAATAAATAAATTGCAAATAAAGTAAATATGACAAAAGTAATAAAAATTTAGTGTTCCTAATATCTTAGTCCCCGACAACGGCGCCAAAAAACTTGATGGAGCTCGAAACTAACTATTATTTCGACAAAGGCAAGCGCACCTATTGAACAGTAGTATAGTTATGGCGAGTCCGGAATATCGTATCCTCAAGGACTAAAATTACTAGTAATAACTATCTTTTAATTATCTAGCCTAATAATTAAGGGGATTTATTTTTAATCTAAAATTAACTAACTAATTTAACTAACTAAATGACTATGAACGTGACAGAGAGCGAATTGGGAAAATACTATTGGATAACTTATATAAGATAGGCAATACCTAAGGAAGAATCCACCTAAACTTCACTTATTACTTTTGATTCATATGATTTATTCACTTGACTTAATCCGTAGAAATCCATGATTTATGTTAATATCTCTTTCAAGACTAAAAACAACGGACTCTAGGTTGATTAATTGAAATTTCTTTCTAATTAAAACCCCTATTATCGCATTAACTTAATCTATGGATTCCCTTATTAGATTTGACTCTAATCCGATAGATTTTTGTCACCCTATTTCTAGGGTTGCAATCAACTCTGCTTAATTGTGTTGATCTTCTCTTAAACAGGGACTTTTACTCCACTGAATAAGCACATTCGACTTGGATTAATAACCAGAATTATCAAAACAAGAATAAAAACTCACAATTAAGAATAAGAACAAGTATTTATCTTATAAATCATATAATAATAAGATTCGTCTAGGTTTCATCCCCTTAAGTATTTAAGGGTTTTAGTTCATACTGATAGAAAGAAACATCATAAAATAGGGAAAACCACAAAACATAATGAAAACCCAAAAACTTCTAAAGAACTTGATGGAAGATCTTCAGTCTTGATGGAGATCCTTCTCCTAAGCTATTCCCGATGGCTGTCTTGGAGTATTTTCTGCCTTTTCTTCGGTGTCTATTCAACGTCCCCTTTTAAGTTACCCCCTAGGGTGTTTATATAGGCTTTGGAACACCTCTATTGGCCCACAAGTAGCTTATTTCGAATAGAATTCTTATTTGCTACGGCAGAGACACGCCCGCAGTGGACTCCTTCAGCTGTGGTCGATTCTACTCGCCACACACGGCCGTGTGATCTGCCTGTGTTTGATAGTCCAGGCCGTGTGATTTCTGATGTAGGCCCATTTTATCTCCTTTTGGCCCGTTTCTCATTCTTTTCAACTTCCTAAGCTCTACTGGGTATAAAACATGAAATTAAGGGATTAGGAGTATCGAATTCATCAAATTTAATGAAAATTCATCCAAAAAAAAGCCAAGTATAGGGTTAAAATATGTTTAAATTATAGTTTATCAGTCAGTATGCTCAGTAGTAAACACACGGGCAAAGACACGACCATGTGTCTCAGCCGTGTGGAAGGCACGACCATAGACATGGGCGTGTGCTCAGGCTATGTGAAGTCTACACCTAAAATTATGGATTTAAATGGACACAAGGTCTATGGACACTGGCGTGTGCCTTGGTCGTGTGACCTTAGTAAGTTGATGACATCATAAGCAGAATGCCATGGTTTTTGCACATGGGCTAAGACACGGGCGTGTCGTGGTCGTGTGAGGGACACGAGCGTGTGTCCGGCCTCGTGATAACCCTTGTAGGTTCAAAATGAGAAATAAATTGACACGGGTGTGGAGCACGGGCATGTTAAATTCCACATAGGTGTGTCTCTTTCTCCATACGGGCGTGTGGCCCTATTTTAAGCAGAAATTTTCTAAGTGTGCAAAAGTTTTTGGTTTAGTCCCAAATTATTCCTTATGTAAGTTTTGGGTCTCGTAGGCCCATAATTAGGACATTATGGGTATGAATGAAAAGTTTTAAGTTGAAACAAAATTTTATAGCGCGATGTTGTATGTTTAAGCTTGTTAAGTTCTATAATGCCTCGTATTCGGTTCTAGCTTTGAACACGGGTAAGGGGTGTTACATTTAGTGGTATTAAAGCTACAGTTTAGTCGATTCTCAGACTAACATAGCATAAGTATGAGTCTAGCTATACATCCCATATGTATGAGTTTTTATATAGTGATAGTGTGACGACTCTTGATGATTTGAATTGTGTTTTTATATAGTAATGGATCATGATCGAGCTACAGCCGATGATGCTACAAGTAATGCACTGGCTCGTGCAATGAACTGCGCCAATAGAGAGTAGATCCGAGACTTTGGGTTAGGGAGAAGGCTCAAGAAGCCTTTATCCATATGATGAGCAACTGGTACACTGAGTATATGTGAGCAAATCCTAATGCTCAACCCCCTCCACCCCCACCTATTCCTCAACCCACTCTTGTAGCTTCTCAAATGGTAGAGGTAGTAATAAAAGAAAAGCCTCTAGTCGATAAGATCTGGAAACAAGGAGCAGAGGAATTTTGGGCTAGTAAGTATGATGATCTAGAAAGGGCAGAGTTCTGGCTTAAGAATACCATTAGGGTATTCGATGAGTTTTCATGCATGCCTGAAGAGTGCATGAAGTGTGTTATCTCTCTTGAGAGATTCAACCTATTAGTGGTGGAACACCCTTGTGTCGGTGGTACAAAGGGAGAGAGTTAACTGTGAATGTTTCTAAGAGGAATTCTGAAAGAAGTACATTAGTCAAAGGTTCACCGACTAGAAAAGAAAGGAGTTCTTAGAGCTAAAGTAAGGTTGAATGACTATAACCGAATATGAGCGTGAGTTAATAAGGCTCAGCAACTAAGCTTGAGAGTGCGTATCGATAGAAGCCATCATGTGCAAAAGATTCGATAATGGGCTAAATGAGGGTGTCCATTTGTTCGTTGGTGTCCTTGAACTAAAAGAGTTTGTGGTGCTGGTAAATCGAGCCTATAAGGCCGAGGAACTAGTCAAAAAAAAAAAAAAAGCTGAAATTGAGTCTCGTGACTCAAAGAAGAGACAGTTAGGCAAGTCATTCCGATCCTCGTCCAAGAATTCAAGAGAGTTTACTATTTGATAAGCTACTTCAGCTGGGTTTTCAAACAGAAGTAAAGGTAGACAGTACCCGGGGTCTAAGGCTTAGATTACTTAGGTTGCTAGTGTTGGCAACACTCGACTGAGTAGATCAGAATGCTCACAGTGTGGCAGACGTCATCCCGGTGAGTGTCAAGAAAATGAGAAGGCTTGCTTCAAGTGTGGATCTCTAGACCATTTTATCAGAGATTACCCCGAGGTAGGTGAGAAAGAGAAACTTCAGAATGCAAGACCGGGAAGTACTACTAAAAGAAGACCATAGAGAAACCCAGGAATTGAAATGAGAAGAAAGGATTCATCTAGAGAGTAGACTGCATGAAATTAGTCTCTAGCATAAGTATGCCTATAGAGTCTACTGAATTCGTGATAAGAGTTTCAAATCCCCTAGGCAAGTGTGTGCTGGTCGATAGAGTATGCAAAGGTTGCCCTTTGATGATTAGTGGTCATTGTTTTCCTGCTAATCTCATGCTATTGCCGTTTGATGAACTTGATGTCATCCTTGGGATGGATTGGTTAACTATTCATGATGTGATAGTGAATTGTGGAAGGAAGTTTATTGAGCTAAAATGTGAAAGTAGGGATCTTATTCATGTTGAATTAGATGAGCAAGACAGATTGCTAGTATTGTTATCTTTCTTGTCGACTCAGAAGTATTAAAGAAAATGGTACGAAGCTTACATTGCATTTGTAATGAATGCTAGAGAGATTGAGTTAATAATTATATCAGTGCCCATAGTATGTGATTATCCAGACATTTTTCAGAGGAATTTCCAGGGCCACCTCTAGTTAAAGAAGTCGAATTTGGGATTGAGTTAGCTCCTGGTACTGCCCTTATTTCTATTGCTCTATACAAAATGGCTCCAACTAAGCTAAAAGAATTGAGGGCATAGTTGCAAGAGTTAGCGGATAAAGGCTTTGCAAGACCGAGTTTTTCTCCGTGGGGTGCTCCTGTATTATTTGTGAAGAAGAAAGATGGTTCCATGAGGTTATGTATAGATTATCGGCAACTCAATAAGGTAACTATGAAGAACAAGTACCCATTCCCAAGAATCGATGATTTATTTGACCAATTGAAGGGAGCCACGATGTTTTCCAAGATAGACTTAAGGTCTAGATATTATCAGTTGAGAGTCAAGGACTCGGATGTGCCGAAGACTGCATTTCGGACAAGGTATGGACACTATGAATTTTCAGTCATGCCTTTTGGTTTAACAAATGCCCCTGTAGTTTTTATGGATTTGATGAATCATATCTTTTGGCCGTATTTGGATAAATTTTTTGTAATCTTTATCGATGATATATTGATCTACTCTTGGGATGTGAACGAGCACGTTATGCATTTGAGAACAGTTCTACAAATTTTAAGGGATAAATAATTATATGTCAAGTTTAGTAAAAGTGAATTTTGGCTTAAGGAAGTTGGGTTTTTTAGGGCACATTGTCTCGGGAGATGGAATCAGAGTCGATCTAAGTAAGATCTCAGTAATTGTGGATTGGAAGCCACCAAGGAATGTAACCGAGGTTAGGAGTTTTCTGGTCCTAGTCGATGACTATAAACATTTTTTCAAGGGATTTTCCATGATAGCTACTCTGATGATGAGGTTGCTACAAAAAGATGTAAAGTTTGAATGGACAGAAAAGTGCCAACAGAGTTTTGAGAAACTAAAGGCGTTATTGACTGAGGCTCCTATTTTAGTGAAACCTGAGCTGGAAAAGAATTTATGGTTTACAGTGATGCATCCCTAAACTAATTAGGTTGTGTACTCACGCAAGAAGGCAAGGTGATTGCATATCCCTCTAGACAATTGAAGCCGCACGAGAAGAATTACCCGATTTTCTTTGCATTAAAGATTTAGAGACACCAATTATATGGTGAGAGATGTCGGGTGTTCACTGATCATAAGAGCTTAAAGTACTTGATGACTCACAAGGAGTTGAATTTAAGGTAGAGATGATGGTTGGAGCTAATAAAAGATTATGAGCTAGTGATTGAGTACCATCCGGGAAAGGCAAACGTGGTTGCTGACGCCTTGAGCAGGAAATCCTTGTTTACGCTGAGAGCCATGAATACACGGATAGCTTTGTCAGATGATGGTTCTATTCTAGCCAAGTTGAGGGCTAGACTAATATTTCATCAAGAGATCTATGAAGCTTAGAAAGGCGACAATAATTTACAAGCTAAAAGAGTTCAAGGTGAGTCAAATGTTAAGTCAGACTTTCGGATAAGTCCTGATAGATGTTTGATGTACTAAGATACGGTCTGTGTACCTAAAGATGATGAGTATATTCGAAAGATTATGCATGAAGCACATAGTGGATGTTTGAGTATACATCCAGGTAGCACAAAGATGTATAATGATTTAAGGAAATGGTATTGGTGGCCGAGTATGAAGAAAGACATTTTCGAGTTTGTTTCGTGATGCTTAATTTGTCAACAAGTGAAGGCTGAACACCAAGTACCTCCAGGTCTACTTCAACCTATTATGGTTCCTGAGTGGAAATAGGATCGTATTACTATGGACTTCGTGACGGGTTTACCGTTGACGTCGAAAAAGAAAGATGCCGTATAGGTCGTAGTGGATAGACTCACGAAGTCAGTCCATTTCATACCATTACGGGTTGACTACTAGCTCGATAAGTTGGCCGAATTGTACATTTCAGAGATTGTGAGACTTCACGGAATACCATTGTCGATTATTTTGGATAGAGATTTGAGATTTACGTCACAATTTTGGAAAAAGTTGCAAGAGGCTTTAGGCATAAAATTGAGCTTTTGTACAACTTCCCATCCACAAATCGACGGGTAGTCAGAGAGCGTAATACAGATACTTGAGGACATGCTTCGAGGATGTGTTTTGAATTCCTAGGTAATTGGGTTACCATTGGTGGAATTCGCCTACAATAACAGCTTTCATTCAAGTTTGAAGATGGTGCCCTATAAGGCATTGTATATACGTAAGTGCCAAACGCCCCTGTATTGGACTGAACTCAGAGAGAATCAGATTCACGGGGTCGACTTAGTCAGAGAAACCATAGAGAAAGTAAGATTGATACATGAGTGCTTAAAAGCTGCCTCAGATAGACAAAAGTCCTATGCGGACTGAAACGGAAAGAGATTGAGTTTCAAGTTGGTGATAAAGTGTTTCTGAAAGTATCACTATGGAAGAAGGTCCTCAAATTTTATCGAAAAGGCAAATTGAGTCGTGTTTTATTGGACCCTATAAGATTACCGAGATGATAAGGCCAGTAGCTTATCGTTTGGCCTTACCAATGGAGTTGGAAAATATTCATGATGTCTTCCACGTGTCTATGTTACGTCGCTACTGATCAGACCCTTCGAATGTGATTGTACCATTAGAGGTAGAGATTCGATCATACATGACTTATGGTGAAGAGCCGGTCAAGATTTTGGCACGAGAAGTCAAATAGTTGAAAAACAAAAGTATAGCCCTTATTAAGGTATTATGGAAAAGACATAGAGTAGAAGAGGCTACTTGGGAGCCCGAGGAGGCTATGAGAAACCAATATCCCAACCTTTTCACTGGTACGATTTTCGGGGACGAAAATCCTTAAGGGGAGAATTGTAACAGCCAAATTTAGGGGCTAGTGGGAATAGTGGGTTTGGAACCACTAATTCGAGGATGTAGAAAATTATTTTTATGTTATTTTATAAGTTAGATCATTATTATATAAGTTCATGAAAATTTTGGTGCTTTAATTTTAGCGATTTCATGCTTAATTGCGAAAAAGGACTAAATCGCATAAAGTGCAAAAGTTCTATTTTACAAGCTAAAGGTGCCTAATAGCCATAGAATATTAATTGGAGGCCTTTAATGTGCAAATTGACCCTTAGATATAGGGTGTCCGGTGATAGGGGACAAAGAAATCAAAATTAGTCAAAGTTGGTGTAGTAGGTGGATTAAATTGATGAAATAGAATAAAATAAAGAAAGATGATATCCTTCTATTCACACATCTTCTTCCACCGAAAATTAGCATCAAATAGGGGTTTGAAAACCCAAAAATTTCAGCAAGCTCTTCACCTTAAAAGTATGTGTTTTTGTGATCATTTTTTGATAATATTTGTACTTTTGGAACCCCTAAAGCTTAAGCTAGCTAAAGAGGGGACTATCTTGCAAAATGGTTGAAAGTTTAGAGCTTTTCCATGTGAGCTTTTAAGTTGTTTGATGCATTTTTATGGAATAAAATGGGTCATAGTTGTTTAATAAATAACTTTTGTGAAATGTGTTACCACGAAAACACCTAAAAGGACCTTTTTTGTAAAGGTTGTAAAATATTTGGTAAATGTTGGAAATAATGAGTATTGAGGGTTGCCATAAGAGTAATAAATGTTCACCTAGGCTCATTAAAGAAAGAAATTTGATTAGAATAGATTTTCGAACCTAGGGGTAAAATGGTTATTTTGTGAAAGCTTAAGGGCAAAATGATAATTTTTTCAAAATTATGATTATTGTAATGTACTCATTAATGTGGCGATTAAATGAGCTAAATTGTTATTATAGATCAAGAAGAGCGAAGAATTAACCTCGACCGAGGAAAGGGCAAAGTATCGAACTAGATCGATAATCTAGCCTATTTTAGAATCGAGGTAAGTTTGTATGCAATAAATTCAACATCATGTTATTAAGTTTCTAAATGTTTGATATTAGTGATGTTGTATAATATTTCTATGAATTTGAGTTATGATGTTGAATGAGAAAAAGATGAGAATTGTGATGTGAAAGTCCCGGTTGGACTTTAATAAATGAGAGAATAAGATCATCGAAACATGATATTGGTAAGGTCTCGTATAAGACCATATTTTGGATATGGCCTCGGCACTAAATGGAGATCACGTACAAGACCATATATGGGATATGGCATCAACATCGAATATAAGAATTGTATAAGACCATATATGGGATATGGCATTGACAATCGAAATAAGATCCCGTATAAGACCATATCAGGGATATGGCACCAGCATCTAGAAGTGACCCCACGTAAGACCACATCTGGGATGTGGCATTGGCGTCGTAATTACGTGAATAAGGATAATCGTGTACCCTTGAATATCCCAAGTGATAGAATGGGGTAAATAGTTAAGCTTATGATAGAGACGAGATTAATGCTAAGACTATATGATGAAGTGATACAAGTATATGTGAATAAATCACGAGAATGGTTTACGATATGTGGCATGATGTGTAATTGGTAAGAGTAGGTATGAGCAAGTTATGGAAATGAGCTTAAGACTTGTGTTTTTACTCAATGCAATGGATGGATGACATTATGAGCTTTATGTTGCTATTTATTTAATGCAAACTTACTAAGCTTTATGCATACCCCTCTTATTTCCCTCTTTCTTATAGCATTGCCAAGTTAGCTCGAGAATTTGTGGAACATTAGAGTTTGGTAATCACACTATCGACTACTCTTTGGTATAGCAAAGTTAGATTCATTTTTAGTATGGCATGTATAGGACTTAGTCATTTGTTGAAGCACCCCAAACCCGGCCCACGAGCCTTGACCGGATCTGGTATGTTCCCCGATGTAAACCGTTTCAAATTCTTTTGTTACTTAGGAAAAACATGTGTGTTTTTAAAGAAAGATTGTTTTGGGTTGGGCTTGAGATGAAAACAGGTTCATTTCATTATTAAAAATCCTTTACTTTAAGTGACGAAATGTTTGGGCTTTGTTTTAAAATAGATTTACTTAATCTTTTAATAAGTAAAAGTTTGTAAGCTTAATAAATAAAAACAGAATAAAATAGTTCTACTAGGCCTTATTACATCAAATAATTCTCAAAATTTAAATTCAAATACTTAAAGTAAAATAGTCCAAATAAAAGAAATTTGAACTTCACATGGCCTCCACTAAGCATTTCTTACTTGGTCCATCTTTGGTCGTCACCGAAAAGTAATCCCACAACGGGTGAGTCAAGCAGACTCAATGTGTAACCAACACTAAAATTTAATATTTCAGGCATACAATATCATTCATGTTCATAAAGCATTTAAACAATATGTTGCAACCCGAACCCAAACCTATATGCCATCCACTACACACCACCCGTACCATCCTGCACACCGTGGGGACTACTAAGTCAACCCTCATTCCGCTACACTCCATCTTGCGGTCTTAGGTCACCGCATTTGTGGTCTTAGGTCACCACGTTCAGATTTCTGTGGTCTTAGGTCACCACATTCATATTACTATGGTCTTAGGTCACCACATTCACTTCCCTTTTCATATAACCCATATGCCCCTATATTTCATACACAATATGCAAAATCATGCCTTAATTCACATTCTTATCACTTTTCACATGTTAAAAATAACATATATTCATATTCCTAGTAGGAGTAGGAAACGTACCTTAGTACTTTGTACCATAGTATGGTACTTAGCCATATTTTCCACATTCGTATAACATACATACATATTAAACAGTGCCTTAAACTTATTAAGAAATAGTGTGGGGTACACACCGTACCTTAGCCATATTCTTACACTTTCATATTAACACATATAATGAATTAAAGCCGTAAATCTATCAAGATTTAGTGTGGGGTACACACCTGATTCGCTTAAGGTTTCCAATCCAAATCCCGAAAAGCTCGATCTAATGACTTAGATCTTAAATCTCTACATTTAATCAATTATTTAATACTTAGTAAGCCATTCGACCATAATTCCAAATCCTAGTAGGATTAGTACACTAAAACTTACCTTGGTGCCAAATCCCGAAATCTTCACTATACTCTTTCTTGTATTCGGCAAAGCTTTAAATCACTTTAACAAATTAGTTTCTACTTTTGAATAAATATGAACTAGATCTAAAACACCAAAAATAGGCCTTGGCCGAATATTCGCATGTCTTACCTTGTGGATTTTAAATCCCAAAATTCACCGAATAACTAGGGAACACGCGGCCTATGGTGTACCTTCAGGAAAAGAACTTCTCCTTCCTTGTAGTCGACACTTAGTAAATCCTGAAGAGCCTTCTTTCCAAGTTTCGACTAACACAATAATGGGGTTAGATTTCCTAGTTTCGACTTTAATCTTAGAAGAAAAAAATGGAAATCGATAACTCTTGACCTTACCCTTAATCTTTGTAATCGATGCCCTTTTCTTGAGTCCTCAAAGATTCGGCTTAAGACCTAGAGAGTAGTCACACAAGTTTCGCTTTTGGAATATGAGAGGAGAAGAATGAAGAAGAAAAGAATAGTTGCTTAAGAGAATTGGCAGAGGTTATCAAGGAAGAGAAAATAATCTTGAATGGCCTCTCTTTTCCTTTTATAGCCGAATTTACTACTCGAATCCCTTACTTGGCCACCACTCTTCTATTTTGATAACTTTATCCTTTGAATTATCAATTTATTAAAAGAATTAATCAAACAATTATCTCCTAAAAATAATGATAATTAAATCTATTATTTATATCCTATTTAGCCAAAATTCTAAAGGAAATAAAACTCCTCTTTTAAGAGCCCTCATGCAAATCCACCTCTCGCTCTTTGTAGCAAAATAAAACTTATTTTATTTGCTTCCTAAGTGACTCGATCCTCGCCCAAATACACTTGCATGTGGCGCCATTTCTAAAGGCCCTAAGTGGCATCTTGAGCCACTTTTCCAAGCTTGTTTGTGTGTCAAATTTCACATATTTTTCTCTTAAGGCCACCTTGCCTTAATTTCCTCTTTTAAACTTTAAAACTAGACATATCTCTAAGTTTCCAAAAATTTTCGTTTGGCTCTTTAAACTTGAAATTTCCTTACATTTCCTAGTTTCCAAAAATGTTCACTTTCCTCTTTTGAATCATTTCTAAATCATTTTCCTAGTTTCCATAAATGTTCATTGTCCTCTTTTGAATCATTTTTAAATCATTTTCCTAATTTCCATAAATGTTCACTTTCCTCTTTTTAACTTAGCATTTCCAAAATGTTCACTTTCCTCTTTTAACTTAACATTTCCAAGTTTCCAAAATGTTCACTTTCCTCTTTTGAAACTTAAGATTTCTAAATCATTTCTTACATTTCAGGACATTTCCTACATTTCCTTACATTTCCTACATTTCCTTATATTTCCATACATTTCCTTACATTTCATACATTTCCATACATTTCCTTATATTTCCATACATTTCCATACATTTCCATACATTTCCTTACATTTCCATACATTTCCTTACATTTCCATACATTTCCATACATTTCCTTACATTTCCAAGGTTCTAAAATGCACACCACATATCACATAAACATGCTATTCAGCAAAAATGCACACAATGGGATTGAACCTCTTCCTCAAAGTACTTCATTTGTTGCCATAACCCTTGCACCTTAGGTGGCGTCCCTTGCCACTTTTCCACATCACTTCTTGTTTTTAACTTAAAAACCAATAATTGTCCAAAGCTTTCTCTTCCATCCTAGGATTTTAAAAGCCCTTAATTCACTTTCAAACACTACCAAAACCTACTACTCATGAATTATGCACAAACGCATAACCCCTAATCTAGGATATTACATTTGTTATGTCATATTTGTTAGCCAAAGTGTGGCTATTTATATTACCAAATTCATTTTGTAAGTGGTTAGTGGAATTGGGCCAATACTTGATAAGTTTATACATATTCATTGATGATGAACTTCATTAAGTGTATGCTTGTATGGATGTCTTGATTTTGAGTCCTTAGAAATGCTTTATAGTTCTGATACTTGTTGGATTAAATTGATGTAAGTATGGTTGAGGTGTAAGGTGGTATTTGGCTTGTAGATAGCCTTTCAAATGTCCACACACGTAGACACACGGACATGTATATAGGCCGTGTATGACACACGGCCAACCCCATGGGCATGTTGATCGGTCGTGTATACCCTTGCATGCAAGGTTTACAAGTCAAAGCTCGAAACTAACTATTATTTTGACAAAGGCAAGCGCACGTATACAATAGTAGTATAGTTATGGCGAGTCTAGAATATCGTATCCTCAAGGACTAAATTACTAGTAACAACTATCTTTTTATTATCTAGCCTAATAATTAAGGGGATTTATTTTTAATCTAAAATTAACTAACTAAATGACTACGAACACGGGCATGTGAAATTCCACATGGGCGTGTCCCTTCCTCCATACGGGTGTGTGGCCCTGTTTTAAGCCGAAATTTTCTAAGTGTGTGAAAGTTTCCAGTTTAGTCCCGAATTAGTCCTTATGTAAGTTTTGGGTCTCGTAGGTCCATAACTGGGACATTATGGGTATGAATGAAAAGTTTTAAGTTGAAACAAAATTTTATTGCCTGGTGTTGTATGTTTAAGCAAGTTAAGTTCAGTAATACCTCGTATCCGGTTCCAGCTTTGAACACGGGTAAGGGGTGTTACATGGGGCTTGTTATGGATGTCGTTCCCTTGACCATTTTCTAAGAGATTGTTCAAAAAGGGTTGAGAAATAAATTGAGTTGGCTCCAAAGCCGAGTAATCCTGTTTCGAGAGGCAGACCACCTCGTCACCCTGGCAATGTCAGTGGTAGCCGAGGTACTACCAGGGATACAATAGTTAAATCTGAGGCTTGAACACCGGCGAGGACATATGCTATTTTTGCTAGAGAAGATGCCTCTACACCAGACGTCATTACTGCTACATTTTCTCTACTTGATAATAACGTTACTACTTTGATTGATCTTGGTTCCACACATTCATATATATGCACAAATTTAGTGTATGTTAAAAATTTAACTGTTGAATTCACTGAATTTGTGGTTAAAGTTTCAAATCCCCTATGCCATTATGATATAGTGGATAATGTCTGTAAAAACTATCCATTGAGGGTAAAGGGTTATTGCTTTTCGGCTTATTTAATTCTATTATCATTTGATGAATTTGAGGTGATTTTGGGAATAGACTGGTTAACTCAACATGGTATATTAGTGAATTGTAAACAGAAATATATTGTGTTGAAATGTCAGAATGGTGAGTTACTTCATGTTGAATCTGATAAATTAGATGGATTATCTAATGTGATTTCAGCAATAATAGCACGGAAATACGTCGGAAAGGGTTATAATGCTTATCTTGCATATGTGTTGGACACTAAAGTATCTGAGTCAAAGATTCAATTAGTGCCGGTTGTATGTGAATTTCCTGATTTATTTCCAGAAGAGTTACCTAGTTTACCATCGATTAGGGAATTAAAATTCTCTATAGATCTTGTCCCGAGGACAACACCTATATCCGTAGCACCTTACAGAATGGCTCCTACCGAATTAAAGGAGTTGAAAACACCGTTACAAGAGTTGATTGATAGAGGCTTTGCTCGACCTAGTTTCTCACCTTAAGGTGCACTGGTTTTGTTTGTAAAGAAGAAAGATAGATCGTTAAGGCTGTGCATTGATTATAGATAGCTTAATAAGGTTACAATAAAGAACAAGTATCCATTTCTTTGAATTGATGATTTATTTGACCAGTTAAAAGGTGCCACTATATTTTCAAAGATTGATCTCCGTTCTGGTTACTATCAATTACGGGTAAAAGATTCAGATGTGCCAAAGATAGCTTTTATAACTAGGTATGGGCACTATGAGTTTCTGGCAATGCTATTTGGTTTGACAAATGCACCTGCAGTGTTTATGGATCTGATGAAAAAATTTTAGACCTTATTTAGACAGGTTTGTGGTGGTATTTATTGATGATATTTTGGTTTATTCTAGAGATGAAAATGAACATGCTGATCATTTGAGAATAGTGTTGCAAACATTGGGGGAAAAATAATTGTATGCCAAATTCAGTAAATGTGAATTTTGGCTGTGGGAAGTTGGTTTTCTTAGACATATTGTATCTGCAGAGCGTATTCGAGTAGATTCGAGTAAAATTTTGAGCTATTGCCAATTGGAAACCACTGAAGAATGTGTCTGAAGTCCAAATTTTTCTAGGACTTGCTGGATATTATCAGAGGTTTGTAAAAGGTTTTTCAATGATAGCTTCACTGATGACTCGATCGTTGCACAAAGATTTGAAATTCGAGTGGTCTAATAAATGTTAGTAGAGTTTTGATAGGTTGAAAGCCTTATTGACAAAAGCACCTGTGTTAGTTTAGCCTAAATTGGGTAAGGAATTTGTAATTTATAATGATGCATCGTTAAATGGTTTAGGCTCTGTTTTGATGCAAGAAGGTAAAGTAATAGCCTATGGTTCAAGACAGCTAAAACCACATGAAAGAAATTACCCGATAGAACTTGAATTAGTAGCAATTGTATTTGCATTGAAAATATGGCGACATCATTTGTTTGGTGAAACATGTCACATATTCACTGATCATAAAAGTTTGAAGTATTTGATGTCACAGAAAAATTTGAATCTGAGACATCGTAGGTGGCTTGAGTTATTAAAATATTATGATCTGGTTATTGAGTACCATCTAGGAAAGACCAATGTGGTTGCAAATGCTCTAAGTAGAAAATCCATGTTTGCCTTGCGAGCTATGAATAATTGATTGATATTATCAGATGATGGTTTAATTATAACTAAGTTAAAAGGTAGACCGATGTTCTTGTAGCAGGTTTCTGAAGCTCAGAAAGATGATAGTAAATTACAAGCAAAACTGACACAGTGTGAATCAACTTCTTATTCAGAATTTTAGATCGGGATTGATGGTTGTATATTATTTAGAGACAGAATATGTGTACCGAAAAATTCAAAACTAGTACAAAATATTTTGAATGAAGCTCATAATGGTACTATGTCTGTTCATTTGGGAAGTAATAAAATGTACAATGACCTAAAAAAGATGTACTGGTGGCCAGGAATGAAATGGGATATTTATGAATTTGTATCTAAGTGTTTGATATGTCAACAAGTAAAAGCTGAACATCAGTTGCCTTCAGGATTATTATAGCCAATAACGATACCGGAATGGAAATGGGAAATAATTACAATGGACTTTGTATCGAGATTACCCCTATCTCCAAAGAAGAAAGATGTCATTTGGGTGATTGTTGATCGGTTGACAAAATTTGTACACTTTATTTCGGTACATATGTAACACCCCATACCCTTATTCGACGCCTGAACAGGGTACGAGGCGTTACCGGACATAAACTTAAACAATCATACAAAATCAAGAGATGAATTTCCATCCAAATTTAAAACTTTTCATTCACATGAATATCATCCCTTATATGGGCCTATGAGGCCCAAAACATGCTTCGGAAGCTGTTCTGGACTAACTGAGAACTCAGAAAGATTTTATGAAACTCAAAAAAATTTTAAGGTTTTAAGGGCACACGCTCGTTGTAACACACCAAACCCGGTCAATACACCACGACCAAATCTGGTATGTTACAGGGAAAAAGGTTTTTGAGAGGTTTAGGTTTGAGTATAAAAGTTTGAGGAAAACACTTCGCTAAAATTTTGTATTTGAAGAAAACCCGAGTAGGTTTGATTGAAATTTGGTGATGTATTTGAAAACCGAAATTTTAAAAACTCACTCCGATGGGTAGACAAAAGCAGTTTATCTCGTTAAGAAGTTTGAGTTGTTTATTATTGTTACAAAAACATTACATCTTAGTGAAAATCGTGTTTAAGTTAGAAAACATTTGAGTTCTTCTTTATTCCAAATCTTAGTGTGATACCGGTGGTATAGTTTAAAATGTCGCTTTTGTAGTTTTGAAATCGTTATCTTTCCAAATTTTAGCACATTTTAGCCAAATTAATTTGTTAAGACATATTATAAATCCACTTTAATCATAAACAAACATAACTTAAAAAGGCCATTTACAAACCCAAATAAAACCAAATAGTAATAAAAACTTAAGTACCAAAATTTCATAAAAGTCCGAGCAAATTTTTATTTGAGCATGGCATGAGCACCTCGAGTCCATCCCGGCTCCATGTCCGCGTCTAAGTGTCACCTGAAAAAGTCAAAGGAGAGAGTGAGTCGCAACACTCAGTGTATAATTCCCTCTCCCGGTATAACATGCCAACACACATATCATAACAGAATAATGCAAGTAATGCACCGATCCTAACCAACCATATCGCCTTTTCTACCCGTGTGGTACCAAACCCTTTGGTGGTGCCAAACCACCGGTGACCCAAAGTCACGATATCCATCTTGTGGTACCAAACCACCGTGACCAAGTCACAAATAATCCAATGATGGGGCCAACCCATCGTGTGATACCAAATCACTAGCGGCGATCCCATATCTCATAAGTGGGGCCAACCCACGGTGGTGTCAAACCACGGGACGAGTCGCAATGAGGTGCTAAACCTCCGGTGTCCCAAAGACACAATGTGATACCAAATCACGGTGACCGTAGTCACAAATCCGATGATGGGGCCAACCCATCGTGTGATACCAAATCATGGCGTCAATCCGTATAATCAAGCGTGGGGCCAACCTTCGTGGTACTAAGCCACTGGGACGAGACGCTGAGGTGCCAAACCTCCGTGACCCAAAGTCACAAAATACGTGGTACCAAACCACGGAGGTGCCAAACCTTGGTGTCCCAAAGACACAAGTGTCCCAAAGACACGGATATCATACTCCCCTCCTCTCATATCCCCAATCACATATCACACTAGATGCAAAATCGCAATCATGCTATCATGCTCACATGCTCAATATGGCATCTCAATGAATATACACCCATAATCATGATATCGTAGATCATCACAAATTTCATAATGAAACGGACTTACCCGAATCCGTATCCATACCTCAATGGGTATCAAAATAGTCAACCACACTGTTTCATTTACACAACCAGGTTATCACATTACTTAGTTAAGATAGTGTGTTGGTTTACACACCTGAATAGGGAAGATGTTAATCCTAAGAATGGGTCACGCCCCTTGATCACCTCGACAACCCTGAGTCTACAATCGGCCAACAAGAGATTAATACCTAAACCATTCGGCTATAACCAATTAAACCAGAAGGGTATATCGATTAACCCTTACCTTAACTTGGTTTGGTTTCTTACCAAACCCGAACTGACAATGTTTCTTTTTTGAACAATCGGCACACCCTAAAGAAAAATGGTTAATCTCTTATGACCTTACATAACAAAGACTAAATGAATAATCTAAAAGAAAACTACACTTACCACCACTTACCGCTTGCTTAACGGATAACAAGGCTCCTCCCACTTGTTCCCAAAATCCGAATGTCTGTAAAGGATTGGTCTACACATTAGATCAATATCCTTCAACCAATAACAAACCGCCTTCATTTAAACCACAAAATATAAAAACGAAAAAGGAAAAATGGCCATTCGCCAAGCTCTTACCCACTACCAACCGATTGGAAACCAAAGCACCTAACAACACCCAATATTCGGCCACCAAACACCACTAGGAGAGAAGAAAGATGAGTGGAGGGGTTACTTTTGTTTTGTGTGAAAGAAAAGAGAGTAAATGAGAGGAAATGGGTGGATATTCGGCCAATGAATCGGAATGGAAAGAAAGATAGTAGAGAAACACCTTCGGTTCTTTCTTGGAAAAAGTAGAGAAACACCTTCGGTTCTTTCTTGGAAAAGAATAGGAAATGGAGAAGAAAGTTTTGGGGAGACTTTCACTATCAAGGTTTCCAAAAGAGAAAAGATATCAAAGTGGGATGCTAGGTTGACTTGTTCAAATGAGAAAAAGAAGAGAAGAAACAAGGCAAAATCGGCAACACCAATGTTTAGGGTTTTCGGTTCCAAGAAAAGAAAATATGAGCGTAAAAGGAGAGTCAAAGGAGCTAGTTTGGCTCAAGTTGAAGAGAAACAAAATCTGGTTTTGGTTTCAAGAATGCAAAATGAAATGGGAGAGTTTTCTTGACATTGACTTACCAAAAAAATGACCAAAAGATATCTTTGTTTGATACTAGCTAAAGTCGAAAATGCACAAGTTGCCTAAGTGGACTTTCGACACTCCTCCCCAACTTACCAACCGCCAAACTCCCCAAACACTCCTCAAAATCGCCAACTTCCCCCATTCACTCCAAACCACAAATTCAAATCCCTTGACCAAGTCTTCCTCCACCATTTGCTCTCCACCCACCATTCAAATGAGAAGACTTAGTCCAAGGCGAGTTCAAACTTCCTACAACTCTTCCCTTCATGCCGTCAAAATGGATGCAAAAGTGTGGGATTTTCACGGCTTGAACTCGGGACCTCACCCCTTGCAATTGACGACAAACACAAGCTCCATGTGGCGCATGCCTTGCCACTCCACCAGCTCCTTTCTTGTGCCACAATTCAACAAATAAAATATATAACCCCAACTCCTTCAGCTCCTATCACCTAAAGCCCCAAAACTAAAATTTTACCACCTACTCAGGCTCACTCCTAGCCTACAACTAAGCCCCGAAACTACACAAACCACAACATAGCAAGTCATTAACATGCAAACAATGCCAAAATAAAATAGCCCTTAACCCGGGATATTACAGTTCTACCCTTAAAATAATTTCGACCTCGAAATTACGATCGAGAAAGAGTTGCGGTTATTGCTGTCTCATCGTATCCTCGAGTTCCCAAGTAGCCTCTTCCACGCCATGATTCTGCCAAAGAACCTTAACCAAAGGTACAGACTTCCTGCGCAGAACCTTCACATCTCGATCTAAAATCTGTTCAGGCTCTTCCTCCATGGTCATATCTGGGTTTACCTCAATCTCTCCTACTGTCACCACGTGCGATGGATCTGAGCGATAACGCCGAAGCATCGAAATGTGGAACACGTCATGAATGTGACTTAGCTCTGCTGGCAACTCGAGCTGATATGCAACTGGTCCCACTCGTCTCAGTACCTTATATGGCCCAATAAACCTCGGACTTAGCTTGCCTTTCCTCCCGAACCTTAATACTTTCTTCCACGGTGAGACCTTCAGAAAAACTCGATCTCCCACAGCAAATTCAATATCTCTCCGCTTAAGATCGGCATAGGACTTCTGCCGGTCCGAAGCTTCTTTCAACCGAGCCTGAATCAACTTAACCTTGTCTTCGGTCTCAGCAACCAACTCTGGTCCCAACAACTGACGTTCACTTAACTCTGTCCAACAAGTAGGTGAACGACACTTCCTACCGTACAATTCCTCATAAGGTGCCATCTTGATACTTGCTTGGTAAATGTTGTTATAGGCGAACTCAGTTAACGGTAGATACTCCTCCCAACTACCCTCAAGTCCAAAACACAACCTCGTAACATGTCTTCCAAGATCAGATAACTCTTTCCGATCGCCGTCACACCTGTGGATGAAAAGTCGTCTTTGAAATCTAATCGTGTACCCGAGCTCGATGCAACGCTTTCCAAAACCTTGACGTGAATCTGGGATCCCTATTCGAGATGATCGACATCGCACCCGTGCGATCTCATTATCTCGACACATCAACTTCAACAACCTCTCAAGTGAGTAATCCACCTCACCGGAATAAAGTGAGCTGATTTAGTCGATCGATCCACGATTACCAAATGAATCCTTCTTGCTCGGTGTAGCGGTAATCCACCGACGAAATCCATAGTTATCCTTTCCCACTTCCATCGAGGGATCTTCTTTGGTCAAGCGACCGACGGTGGTAGCCGACGGCACTTAACTCACCGACATGTCGACACTTCCCACAAACTTCGGTTACTTCCTTTTTCGCATCTTACCACCGTAATCGTTCTCCGAGATCTCTATACATTTTGCTACCTCCGGGATGCATAGCGTAGGGCTATGTGCATCTGAAGAATCTTTTGCCTTAACTTCGAATCTCTCGGCATACAAGCCTTCCTTGAAAACACAAACACCCCATCACCGGACAAGTCAGAACCCTTCAAACCATCATTCGCACTTGTGTCCTCTCAAGGCCGTAACCTCATCCAACAACTATTTTTCTCTCGATCCGCTCAACCCAAGTAGGCTTAACTCCGCAGCTCGCTGAATACTCCCATCATCGTACAAACTCAAGTGGGTAAACAGCTCTTAAATCCGAAACAACCTTACGGCTCAACGCGTACGCCACCACGTTAGCCTTGCGGATGATACTCAATTGAGCAATCGTAGTCTTTCGGTGACTCAATCCATCTGCTACTGTCTCAGATTCAAGTCTTTCGAGTGGAAGGTACTTCAAACTCTTATGGTCCGTGTAGACTATCGATCTTTCTCCGTACAAGTAATGCCTCCATATCTTCAAGGCAAAAACTACAGCCACTAACTCCAGATCGTGCGTTGGATAATTCACCTCATGTGGCCTCAACTGCCGAGATGCGTAAGCCACAACCTTCCTTCTTGCATCAAGACACAACCCAAACCCGTATGTGATGCATCGCAAGACATCGTGAATTCCTAACCACCTCGGGTTGAATCAACCGAGCTTCACCAAAATCTTCTTCAACTTATCGAAGCTCTCTTCACGCTTCTCGGTCAAATGAACGGAACCCTTTTCTCAATAATTTAGTCATCGGTCTGCGATCAAAGAGAAACCTCTACAAATCTTGGTAGTATCCGCCAAGCCTAGAAAACTTGAATCTCCGCTCTCGACCTAGGCGGCTTCCAATCCAAAACGGCCTTTATCTTACGGGGTCCACTCTAATCCCTCGCAGATACTACATGACCCAAGAACGTCACCTCCTAAGCCGAACTCGCACTTCATCGAACTTCGACAGAAATTGTTTCTCCCTTAGAATCAGAATACCACCCGTAAATGTGCATCATGTTCCTCCTCGGTCCTTGAATATACCAAGATGTCGCCGATAAAACCACTACGAACCGATCTAGATATCGTTGGAACACCCTATTCATCGATCCATAAAGGTCAGCAGTGCGTTAGACAACCCGAACAGCATAACCAAGAACTCAAAGTGCCCATACCGAGTACGTAAATGCCGTCTTACGATATCCGCCTTCTTTACCCTTAATCGGTGATACCTGGACCTTAAGTCGATCTTAGAGAAAACCGACGCTTCTTCGGTGATCAAACAAGTAATCTATCCGAGGCGGTGGATACTTGTTTTTGATCGTCGCTTATTCAGTTGGCGGTAGTCTATACACATCCGCATGGTACCGTCTTTCTTCTTTACAAAGAGTACCGGCGCTCCCCAAGGTGAAATACTTGGCCTGATAAAGCCTCGGTCCAACAATTCCTGTATCTGAGCCTTAAGCTCCACTAACTCCTTAGGTGCCATCCTGTACGGAGCAATAGATACGGGCGCAGTTCCGGGTAACAGATCTATTCCGAACTCTACCTCCCGATCTGGTGGCAAACCCGAAAGCTCCTCAGGAAACACATCAGCAAATTCCCTAACTGTCCGAACCGTCTCCACAGCAGACTCCTTAGCCTCCAAGGCATACACATGTACCACATACGCTTACGACTCTTTTCGACCATCTTCTCGGCTTTCAGAGCAGATATCACATTGGACTGATAATTCCTCCTATTACCGATCAGAACTACCTCATCACCCTTAGCTATTTTCAGAATCATGCGCTTAGTCACAAGAATCCAACTTCACCGGTACTTAACCACCGGTCCATCCTCGAATCGATCGAACTCCCCAAACGGCGGTTCCATCAAATCACCTCGAAAGATACCCCTTGGAGTTCTAGAGGTATCGCCTCTATCTGGTTTATCTACCACTACAGAGTGACCTGAGGGCTTATTACGGTCATCCGCCTAGAAGATATTTGAGTCTAGATCCATGGTCTTCACTATGCTACTTGTAACATATGAATGTGTTGAACCCACATCAATTAAAGCAATAAATGGAGAACCAAAGATCAAAACGCGTCAGTAATGACGCCGGTGCATCGCCTCCTCTCGGTGCCTCGCAAAGATACACCAACCCCTACCGTCGGCCTCGAACTACCATACCTCCGCCTCGATGCTCCACGGCCCGACTGCACCCATTACCTCCTCTCGCCATTACCTCGGCCCCTCTGCGGTGGTGGTCATTATTTCAGATCGAGTACATTACGATTCTCTGACCAATCCTAGCTAACTTGCGCAGACAGTCCCTCACACGGTGGTCCATGAGCCACACTCAAAACAAACCTCTACCATCACCCAACATCCTCCCCAATGAGCCTTCCCACAACGGTTACATCAAGGCGGTCCCCGCCTAGCAAAGAACAAACCTACCCGACCGATTCGCCCACTTCGGTCTAGCCTTTTCTATTGATTACTTGATGACCCGTAAGATCCAAAACTCCTCTTGTGTCGATTCCTATCCATACCCCCGCCTCACGATTCCTTAATGCCCTCGGCCACCTTCGCCTTTTCAACTAGGACAAGAATTCACGCTCCTGCGGGCGCAATTATCAACCTTAATTCGTCCCGCAAGCCATCCTCGAAACGAACACATTCTCATGTTCAGTAGCCACCATGCCCTTGGCATATCGACTCAGCCTCGAAACTCTACCTCGTGATTCTCGACACGATTTGCTCCCCGAACTAACCTCGTAAATGCTTTTCACGCTCATTAATGTAATTAGCCCCACGTACTTTTTTCCGATAGCACCGAAAATAGTCCCAAGTCGATCTTCAAATGCAGTACCGTCGAACAAAGTGAGCCACCACCGGTATGACTCATCTCGAGAAGTGATACGATCCCTTTAATTTCTCTTCAAAGATTAGGTCCAGATCGTCCATGATCCGCTCGTCGCTTCAGCCAAGATTTCAAGATCTTTGGAGCAACACCGAGACACCGAAAGAATTCAAATTTATTTGTTCAAGTCGCCAGTACGATTTCCTAGCTCCTACACCTCCACCTACTCCAGCTACCCGTTCTAAAACCCGCAGCATCGCCTGTGACACTGCGTCATCCCCAGTCTGCTCTTGGAACTCACCACCTCCAGCTGGTGGCGGAATCCCAGATCTCATTCTCGACCACGACTGTAACCTACGGGCTCAGAAACCGTCATCCTACCGCGGACCTCCTCCACGACCACGCCCACCTCGGGTACTCATGACTAAATCTCATCTGATTAAAGAATTTTATGTATCAGTCATTATTCCACTATTTTAAAGGCAAAGTCTTATGAATATTGCTTATTAAAGAAGTTTCGTTTTCGCGAGTTCACAGAGTCCTATCAGTTTCAGTCTCTAAGGTTGTCTTACTTATCACTAGCCATTCAATCTTATCAATATCACAAACAATAGTACGGGGTACTTACCTGGGCGGACTGGTGCCGGAGACTCGGTGCCATGCCTTTCAAACCATACTTTTTAAAATAGAATATTCAAAAACTTATAGTTTTAAAATATTTTGGGCCTCGGGCCCACAGCCGAGCTTTTGAACTTAACTCTGATACCACAAATGTAACACCCCAAACCCGGTCAATACACCAAGACCGAATCTGGTATGTTACAAGGAAAAAGGTTTTTGAGAGGTTTAGGTTTGAGTATAAAAGTTTGAGGAAAACACTTCGTTAAAATTTTGTATTTGAAGAAAACCCGAGTAGGTTTGATTGAAATTTGGTGATGTATTTGAAAACCCAAAAATTTTTAAAAAACTCACTCCGATGGGTAGACAAAACAAGTTTATCTCGTTAAGAAGTTTGAGTTGTTTATTATTGTTACAAAAACATTCTGTCTTAGTGAAAAATCGTGTTTAAGTTAGAAAACATTTGAGTTCTTCTTTATTCCAAATCTTAGTGTGATACCCGGTGGTATAGTTTAAAATGTCGCTTTTGTAGTTTTGAAATCGTTATCTTTCCAAATTTTAGCACATTTTAGCCCAATTAATTTGTTAAGACATATTATAAATCCACTTTAATCATAAACAAACATAACATAAAAAGGCCATTTACAAACCCAAATAAAACCAAATAGTAATAAAAACTTAAGTACCAAAATTTCATAAAAGTCCAAGCAAATTTTTATTTGAGCATGGCATGAGCACCTCGAGTCCATCCCGGCTCCATGTTCGCGTCTAAGTGTCACCTGAAAAAGTCAAAGGAGAGAGTGAGTCGCAAGACTCAGTGTATAATTCCCTCTCTCGGTATAGCATGCCAACACACATATCATAACAGAATAATGCAAGTAATGCACCGATCCTAACCAACCATATCGCTTTTCTACCCCGTGTGGTACCAAACCACCGGTGGTGCCAAACCATCGTGACCCAAAGTCACGATATCCATACCGTGGTACCAAACCACTGGTGACCCGAAGTCACAAATAATCCAATGATGGGGCCAACCCATCGTGTGATACCAAATCACTAGTGACGATCCCATATCTCATAAGTGGGGCCAACCCACGGTGGTGTCAAACCACAGGACGAGTCGCAATGAGGTGCCAAACCTCCGTGTCCCAAAGACACAATGTGATACTAAATCACTAGTGACCATAGTCACAAATTCGATGATGGGGTCAACCCATCGTGTGATACCAAATCATGGCGTCAATCCCAGATAATCAATCGTGGGGCCAACCCATCGTGGTACTAAGCCACCGGGACGAGACGCCGAGGTGCCAAACCTCCGTGACCCAAAGTCACAAAATACGTGGTACCAAACCACCGGAGGTGCCAAACCTCTAGTGTCCCAAAGACACAAGGTCCCAAAGACACGGATATCATACTCCCTCCTCTCATATCCCCAATCACATATCACACTAGATGCAAAATCGCAATCATGCTATCATGCTCACATGCTCAATATGGTATCTCAATGAATATACACCTATAATCATGATATCGTAGATCATCACAAATTTCATAATGAAACGGACTTACCCGAATCCGTATCCATACCTCAATGGGTATCAAAATAGTCAACCACACCGTTTCATTTACACAACCAAAGTTATCACATTACTTAGTTAAGATAGTGTGTTGGTTTACACACGAATAGCAAAGATGTTAATCCTAAGAATCGGCTCACGCCCCTTGATCACCTCGACAACCCCGAGTCTACAATCGGCCAACAAGAGATTAATACCTAAACCATTCGGCTATAACCAATTAAACTAGAAGGGTATATCGATTAACCTTATTTTAACTTGGTTTGGTTTCCTACCAAACCCGAACTGACAATGTTTCTTTTTTGAACAATCGGTACACCTAAAGAAAAATGGTTAATCTCTTAACAGCCTTACATAACAAAGACTAAATGAATAATCTAAAAGAAAACTACTCTTACCACCATTTACCGTTTGCTTAACGGATAACAAGGCTCCTCCCACTTGTTCCCAAAATCCGAATGTCCTGTAAAGGGATTGGTCTACACATTAGATCAATATCCTTCAACCAATAACAAACTGGCCTTCATTTAAACCACAAAATATAAAAACGAAAAAGGAAAAATGGCCATTCGGCCAAGCTCTTACCCACTACGAACCGATTGGAAACCAGTACCTAACAACACCCAATATTCGCCACCAAACACCACTAGGAGAGAAGAAAGATTCGCTAATGTGTTTTGGAAAAGAAAGAAAATAAAGAAAGATGAGTGGAGGGGTTACTTTGGTTTTGTGTGAAAGAAAAGAGAGTAAATGAGAGGAAATGGGTGGATATTCGCCAATGAATCGGAATGGAAAGAAAGATAGTAGAGAAACACCTTGGTTCTTTCTTGGAAAAGAATAGGAAATGGAGAAGAAAGTTTTGGGAGACTTTCGCTATCAAGGTTTCCAAAGAGAAAAGATATCAAAGTGGGATGCTAGGTTCTGCTTGTTCAAATGAGAAAAAGAAGAGAAGAAACAAGGCAAAATCGGCAACACCAATGTTTAGGGTTTTCGTTCCAAGAAAAGAAAATATGAGCGTAAAAGGAGAGTCAAAGGAGCTAGTTTGGCTCAAGTTGAAGAGAAACAAAATGCTGGTTTCGGTTTCAAGAATGCAAAATGAAATGGGAGAGCTTTCTTGACATTCGCTTACCAAAAAAATGACCAAAAGATATCTTTGTTTGATACTAGCTAAAGCGAAAATGCACAAGTTGCCTAAGTGGACTTTAGCACTCTCCTCCCCAACTTACCAACCGCCAAACTCCCCAAACACTCCTCAAAATCGCCAACTTCCCCCATTCACTCCAAACCACAAATTAAATCCCTTGACCAAGTCTTCCTCCACCATTTGCTCTCCACCCACCATTCAAATGAGAAGACTTAGTCCAAGGCGAGTTTAAACTTCCTACAACTCTTCCCTTCATGCCGTCAAAATGGATGCAAAAGTGTGGGATTTTCGCAGCTTGAACTCGGGACCTCACCCCTTGCAATTGACGCCAAACACAAGCTCCATGTGGCGCATGCCTTGCCACTCCACCAGCTCCTTTCTTGTGCCACAATATAACAAATAAAATATATAACCCCAACTCCTTCACTCCTATCACCTAAAGCCCCAAAACTAAAATTTTACCACCTACTCAGCTCACCCTAGCCTACAACTAAGCCCCAAGCTACACAAACCACAACATAGCAAGTCATTAACATGCAAACAATGCCAAAATAAAATAGCCCTTAACCCGGGATATTACACTCGTGTGGGTCAATGGACACACCCATATGGCATGTCACGCTCCCGTGCTTCAGGAAGTGTCCAAAATAGGGGACATTCTGTTTATGATGTCAGCAACAAATGGTAACCACACGGCTAAGTCACACGCTCGTATGCTAGGCCGTGTGGTCAATTTTATTTTCATGATTTTAGATAAATCAGGTGTGGACTTCACACGACTGAGACACACGGTCGTGTCTTGTGCCCGTGTGTCTACTACTAGGCATTCTGTTTTGCACTAATTAGGGTGAAGGGGACACACGGCATGATAACATGCCCATGGGAGCAGACTATGTCTCACACATGGCCTAGACACACGCCCGTGTGTCCACTCGTGTGGACAAATACAAGGCTATTTCCCAAGTAATTTTGTCACCCTCACTTGCACTCATTCACACAACACCACATGGCACAAATCATGGCATATAAATTCCTTCAAAAATAACTTCAATCAAGCAATAACGTGTCATTTTTATACCATTATCTATCATGCATTATAACATTAGGCCTTGCCGAATAATTTCATGTTAAATTCACACTCAAAGGGCATAACATATGAATAAACTCATAACCATTATATATCAAGCAAATATAAACTACATCACCTAACATTGACATATGCACATACATACTTATATGGGCTTACAACCATTTAGCCAATATAAGCCAATTTGCATGGCTAAAAATTTCATCCAAACTTTAGCCATCACAAGCTAATATATTTAGCCAAATCATAATGACTCATACACCGAATGACCGAGTCCCTATACATGCCATAAACTTAAGAGGTTTGTATTCACTTTTACCCCACGATGATAGCTTGCTAGTTGTGATAACATCTTAGGTGATCTCTAACTTGAGCTAGCATACAACCCTATAAGATAAGGGAAAGGAAGGGGAGTAAGCTACAAAGCTTAGTAAGTTCGTATGCAAATGATAGGCAACAATAGTCATACATTTGTCATGCAATTAACGTAACATAACACAATATAAACGTCATTAAATCTTTATAGACATAACTTAGTCAATTATAATGCTTACCCCCTTCAATTTATAAGCATAATTTAATGCATCTTAACATTTGCCAAACATTTGTAATCTCTTCAATATAACATAGCATAATAATCATTAACAAATCTTTTCAAGCCTCATAGTAACATGCACATTAATTAAGCGTATTCATATTTTCAAGCCCAAAGCTTAACATCTTTCAATGATTTAAACTCTTAACTTCTTATACTTTCATAACCATTTTAATAGCCAATTATGCAAATCTTTCCTTTTTCCCACATGTCCAATGAATCACAAATCAAGTGTAATAAACATCTTATCTCTCAATTTGATATAGCTCAAAATCCTAACCCATGATTCTCAACTGAATTTGCCATAAAATTTACACATCATCAACATAAATACTTATACACAAGCTTAACTTAAAGTCACTTTCATAATAATCATGAACTCATAATATCATGAAGCCAATGCTTAAATTTTTTTACGTACATACCTATACAAAATCATAACACAGCCATATCTTTTTACATCTTTGACATAACCTTTGAATTACCCGTTGAATCACTAGGAATACTAAAGGATACCCAGGAAATCTCATACACATAGTGAGATGCCAATGCCATATCCCAGATATGGTCTTACATGGGATCACATATCAATGCCAATAGCCTAGCTATGGTCTTGCACGATGTCTCATATCGATTTTATGTCCCAAACATGGTCATACCCGTAATCATATATAACCCTAATGTCATGACAATTGTATCCTATTTATTCCTAGGGTTTAACCCAGAATTTTACCACATCGAATCTTCTTCAAAAATACTCATAAAAATAATTAAAAATTCATATAATATCAAATATTAAATGCATAATATGAAGTTACATCATTTACACACGAACTTACCTCAAATGCGACAACGATGAAAAGGACCAAACTGTCAATTACTCATTTTTCCCTCGTTCTAGGTCCGAACTTCAATTTTCTTGATCTAAAACATCAAATTTAACTTATTTAATCATTATACTACTCAATTCAGTCCAAAAATCATATTTGGAAATATTACAATTTTGCCCCTAGACTCGTAAAATGATTTTCATTCGATTTCTTCATTCTTTAAGTCTAGCCGAACCATTTTCAAGCTTATAGACACCCACAATTTCCATTAAAACACACTTTTACTACATATTTTATAACTTTTACAAATTAGTCCTTTTAGGCATTTTCACTGAAAATCACTTAGTAAAAGTCATTTCTCTAACCATAAACATGCATTTTCTACCATTAAATATCAAAATGCACACATATTCATCATGGGTAAAAACCCCAGACTTTAACTATATCTCAAATTAGTGGTGGAAATAGATAAATCTTGTTACGAGGATTTCAAAAACGTAAAAATCATTAAAAATGGGGCTAGAAAGGACTTACTATGGACCTTGGAAAGTTTGAACAAAACCCTAGCCATGGCTTCCATGGTATATTTGGCCAAGGCATGAAAAATGAAGAAGATGACATCTTTTTCTCATGTTATTTTGGCTTTTCAGCCAAATTACTAAAATACCCTTAATGAAAAACAATTTAAAACATACCTAACCAAGTCCATATTTGTCCGCAACTTAAATAATGGTCTAATTACCATATAAGGACCTCCAATTTAAAGTTTCATAGCAATTGGGCACCTCTAGCTTCTAGAACTCAAGTTTTGTAGTTTTTACGATTTAGTCCTTTTGACTAAATTGAGTGCCCAAACGTTGAAATTTTTAAACAAAATTTTCACAAAATCATCTCGTGAAATTGTAGACCATAAAAATATAATAAAAATAAATTTTCTTATGTCATATTTGTAGTCTCGAAACCACTGTTCTGACTAGGCCCAAAATCGGGTTGTTACAACTTTCCCCCTTTAGGGATTTTCGTCCCCAAAAATCTTACCAAAGGAAGTTGCTTCTAATTCTCTTGAAACATTTTCACTAACTTCTTAGAATCTCAAATCGATTTAACCTCGTATATTTTTTTCCAATAACCTTTGAACTTTAACACACAGTGCTAGAGTACATTGTCACGATCTCAGTTACTCTATCAGGAGCACATATATTCAGTTAACTTGTCAGATAAAAACTCTGTACATACTGAAATGATTATAAGGATATTTATTTGTCAAATGATCAACCATAAACCAATCAATATCTTCCTTTTAGATATAAAATAATTTGTAGAAATTTTATCTCATAACACACTAGCATTATAACTGATTGTATTAGTCCTGAATACACTTGATTTTTTGCTTTTGCCTGTTAACGAACCTACATCGAAATACGAACTCAAAAATATCATGTAATATGCACAATTACCAAAACATCAACTTCATATGATTGCACAATTTATTACTCTTGGATGAGCAGACGAATTACTACTAAGTCTCATTCAAAACTTTTGCATAAACTCTAGATTACATAGTACGTGAATTCTATCTTAGAACAATAATAATAATAAAAGGAATCAAGTCCAACATGAAATTCAGAATAGAAAGTACTTTTACACTGTACTCATTTAGTTCACTACTCTCTATCACATTTATGAGCTTCTCAACTAGCAAAGAAAGCATCAGTTAAGCTTTTAACTTAGCTAGAATTAGACCATCATAAAATAAGATCAAACAAGTAACCAGTACTTACAAAATAAACAAAGATTTTTCCATTTAGCATCTATAACTATATCTTCTTTCTCTGAGATTAATCAATAACCACTCGCAATCTTTCAATAGCTCAAGTCTTTAACACTATCTTAACTTCAGATCTTTCTATGACATTCGATACTTTAATTCTTTAAATTAGGGAACATCTGACACCTTTTGTCGAATAAACGATATCACCAAATTCTCAATACAGACATAAAAGTGACCGTCTCTAAATCACTGGTCAAATAGTTCTTTTTAATGTGACATTAATCGTCTGAAACATGAGCCATCACTTTACATTCTAGCAATAAAACACATTACATTCCGTTCAATAGTGCATCACTGAAAAATCATAAATTCATTACTCAATTCAAACTATACTCAGAACTAGAGCTTCGGTTAATAATAATACCTTCAACTGTTTCAACTTTGCTAACATACAACAGACCATTCAAACTTTCACAAATGTAATAACTTATCATTCAGAACAGCCTTAATTCGTAATAACATCATCCAATTAGAACAAATCTAATAGGTATATTTCTATATCATACTTTCAAGAGTATCAATTCTTCATTCAGACTGTCCGTCCATATACTTGTGAATGCAAAGAATTCATTCTTTTATCTGAGGATATACTTGAATACATATAATCGAAATAACATTTCAACTAACTAGCTTGCTCTGACAAAACAACTAAGTCGATCTCAACCATCAAATAGTAACATATCAAAATGCTCATTTCTTCATGCTATTAAAACAACTCAAACACACAATCTTTCAAAATTCTCTTATCATGCTATCAAAGACATTTACAATCATATTAGCTCAAAGAGATAAAGATATCCCGATTGAATGCATTGACTTTAATTAACTTACATAAGAAAATAAGTCCACCATACAAATTGGAGCTTGTGATTTCACCACTTATATTATTGCCGATGTCAATTCCTTTCACAAAATTAAAGAATTCAAGATACCATAATCACCACGTTTCTATGATCGAACCAGGAATATGATCATAATAAGCATATTTATCATAAGTCAAAAAACACAATTTAAAGATAAGGCATGATTAATAATTTACGAAGTATAAATGATAGGAAAACCAAGATAAGGAAATCCAAGATACGATACCATACCGGAAATCTGAGAACATAACTCATGAGAAAATAATAAAGATCTAAATGATTCCTTAGAGAAAACCAAAAGAAAAATACCACTCATATGTTCTAGAATCAAGTGCGACAAAGATAACATATCTTCCATAAATGTATATAAAACAGAACAATAACCAGTAGAGACAGAAGAATAGCCTCATATAATTTCACCATTGACTTTTATTCCAAACATAATAGGATAGAATTCCAAGGAAAGATAAGAAACTATCAGTCATAAACCGATCAGACCAACAATGCTTTCATCTAGCATTAGAGTTAGCTAACATTCTTTCACGATAGGAATTTCATCAGAAAACAAACAATCCTATATATCTTTGAGGATAATGAATATATAAAATACCCATAAGAGATTATCATTGTAACACCCCAAACCCGGCCTAGAAGTTAGGCCCGAATCTGGCGTGTCATATTGAGGTTTTTTTATTTTGAAAATCACGTTTTCATTAAAAAACCCTCTTGATAGTTAAAAACTAAAGTCCCAGTTTGCGATTGTTATTATTAATCGACATTTATTAAGAAGTCATTACCTTTAAAACCTTGTTCATTGCGAAAGCTTAATTTAAAACAACTGACTTATAAAACGTGACATTTACAACTTGGTTGCGAAAACGTAGTGTTTTAAAAATAGATATTGGTTTGCAAAAACCGCGATTCAATGTTGAGCAGATTTAAAACATAATGAACTAAAAATCCCAAACTATACCAGAATTTAAGAGAGGCCTTATTACAACCCAATAAAAAGATTTAATAAAGTAAAGTAGAATACTAAAATCCAAAACTGCTCGTAGTGTGGCCACCTCTGAGTCCTCCAATACGTCGAACCACCTACTGAGGGTTACCTGGAAAAATTAAAAAGAGGGGGTGAGTATACGAAAACTCAATGTGTACAACCCTCATCAGTAAAAACATGCATCAAAACAATCCGGGACGAAGCCCATTACAATAACAATGGCAATTGGGCCTTAGCCCAAAATAGCCTTGGTAGAAAGAATACACACCTGATAGGAGTCTGAAGCTAATCCGTGCTCCGAATGCTCCTATGCCCAACAACCAAGGTATGCTTCCTCTCTTCATAGACAGCTTCTCACCTTCCCTCTTGCTATCTTTTTGATGTGGGATCCCTCCGTCAGTAGAGTTTAAATCTAACTCAAACTTTGGTCGTCCAATCCGCAAAATAAATACTCCCCTGCTTGTCATGAGATTCGAACCTAGGCTCCCTTGCACCCTTAATGATGCCTTGCCACTAGACCACTCACTTTCTTGTGTCTGAATTCATGCGCAACTAAATATAAATCTATGGGCCAAAGTCCAAGTTCACTTAAAAATAAATTAAAATGAAATGCCAACGCTAAGGCTTGAACCTTGGACCCCTTACTTCCTTATGGCGTCATTCCCTTGTCTCCCATGTGGCGTCACTTTGCCACTACACCACAAGCTCTTATTGTGTCATTTTTCTCCACATTTTATTCTTAAGGCGTATCTACTATCTCCTAAGGTTTTATTCACCTAAAATCAAAATTTTCCTAAAGCCCAAGTTTGATCTCGAGACTTCATAGAAGCCCCCTAACCTTCCAAAATCACATTCCTAACAGGTCCAACTTGAAATAATGCCATTCTCATAATCCCAAAAATTTTAAAACGCTCCCATGGCCAAGGCCCAATGAGCACAATCCTACTAGGCCCAAATTCAGGGTGTTACAATCATAGTTTATTCAACTGTAACTGTCACACAGACATCTTTACAATTGAAATGTCATTTCTCTGACTAATTCTTTCATCCATAGCCTCGTATTATTCCATTCACTAACAAAAATTTAATTCGGAAGAAATTTTCGGTAAATTCATACTTTAGACATCATACATGAATGAGTCTATTAGACGAGATTAACTTTTTCTTTAACCATGACATTGTGTAATTTGAATGATCTTTAGAATAATCTAATATTTTTTTCAAAACTTTATTCACTTGTCAACTATTTTCAACTCTGTCTGCATTACTAATTATTTCACCACTGAACTCTTTAGTTCACACTTATGAACTTATTCAACATGATTCTTGTAAAATTTTGTCATAAAGCAACACTGGTAAGGGGGTGAGGTCGTACAACCTCTAACTTGACTCTCATAAATACACATTTATGACTTAGCATTCATCACTAATGTAATATCATCATAATAACATAGTTCATTCCAAGCAAATTAACACACTTATTTATTATACAAATGCTTTCTGTCATCCACAATTTCAAACAATGAATTTACTTACTCGAACTCAATATTAATATCTAATTAAATTCCAACACTTAGTTTCAATTTTACTTACCAACATTTGTCAAATTAGAGAACGCCTTACGGGTTTGAGTATGTTGTTTACTTGATGCTATAGTCCAACTATGGTCTTATACAAAGTCTCATATCGATGCCATGTCCCAAACATGGTCTTACATAGAATCTCATATCGATGCCATATCCTAAATATGGTCTTACACGAAATCTCATAACGATGCCATGTCCCAAACATGGTCTTACACGTATCACAATGCCATAGCCCAGCTATGGTCTTACATGTCATTACGATGCCATAGCCCAGCAATGGTCTTACACGTACTCACATGTACTTCCATAATCCAACCATGGTCTTACGTTCACAATTCCATAACCCAGTTATGGTCTTTTCATTGAAATGCCATAGCCCAACTATGGTCTTACATTTCATACTTTGCCATGGTCCAACCATGGTCTTATCCGTTGATCGTGTCAAACAGTCGAGTTTTAATATTTATAAAAAGAATGATTGAACCTGTAGACTAACTATGACAACAATAGAGGCAAGTGCACCTATCGAACAGTAGTATAGTTTAGGCAAGAATATCTTATCGAACCCAAGGGAACCTAAAAGTACTACTACTCACTTTCTTTCTATTATTTAGCCTAAAATATGGAGTGATTAGTTTATTAAACTAATGAAAAACTAAACTAAATGCAAAGACAAAAGAATGAATTGGAGAAAGACTTTAGGAAAACTCAGTTGATGAAGATGATACCCTTAGGAAGAATCCACCTATGACTTCACTTATTATTTATTCCCCAAACCATATGATTTCTTTACTTAGCTTGATCCGTGAGACTCACTAACCTATATTAAACCCTTCTCGAGGAGAATAACATCTAACCTTAGGTTAATTAGTGAAACTTTCTTTCTCTTATAATAACCCCATAAGGAAGCAGTAAATCGATCAATGGATTTCCAAATTAGGTTTTACCCTAATCTGGCAAAATCTCGTAACCCTATCTCTAGATGCCCGATCAACTCCGCTCAATTATGCTAGATCTACTCTTAGGCAGGGTCTATTCCTCCTCCACCTAAGCACATTAGATTAAATTAAACAACATAATTAAGAACAAACTAAGTACTTATCATATAACTTAGAAATCAAATAAAAAAATCCATCATAGGTTTCATCCCCTTCAGGTATCTGAATGGTTTAGTTTATAAGTAAATAAGAAAACATCTCAAGAGAAAAGATAAAACAAAACTTAAGAAATCCCTAAAACCCCCTAAAGGAATTGAAGGAGAGATCCTCCGTCTTGAATAGAGCTCCAGCTTCTTGAGATGGATCAACTGGCTATCTTCAAGTGATTACCTAAAAGATGAAAGCTTCAGCAAAAGCCTCTGCAAAAAGTTTCCCCTTCAATGTCTGCCTTGGGTTGTTTATATAGGCTTTAAGATGCTTTACTTGGCCCCTAAGTACCTCCTTCAAGTAGAATTACTATTAGGGTGTTTAAGTAGGCTTAGGAGTATGTTTCTTTAGCTTCAACCATCCAAGTCCGAGTGAAATTGCTCATTCCCGCGAGAGGACATGCCCATGGCACACGCCCATGTAAATTGTGGTTGGGCCGTGTCTCGATTCTGTCGTTTTGGGCATGGCCATGTAAGTCGAGATTCAGGCCGTGCTTCAGGTTTGTCGATTGGGACACGACCATGTAGATCATCAGGCATGTCCGTGTGATAAATGGATGATGCACGATCGTGTGTCACAGAGTTACGACCGTGCTCTAGGCAATCGGCAAGGCACGGTCGTGTGGGCTTTGGGCCAGGTCGTGTTAATTTCTTGCTAAGGCACAATTACTTTGTTTTAAGCCCGTTTTGTATTCTTTTTATCCTCGGGTGCTTTCCTGAGTATATGACATGAAAAGAAAGGATTACAAGCACCTTTTATATAAAATCAAGTGTTAAATCATCAAAAAGCATACTAAATGTGGGATTAAAATATGTTACTTTTACGGTTTATCAAATACCTCCACACTTAAGCTTTTGCTTGTCCTTAAGCAAAATTCTCAACTTACAATTAAAACGAGCTTTCCATAATTCATAATTCCTATCGACAATGTCTCATCATATTTCATAGATAATTTATACATGGAAAATTTAACTCAAGGAACCCTAAAAATTCAATCAAGATAAGTCATACCTTTGTAGTAGTATGAAAACATAGGTGTCTCCCCTTATCTAAGTAATTACCTTTAATTCAAAACCGACAAGGATTGACATCCTCACAAAAGATTCACTCAAATCACTCAAAGGTGTTTAAGGTTCAAGAATAAGCACTCATAAGTCAAACCTGAAAAGTTAATCCTATAGGCTTGCCTGAAAATTAAATTTCCAGCATTGTATATAAGATGATACACAGATCAAAAGGTCTTTATCAGGGTTGTAATGGGGCTAGGGTTAAATGGTGTGGATAAAGGCTGAATTAGAGGGTTAAAATTGAGACTGACTTGACAAATTACCTAACTAGAAACACTGAACTAAATATGAATATTTACTTCGAATGAAAACTAATAATACCACTATTGATAATTACTCTATAATAAATAGTATTTTCATCACTTGAAATTTTATAATACTTTAATACGAGCTTTTTCTTCAACAATTGGAGTTTAAATGTTCTAAGCTCTTTTATATACTACTAATATTGAATATACTTGGATATTTTTTAGAACAAACTAAAAACAACATAATAGAAGGAACTTTGATAATTGAAATAACCTAATTCGGCAACTGATCAAATCAATTGTCGATAGAGGGGTAGTCAAAGGAATGTTGATAACAAATACAAAAGGATTTTGGGTTAATATTAGTGGGTGAGTAAAAAAAAGGTTGTTAGGATTCAACGGGGTTCACTAGGGGTTATTTATATAGGTAGGCTTTTTAGTGGAGTGAATGGGTTAAAACCTAGGTGCCTTTATCATCTCAGTATATCCAATCATTAATGTGGTCTCGACATGCATAAATGAGGCAAGATCTAGAATAACAATTCAAAGTTGACACACTCATAATCAATAAAGTGAGCATGAAAAAGGGTATATGCTCTATAAGGCTCAAAATCTCACAAAAATTATGGGTGTTTTGACATCAACCCTTATAAATTTTGAACTTCAAGGTGATGCTCAAATTCGGTTCAACAACATATCAACTTTAATTTTTAGAAAGTAGACTTATCATGCTCGATTCTCTAGTATTCTTCAAATTTAATCATCAATACACAATTAACTATGACTTATTCTAAAACATATCAATAATAATCATAAATCATTAGAAATTTCACCCTAATTAGTAATATGAGAAAATCACTTAAAAATAAGACTAAATTCAGGGTTTGAAAAATAATGCATTAAATTGAGAATCTTGCAAAAAGTTAGGCACTTTTACCCCCACACTTAAGATGTACATTTCCCTCAATGTACAAAGATAGATAATGATAATTAAATGTAAAATCAAAAAGAGAAGTGGGGAAAGTAATACTTCCTGAAATCTGGATGATCCCGAAGTTTTTGTGTGTGAGGTGTGTAATTCTGCAGAGTCACTTTGTTAACAATCTTGTAGTGAATAATTGGTTAGGGATTCTTAAGAAATTAGATAGCCAATGGTAAATGAGAAGAAAAAAAAAAAAGAAAAAATGTAATACTAGTAAAAGTTCAAATTTAAACGCAACATCAAATAAAAAGTTTTAAAATAAAGGAACTAAATGACAGATATATGAAAGTGAGGATTTAGAGGTCCTCATCGTCAACTGGATCATGTGGAGGTGTCGGTGGTGATATATGAAAGTTGTGGAAGATTTGCTGAAGGGAAGCCTCAATCCCATCAAAACGTTGAGCAATGTCAGTAAACTGCTGGGTGCAATACTACTCGAACTGTGTGAGGCGTGCAGAGATATCTGCCATCGAAGCTGCTGGATAGGATGGCTGCTGGCTTGGGACTGATCGTTTAATTTGGGATGTTGACATGGTGGTTGAACTTTGTAGTGAACTATAAAATAGGTTTTCAATAATAATATAGCCAAAATTAAATCATGAAAAATCTGAGAATTTAGAACATTAATCAGCACAAATCATTAGTGAGCAAAGAAATGCATCAACCTTGTGGATCCTTAAAATGCAATAGTTTATTCCTACTCATGCTCATGAAACAACCAATTCATGGAGCCTAAATTTTTGAGTCAAGATTCCTAAAAATAATGATTCAATGCTAAATCTAAACAAAATATGAAAGTAAAGTTATTATCAACTATTTAAGTTAAGAAAAGAGAACCAGGTATGGTGTAGAAGGATTGATCACAGTGGGAGCACAAACGGAGCACGGTAGTGGTGCGATTGCTGTGTTACGAACACCGCACTGGCAGAAGCGTGGTGTTCGTGAGCACGGCTGTGGCGCGGGCATGTGTGAGGTTTATGGGTGGTTTTTAGGATAAAATGGTGAAGGGAGGTGTTTCTGGGCGGAAGGAACCGTTGTGTAGCCGGATTGGGGGAGGAAAGGTTTTAGAATTTTATATTTTTAGGGTTTGAAATTGGGGATGATGGTTAGATTTATATATAGGGGCTGGGGCACGGTCAATCGTCATGCCCGTGTCATTTTGAATTTGCCAGTGCTTTTTCACGATTTTGGGTTTTAGCCTCGTTCAGGTGGATTTGCCATGGCCGTGTTGAAGCTGCCACTCCCGTGTTTGATTCACACGATTGGGTCGCACGGGCGTGTATATCTCGTACTTGATAAGTTAGTATGTTTGCACGGTGGTGGTGCACGGCCGTGTTCTACCTGTGCTTAATAGGTCAGTAGCTTCACACGGTCGTGGGGCACGATCGTGTATAGCCCGTGCTTGACAAGTCAGTAACCTCGCACGGTTGAAAGGAATGGGTGTGTTCAATATCGCAGCCTATGTTTGTTGAAAATTTTTTCCCTATTTGTGAACGGATCCGGCCACGCCCGTGGTGTGTCCCCTGTCTTGTACACGATCATTAGTACGCCCGTGTTCAGGGCTGTGTTAACAATCCTGCATTTCTTGTTAGATCATTTTAGAAAAATTTTAGAAAGACAAAGACAATGTTAGTGTGTTAGCACTCGGGTTGCCTCTCGAGAAGCGCTTGTTTATAGTCTTAAGCTAGACTTTCCCTGTTTTCGATTCTAAAGGAGGGTTCATGGAACAGAAGCTCCTCTCTCATATCTCCAGAATCTGCACCATTATAAATTTTAAGTTGGTGACCATTTACCTTGAATGTGCCTTTTGTGGGATGAGTTACCTCAATGGTGCCGTATGGAAAGATTATTTTGATTATTAATGGGCCTGACCATATTGAGCATCCAGTTTTTCTTTCTTCAATTTTTCTGGATATGGAATTTGTGTTCTTTTCTCTTTAGGCAATGTATTTTCATTCTCAACTTCTACACTTTTTTTCTTCATAACCTCATGTGGTGTCTTTCTTTGTGGTTCAACTAGCTCTTTGCCACTTCTTAGTGTGACTGCCCTTACTTGCTCTGTGTCTTTGGAAAAAATTTCCATCCGTATTTCACATACTATTTCAGTAAGTATTCCAACTGACGTAATGAGCTCTCCCACCTGAGTCTTGATTCCCTTGAGTGAGATTTGTTGTTCAACAAGTGTTTCTTCCGTCATTTGGAGATGAGAATATATAGCTGCCATGAATTTTGTCAGCATCTCTTCAAGGTTTGATGTCTTTTCCTGTGGATAGGGCTGATTTTGGTAATTTGGAGGAGGTTGATGCCTTTGATTTCCATGTCCTCCCCACGAAAAATTTGGGTGGTTCCTCCAACTTGCATTATAAGTGTTACTATAAGGATTATTAGATCGAAAATTATTACCTATATAGTTTGTTTGCTCGTTTTCTGCTCCTGGTTGGTAGGGTGGGTACTCAGGATTCGCCACATTTCCACTCTCTTCCCATTACATCACTGGGTGTACCTGTGAAGAACATAAGTTATCAAGCTTTTTATTTATTAACTCCACCTGTGTTGACAGCATTGTCACTGCATCTATGTTGAAAACTCCAGCTAATTTTGTCAGTTTGGCTCTTGTAATTTGCCACTGATAGGTGTTCAATGACATCTCCTCAATAAAATCGTAAGCTGCTTCAGGAGTTTTGTTATTCAAAGTTCCACCGGCTGATGAATCAATCATTTGCCTAGTTGGAGAATTCACACCATTGTAAAAAGTTTGGATTGAAGCCACAAAGGTAATCCATGGTCTGGGCATCTCCTTAGAAGATCCTTATATCTTTCCCATGCATCATATAATGTTTGTGCGTCATTCTGCACAAAAGAAGATTTGTCATTCCTAAATTTTGCCGTTTTGGCTGGTGAAAAATATTTTAAAAGAAATTTTTCGGTCATTTGATCCCATGTGGTGATTGACCCTTGTGGTAACAAGTTCAACCACTACTTTGCTTTATTCCTTAATGAAAAAGGAAATAACCAAAGACGTATGGCATTGTCAAAATGCCATTTATTTTGAAGGTATCATAGAATTCTAAAAAATTAGATATATGAGTGTTTGGATCTTCATCTTGCAAACCATCAAATTGAACAAACTGTTGAATCATTTGTATTGTATTAGGCTTTAATTCAAAATTAGCTATAGCGGGCCTAACAATACTAGATTCTGCTCCTGTCAAATTAGGTTTAGCATAATCATACATAGTACGCGGAGCATTCTGTTCTTGCACATTTGGTGGTGGATTGTTTTCGTCCATCCCTTCAGTAGGATTGGATCTTTCTTGTTGTTCTTCTCTTTGGTTGTCTAGAGCTCGTCTAATTTCTCTGCGATTTTTATGAGCGGTAGCTTCAATGTCACTTTCGTATTCTAGAGGTCCTCTCGGGTTCCTTCTAGTCATAAACTAGAGGTACCTGCTAGGAGAAGAAAGAAATTTAGTATAAATAAAAATTATATGTAGGAAAATAAGAAAAATATAAAAATAAGAATAATGGCTAAAGTAATAGAAATAGAGCTTTGTTAATATTTTAGAGTTCCTCGACAACGGCGCCAAAAACTTGATCGTGTCAAACAGTCAATTTTAATATTTATAAAAAGAATGATTGAACCCGTAGACTAACTATGACAACGATAGAGGCAAGTGCACCTATCGAACAGTAGTATAGTTTAGGCAAGAATATATTATCAAACCCAAGGAAACCTAAAAGTATTACTACTCACTTTCTTTCTATTATTTAGCCTAAAATATGGAGTGATAGGTTTATTAAACTAATGAAAAACTAAACTAAATGCAAAGACAAAAGAATGAATTGGAGAAAGACTTTAGGAAAAGTCAGTTGATGAAGACGATACCCTCAGGAAGAATCCACCTATGACTTCACTTATTATTTATTCCCCAAAGCATATGATTTCTTTACTTAGCTTGATCCGTGAGACTCTCTAACCTATATTAAACCCTCTCACGAGGCGAATAACGTCTAACCTTAGGTTAATTAGTAGAAATCTTGTTCGCTTATAATAACCCCCTAAGGAAGCAGTAAATTGATCAATGGATTCCCATATTAGGTTTCACCCTAATCTGGGAAAATATCGTAACCCTATCTCTAGGCGCCCAATCAACTCCGCTCAATTATGCTAGATCTAATCTTAGGCAGGGTCTATTCCTCCTCCACCTAAGCACATCAGATTAAATTAAGCAACATAATTAAGAACAAACTAAGTACTTATCATATAACTTAGAAATCAAATAACAAAATCCATCATAGGTTTCATCCCCTCAGGTATCTGAATGGTTTAGTTCATAACTAAATAAGAAAGCATCTCAAGAGAATGGATAAAACAAAACATAAGAAATCCCTAAAACCCCCTGAAAGAATTGAAGGAGAGATCCTCCGTCCTAAATAGAGCTCCGACTTCTTGAGATGGATCAACTAGGTATCTTCAAATGATTTCCTAAAAGATGAAAGCTTCGGCAAAAACCTCTACAAAAAACTCCCCCTTCAATGTCTACCTTGGGTTGTTTATGTAGGCTTTAAGATGCTTTACTTGGCTTCTAAGTACCTCCTTCAAGTACAATTACTATTAGGGTGTTTAAGTAGGCTTAGGAGTATGTTTCTTTGCTTCAAGTATCCAAGTCTGAGTGAAATTGCTCATTCCCGTGGCAGGGACATGCCCATAGCACACGCCCATGTAAATCGTGGTTGGGCCGTGTCTCGATTTTGTCGTTTTGGGCACGACCGTGTAAGTCAAGATTCAGGCCGTGCTTCAGGCCTGTCGATTGGGACATGACCATGTAGATCACCAGGCATGTCCGTGTGATAAATGGATGATGCATGGTCGTGTGCCACGGAATTGCGACTGCGCTCTAGGCAATCGACGAGGCATGATCGTGTAGGCTTTGGGCCAGGCCGTGTTAATTTCTTGCTAAGGCCCAATTACTCCATTTTAAGCATGTTTTGTGTTCTTTTTATCCTCGGGTGCTTTCCTGAGTATATGACATGAAAAGAAAGGATGACAAGCACCTTTTATATAAAATCAAGGGCTAAATCATCAAAAAGCATACTAAATGTGGGATTAAAATATGTTACTTTTACGGTTTATCATCCGTCAATTCATCATTGAACGATCGTACTCATCTCCTGTGTTCTACTCAATTTGATCTTTTAATTCAATTTTCATACTACAATAATATTTATGGTTCCATAACAAAGACATAAAACAAAACATTATATTATCTCTAATTTAACAATTAAACATAAGATCCAACCATATGAATATACTGATTACACTTATTCAAGCAAGTGTACATAAACACACATTCCGTCAATTTGTGTACATGTACTTAGCATATGTAACAGCCCGAATTTGACCCTAGTTAGAATAGTGGTTTTGAGACCACGAATCCTAGGTCAAAAAATATTTTAATATTATTTTTTGTGTTTACAGTATGTGATAAAGTATGTGTGAATGTTTTGTGTGAAAATTTTATCGTTTGTGTGCTGAATTGTGAAAAAGGACTTAATTGCATAAAATGCAAAAGCTGTGTGCTAATGCTAAAGTGTTTAATTGTCATGATTTATTAAATGTGAAGTCCTTATGTTGCTATTAGACCATATGCTTAATGGATGGATAAAATGGGTTTAAGTTAATGGAAATTTAAATGCAATTACTAAGGATAATTTGGTAATTCATGAAATAAGTAAATAATAAAATAAATAAATAAGAAAAAGGAAGCCATTATCATCTTCTTTAGCCAAAAAATACAAGGAAAGAGAAAAAGAAAAAGAAAGCTAGGGTTTGGCCATTGATAAGCTCAATCAAGGTATGTTTTGAGCTCGGTTTTTAGTGATTTTTATGTTTTTGTGATCCTTGCTTTGCATACTATCAAACCCATGCCCTAATTTTTGAATTTTTTGGTGATTTTTTAAGATGCCATTGATGAATGTTTGAGCTTTGTGATAGTTCATGATGAATAATGAATAATTGTTGATAGATTTTTAATGTTTTTAAAGTGATTTTTGACAAAAACGTCAAAAATGGGCTAAATTGTGAAAATGAGAAATTGGAGGACTAAAATGTGAAATAAATGAAATATGTGGGCTTGTATGAACATAAGTAAGATTCGGCCTAAACATGGTATAATAAAATTATGGGTATTTTGTGATTTTATGAAATAGGGACTAAAATGTCAAAATATGCAAATGAAGGGATATTCTGTAAAATGCTCAAAATATGTTTTTTGGATTGAATTGAATGATTTGGTGAATGAATGAGCTAAATTTAAATATGTATAAATTAAGAAAGGAGAGATTCGGATCGAGATCGAGGCAAGAATAAAGTGCTTGATTGATCGACTTATATCATTGTTTCTACGTCCGAGGTAGGTTTCTGTATAATACAAATTGTTTATATTATGTTTACAAATTATGTAATGAATGGAAATGTGGTAGTTGAATGAGCAATGTAAATTGTGAGTTTGAAGAGATGTGGCACTATGTGTGCGATAATGTTGTGGCTTCAGCTAATTATATGGCACTGAGTGTGCGAATTCATCGAATGTTTAAAGAGGATCGAATGAGTAAGGGTTTGGAGCATTGAATGGTAAATGTGATAGTTAAATACGAGATGGTATAGGTACGTACAGAACCTATGTCGTAGATGAAGTTGTGTATGAGAAATATGGATAGTTATGTGAATAAATTATGGAAAGAGTTAGATTGAGTATCTTGGTAAATGCTTGTACATGAACATATAGTCATGTATGAAAGTGAGGAATTGGTATGGATGAAAATTGAGTTTTGAAGTGAATTGAACTAGGTGTTGGTAATTTTGCATAATGAATTTGAAATGTTGAATTAATTGTGTTATATTACGAACTTACTAAGCTTTAAAGCTTACTGTGTGATATTTTTCTTTGTCTTACAGTGTCATTAAAGCTAGCTCAGAGTCGGGGATCCTCAGCGACTCAATCACACTATAGGCCAACTATTTTGGTTTTTTTGGAAGTTGTATATTTGGTATATGGCATGTATAGGCTAGTGATTATGGTATGTTTTGAGATGCACAAGTTTTGCCATGTGATATGGCTTGATAGTTGAATGCTTTTAGTATATGTTTTGGTTATGTAAAAATGATGGTTATAATGTGTATATGTGGTTTATGTGAATGATGATTATGATATGAATTGGTGAAAATGGAAATGATATGTTTCATGCTTAAATTGGTTTAAATATATGTTTTGTGATATGGTAATAGAGCATGTAGGTGACCCAAAATTTGGGTGGCAATTTGGCCTTGCAAAAGGCCTATATTTGCCACACGGTTGAGCACACGGGCATGTGACTCGATCATGTCTCTTAAGTTTATAATTTGAAACAAGTCAGACTCGCACACGGGCCAAACACACGGGCGTGTGACATGCTATGTCAATTAAGTCAATGTTGCCACGGGTCAAGACATGGGCGTGTCTTCGGCCGTATAGATAAGTCAGTATGTATGCCTTGTTTTGCCATAGCTTGGACACACGGGTGTGTCTGATGCCGTGTAAGGCACATGGCCTGCCCACACGGGGTGTAACCTCTGTAACTTTGAAAAATGTTAAGTTTTCAAAAAAGTTTTATATGTGCTCGGTTTAGTCCCGACCCCTTCCCAATGCATGTTTAAAGTTTCATAGACCTTTTAAAGGGACTCTAAGTATATGATTTGCTATGATATGATGTAAAAGCATTTATGTTCAGGAAATGTTTGTAGAAGTTCCATTAAGTTCGGTAATGCTCCTTAACCCTAGACCGATGATGGTTACGAGTTAGAGGTGTTACATTTTATTGGTATCAGAGCTACAATTTAGTCGATTCTAGGACTAACATAGCGTTTGAGAGTCTAGCTATACATGCCATATATATGCCTGTGATAGTGTGATGATTCCTGACAGTTAAAAATTGTGTTTTTATATAGCAAATGGATCACGATCGAGCAGTTGCTGATGATGTTGAGAGTAATGCGCCTGCTCTCGCTCAAGGGATAGGGTCGGATGAATCTAGGCTGATTGCTAGTAGCTTTGAGGGAGAGGCAAAACAAGCCTTTTTCCAAATGATGAGTGAGTGGTTTACGGTGTTCGTTCGAACTAATCCGGCTGCTCAACAACCTCCACCCCCGCAAGCTTCTATAATTCCACAAGTTTCAGACCCGATCCAATTGAGTAAGCCTCTTGTGGATAAAATTTGAATGTACGAGGCCGAAGAGTTCAGAGCCACAGTTGATGATGATATTGAGCGAGCTGAATTCTAGCTTGAGAATATCGTAAGAGTGTTTGATGAATTATCTTGTAATCTTGATGAATGTTTAAAATGTGTTATTTCATTATTGTGAGATACGGCATATCATTGGTGGAAAATATTGGTAATTGTGGTTCCGAGAGAACGAATCACATGGGATTTCTTTCAAACTAAATTTCAAAAGAAATATAGCAGTCAACGGTTTATAGATCAGAAACGTAAAGAGTTTCTAGAGCTGACACAGGGCCGTATGTCTGTTATAGAATACAAGTGGGAATTTGTAAGATTGAGTCAGTATGCGCAAGAATGTGTTCCGACAGAAACTATTATGTGTAAACGATTCATCAAAGGATTAAATAAAGACATTAAGCTTGTAGTCGGGATTCTTGATTTGAATGAATTTTTGGTATTGGTTGAAAGAGCCTGCAAAGTAGAGGAGCTTAGTAAAAAAAAGAAGAAATCAGATCCAGAAGCTAGAGATGAAAGAAAAAGGTCGATGAGCAAGTCGTATCATTCTTCGTCAAAGAGATTCAAAGAGGAAACCAATCACACAAATGTTTCATTTGGGCATTCGAGTAAAGATCGTGTGAAACAGAATACTGGTCCTAAAACTCAAACTTCAATTGAATCAAGTGTTGGAAGTGTCAGAAGTAATAAGCTGAGTGTAGACAGTGTGGGAGACATCATAGCGGAGAATGTAGGGGCAAGTATAATAAGAGAGTTTGCTATAAATGTGGATCATGAGATCATTTTATTCAGGATTGCCCAGAGCTAGTTGAGAAAGATAATATTCAAAGTGTGAGACCGAGTAACATGACAGCTAGGGGTAGACCACCCAAAAACACCAAAAATGTGAGTGCTAGTTAGAAAGGAACAACAGATACAACTATGAGATCTGAGGCAAGAGCACATGCCCGAGCCTACAATATTCGCACTCGAGAAGAAACGTCATCTCCAGACATCATTACTGGTATTTTTACTCTTTTCGATACTGATGTGATTGCATTGATAAATCCAGGATCTACTCATTCATATGTGTGTGTGAACCTAGTATCTAGTAAGACTATACCTGTTGAGTCTACTATGTTTGTAATTAGAGTATTGAACCCCTTAGGAAAGTGTGTTCTGGTTGATAAAGTGTTCAAGAATTGTCCATTGATGTTTCGAGATATTTGTTTTCCGGTTAATCTGATGCTGCTACCCTTTGATGAATTTGATATAATTCTGGGTATGGATTGGCTAACTCTGCATAATGCTATTGTGAATTGCAAACGGAAGAGGATTGATTTGAGAGGTCAGAATGGTGAGATAATTCAAATTGAATCTAGTGATTTGAGTGGGCTACCGACCTTAATATCGTCAATGAATGCTTTGAAATATGTGAAAAAGGGATGTAAAGCTTATCTTGCATATGTGATAGATACAAAAGTAACAGAAAAGAAAGTTGAATTTGTGCCTGTGGTTTGTGAGTTACCTGATGTGTTTCCTGAAGAATTAATGGGATTACCTCCGATACAAGAAGTCGAGTTTGGCATTGAGTTAGTGCCGGGGACAACTCCGATATCGGTAGCTCCGTACAGAGTGGCACCGAATGAATTGAAAGAGTTGAAGTCTCAGTTGCAAGAGTTGACAGATAGAGGATTTGTTCGACCAAATTTCTTGCCCTGAGGTGCTCCAGTATTGTTTGTGAAAAGGAAAGATGGTACTATGAGGATGTGTATTGATTACTGACAGTTGAATAAAGTGACAATAAAGAATAAATATCTTCTACCGCGAATTGATGATTTGTTTGATCAGTTAAAAGGAGTTACATTGTTTTTGAAAATAGATCTGAGATCGGGATATTATCAATTGAGAGTCAAAGAATCACATGTGCCAAAAACTGCTTTCAAAATGAAGTACGAACATTATGAAATTTTAGTTATGCCTTCGGACTAACGAATGTTCCTGCAGTATTTATGGATTTGATGAACCGGATATTCAGACCGTATTTGGATTGATTTTTCATTGTGTTTATTAACGATATTTTGATTTATTCTTGTGATGAGATGTAACATGCTGAGCATTTGAGAATTGTGTTATAGATTCTACGTGAGAAGCAATTGTATACAAAGTTTTGTAAATGTGAGTTCTAGTTACGTGAGGTTGGTTTTCTAGGACATATAGTGTCAACTGTGAGAATACGAGTTGATCCGAGCAAGATTTCAGCAAGTTTAGATTGGAAACCTCCGAGAAATGTGTCTGAGGTCCATAGTTTTCTGGGACTAGCGGGATATTATAGATGGTTTGTGAAAGGCTTCTCGATGATTGCGACTCTGTTGACAAAATTACTACAGAAAGGTGTTAAATTTGAGTGGTCAGAAGAGTGTCAATAGAGTTTTTAACAGTTGAAAGTATTATTGATAGAAGCACCAATATTAGTTCAACCTAAACTGGGTAAAGAATTCATAGTTTACAGTGATGCATCGTTGAATGGTTTAGGCTGTGTGTTGATACAAGAGGGCAAAGTTATAGCCTATGCTTTGAGACAGTTAAAATCGCATAAAAAGAACTATCCGACACATAATCTTGAATTAGCAGCTATTGTATTTGCATTGAAGATTTGGCATCACTAATTATTTGGTAAGAAATGTCACATTTATACTGATCATAAGAGTTTAAAATATCTGATGACTCAGAAAGAATTGAATCTCCAACAGCGGAGACGGTTGGAATTATTAAAAGACTATGAATTGGTAATTGATTATCATCGGGAAAAGCTAATGTTGTTGCTGATGCTTTGAACCAAAAGTCTTTATTTGCTTTACGAGCAATGAGTACTCAGGTGGATCTGTGTGATGATGGTTCGATTTTGGCTGAGTTGAAAGTGAGGCCAATGTTTATATGTCAGATTTGTGATGCCCAGAAACTTGATGCCGAGATGATGGCAAAACAAGTTCAATGCGGTTTGAAATTTGAGTCAAAATTTTGAGTTGATGATGATGGTTGTTTGAGGTTCCGAGATTGGATTTGTATTCTGAGAAATTCAAAGTTGATTTAGTTGATTTTGAACGAGGCTCATAATAGTCGTTTGTCCGTTCATCCGGGAAGTACAAAAATGTACAATGATTTGAAATTCTAACAGTCCGATTTAGAGGCTAGTCAGAACAATGATCTCAAAATCACTAAAACGAGGATAGAGAAAATCATTTTTCATGTTATTTTATGTGTTATAACATATTTATAAGGGTGCATGAAAATTTTGGTGCCTTAATTTTAGCAATTTCTAGCTAAATTGTGAAAAAGGACTAAATCGCATAAAGTACAAAAGTTCTATTTTATTTGCTAGAGGTGCCAAATAGCTATGGATTATTAATTGGAGGTCCCAAATGTGCAATTTGGCCTTGTTTAAGTGAGTTGGCCGGCCATAGCATGCATAGGGGACGAGAGCATTTATTTTGGTCAAAAGTTGATGATATTAGTTGACAAGATGAATAAAATAAGATGAAACAAGCCAAGGCTATCATCTTTTCATTTTGTTTTCTTCTTCAACCAAAAATATCAGCAAAGGGTGGGCTTTGAAAGCTTGAAAATTTTAGCAACTCATTTTCCCTACAAGTAAGTGATTTTGATGACCTTTCTTGATAAAAATTATACTTTTGGAGTTCCCAAAGCTTAAACTAGCTAATGAGGGGACTAATTTGTAATATAGTTGAGAGTCTAGGGACTTGGCATGAATGAGTTTAAGTTGGTTGCTGAGTTTTTATGAAAGAAAATGAATGATAGGATGATGATAAACAACTTTTGTGAAAGGAGCTGTTATGAAATCACCTAATTGGGACTAAAATGCAAAAGTTGAAATTTGTTCATTAAGGCATGAAATAGTTGGGATTGTGAATAGTTGTAAGAGGATTAAATGTTCAGCTAGGATTTTTTAAGAAGAAAATGTGATGAAAATTTATTTACGAGCTTAGGGGCAAAATCGTAATATTGCCAAAGTGTAGGGGCAAAATAGTCATTTTTCCTAAAGTGTAGATTATGATATATTATGATTTATAAGTGATTAAATCAGTATATTACATTGTTCTAGATCAAAGAAAATGAGTTTTGGACCTAGAACAGGTGAAAAGAGAAATGTGGACAAAAAGGTCCCTTTCGACCCTTTCGACATCGAGGTAAGTTCATGTGCAAATATTGTAATTACTTATGAGTTATTTTAATATTCCAATGTTGTATGGAATGTATAATTATTCAATGAATGTTTGAAATGTCTTTTGATGAGTTGTTAAGAGAATTGAACCTAAGAATGGTAAGAAACGCAAATAGTTTGAAATGATGATAGTTAAGGTTCCGTGTAAGACCATATTGGAATATGGCTCCAGTGAGAGATATTAAATAAGACCATGTCAAGGACATGGCAACGATGTGATGCTTCGTATAAGACCTTGTCGGGGACAAGGCATCGATATGTTAATTCATGTATGACCCTAACAGGGGTATGATGTCAATGTAACAATAAGTGTATGAGACTTAATAGTGTTATTTAACAGTTGGAGATGAATTTAGTGTATGATGGACCTCTAAGGGGATAAGTGTAATCAATACACCTTAGTGTATGAGAGAGATTTTTTAATGCACTGTGTGAGTGCGAATGAGAATCGTAGAAAGTTAAGTAAGAATGATAGTGAGTGATGATGTTTACGGATGAACATTTGAAATAGAGAAATGTATGAGGATAGATATTTGTGAATGCATAATATTGGTGGGTTGTATGCGTTACCACCTGACATATTATTACTTGATGGGCTGCATGTAATACCATCAACAACATTAATATCGGTGGGCTGTGTCCGTTACCACCTGATACATTATTACTTAATGGGCTGTGTGCGATACCATTAACTATATTACTATCAGTGGGCTGTATGCGTTACCACTTGATTAGTTAGTAATCGATGGGCTCTATGTGATACCATCTCTTATAAATGATTGGTGAGCTAAGTGTGAAATCACCATAGTTATAAATGATTGGTGGGCTGTATGCGATACCACCCTATAAGAGATTCAACGGTGGGCTAAGTGCGTAACCACCGAGAGATTAGTAGTATGAGAGACTTATTGAAAATGCTTGATGTGTTGTTTTATATGATCTTGTGGTGATCAGTGCAGGATTGTGTACTAATTAAACAAGCAATTAGCTTGTGGCATGGTAAGAATGTGGCAAGAGATAGAATGAGTAGGCTTTAAGAGTGGTTGAGTAAGTACCCATAAGTTAAAGGGAAAAATTCGGTATAATACTTTGTGGTTATCTATATTCAGTGAATATCAATAATGGTTAAATTATGCAGATGAACTTACTAAGCATTATTGCTTACTCCTCTTCTTTTCTCATCTCTTATAGGTTATTTTAGCTAGCTCGGGTTGGAGATCACTGGATATGTTTTCACAATATCAAACAGACACTCGGTATGAGGTATCGAGTCCCCATGAGTTATGGCATGTATAGGGCTAGTACTTAAGGTTGATTAAGTTATTGTTGATGTAGCCAAATTGTGTTGGCCTAAGAGAACTTATGTTTTGTTTTTGTATAGCCATAGATGATGGCCTATGTTGTTTGTATTTATATGGGAAATAGTCCTCCCTAGTATATGGGATGAAAACCTTATTTTTTTTTATCATCAAATGTCTTTAATTTAAGAGTTATATTAATGTTATGTATAGATATGTGATAAGGTATGAATGTATGCAAATGTGGGTGGCAAAAGGCTTGGTAGATAGCCTGATAATTGCCTACATGGGTAGACACACGGGTGTGTGTCTAAACCGTGTGGGAGGCACGGCTGGAATATGGGTGTGTACCCCACCGTGTGAAGTCTGCACCTTGCTTATAAAATGGTAAATTTCCCACGACCAAGATACACAATAGTGTGCATAGGCCATGTGGTTACGTCATAATGCTAAGGTTTTACACACGGGCTAAGGCTACAGACATCCCATGGCTGTGTGATATTAGTTAGTTTCGACCACAGACACAAGACACGAGCATGCCTTAGAGGTACACGGGCATGTCCCAAGACCTACACGGGCGTATGGCCCCTGTTTTGTTAAAAAGTTTCTCGAATGTGTGAAAGTTCCCGAAAATATTTATATACTTCTCAAAAGTATGTTTAAGGCCTCGTAGGCCAAGTTTGAGTAAGAGATACGTTTAAATGAAATTTTATAGCTCATTTTGAAGTAGTAAGTAAGATTAAGCATGGTAATGCCTCGTATTCCAGTCTCAATGTTAGACACGGGTAAGGGGTGTTACAGAAATAGTTTTGTTGGTGGCATATGAAACGAGATATCTCAGAGTTTGTTTCGAGATGTTTAGTTTGTCAGCAAGTTAAAGCTGAACATTATGTTCCATCCGGTTTGTTACAACCGATAATGATTCCTAAGTGGAAATGGGAGAGAATCACGATGGACTTTGTGTCGGGATTGCTTTTATCTCCGAGAAAGAAAGATGCAATCTGGGTGTTAGTTGATAGATTAACAAAATAGCTTATTTTATTCGGTGAGAAAATATTATTCGCTTGATAAGTTAGCAGAATTGTATATTTTTGAGATTGTGAGATTGCATGATAAACCATAATATGAACATATTTTAATCCCACATTTAGCATACTTTTGGATGTTTTATCCTTTAATTATGGAAATAGGTGATCCTAATCCCTTGTTTTCATGTTTTATACTTAGGAGAGCACCAGAGGATGAAAAGAATGAGAAACGGGCCAAAAATGAAAAAATGGGCCTAACACGAAATCGGCATGGCCTGGGTACAAGACCGCACAATCATGCCTCATTAACAGACCTGAACACGGCCTGGCCTTGAATCACACGAGCGTGTGCCATGGGCATGCCCCTAACGTGACCTGTTTGAATTCTATTCGGAATAGGGTACTTAGAGGCAAAGAAAACCATTCCAAAAGCCTATATAAGGACCCTAGAGGCCAACCTTTAAGGGGTGTTCAGCTAGGCTAAGGAGCCAAGCCAAAGGGGCCGAATTGTGGGATTCACTCGAAGAAAGCCAGTTGTTTCATCTCAAGAAGCCGTAATCATACTAGAGACTGAGGATCTCTACTTCAATTCATTCAAGGGTTTTAGGGTTTTCTTTATGTTTTGTTTTATATTTTCTTCTGAGATGTACTCTTTTATGATTATGATCTAAACCCCTCAAATACCTAAGGGGGATGAAACCTAAGACGAATCTTGTTATTATTTTCTGAGCTGTCTGATAAATACTTGATTTGTTCTTAATTATGTGTTCTTAATTCTTGCTTTAATATTTTAGGATATTGATTCAAGTACTGATGTGCTTAGGCAATGGAGCAATCATCCCTATTTAAGAGTAGATCTAGCATAGTTAAGCGGAGTTGATCGTAAACGTAGAAATAGGATGACCTAAATCTACCAGATTAGGGTTAAACCTAATATGGGAGTTCATAGATCGAGTTAATGCAATTCTAGGGGTTTTAATTAGAAAGAGATTTCAATTAATCAACCTAGGGTTAAACGTTAGTAGCCTCGAAAGAGGTATTAATATAAATTAGGGAATCCTACGAATCAAGTCAAGTGAATAAATAGTCTGGTTCAGAGTTAAATAACAAGTGAAGTCTAGGTGGATTCTTCATTGGGTATTGTCTTAATCAATTGGTTTTTCCCACTAGTATTTCCCCAATTCAATCTCTTTGTCTTTGCATATTTAGCTTAGTAGTTAGTTAGTTTTAGATTAAACAACCATTCTGTTAATTCTTAGGCAAAATAATAAAAAGAAAGCTAGTATTAGTACTTTTGGTTCCTTTGGGTTTGACAATCCGGTCTTGCCGCTAAACTTTACTACTGTTTGATAGGTACGCTTGCCTCAAGTCATTGTCACGGTTAGTTTTTAGGCTAGATCATTCATATTATAAATTTTTAAGATGCTGACACACGATTATGTTTTTGGCACCGTTGCCGGGGACTGGAATATTAAGAAAGCTCAATTTTTATTACTTTAGCCATATTTTATTTTATTTGATTTTTACTTTTTCTAATTTTCTTTTTCTTTTATCTTTTCTTGGTAGGTACCTCTAGTTTATGACTAGAAAGAACCCGACAGGACCCTTGATTTACAACAATGATATTGAAGGAACGGTTCGCAGAAATCGTAGAGAAATAAGGCGAAGCTTAAAATACATACAAGAAGAGCAAGAGAACAAAATTAACACTACCGAAGATATGGCTGAGAATAATCCGCTACCTCGAGAGGTTGCTGAAAATTTTGCTCCTCGAACTATATATGATTACGCTAAACCCAATTTAATAGGAACTGAGTCAAGTGTTGTTAGACTTGCTATAGCTGCTAATAATTTTGAACTGAACCTAATGCTATACAAATGATACATCAATTTGTTCAGTTTGATGGTTTGCAGAATGAAGATCCAAATAATCACTTGGCAAATTTCTTGGAATTTTGCAATACTTTCAAAATTAATGGCATTTCTGAGTATGCCATCCATCTTCAGTTATTTCCCTTCTATTTGAGGAATAAAGCTAAGCAGTGGCTGAATTCTCTTCCACGAGGATCAATCACTACATGGGAACAAATGATCGAAAATTTTTTATTAAAATATTTTTCACCGGCCAAAATGGCCAAATTAAAGAATGATATCTCTTCTTTTGTGCAGATGGATTTAGAAACACTATACGATGCATGGGAGAGATACAAAGATCTATTGAGAAGGTGCCCAGACCATGGATTACCCTTGTTGCTTCAGGTCCAAACCTTTTACAACGGTGTGAATCATTCAATGAGGCAACTAATTGATTCAGCAGTCAGCGAAACTCTGAATAACAAAACTCTTGGGTAGCCTATAAGTTTATAGAGGAGATGTCACTGAACAACTATCAGTGGCAAGTTACAAGGACAAGGCCAACAAAAATAGCCTGAGTTTTCAACCTCGACGCAATCACCATGTTGTCAAATCAGGTAGAGATGTTAAATAAAAAGATTGATGGTTTGTGTGGTTCCTCGCAGGTACACCCAGTACTGCAATGTGATTCAAATTTAAGAGGTGTGGCAAATCTTGAGTACCCACCCTACAATTCGGGCATGGAAAGTGAATAGATAAACTATACGGGTAACAATTTTAGATCTCAAAATAACCCCTATAGTTATACTTATAATCCAGATTGGAAGAACCACCCCAATTTCTCATGGGGTGGTCAAGGAAACTAGAGAGAACAACCCCCTCCAAACTTCCAACAATAGCCTTACCCACAGGAAAAGAAGCCAAACCACAAGGAGAAGCTGACAAAATTTATAGTAGTGTCAGAAACTCGTTTCCAAAACATCGAACCAACACTTAAAAATCAACAAGCATCGATTAAAGGAATCAAGAACCAGTTAGGGCAACTCGCTAAATTGATCTCTGAATGACCACAAGGTAGCTTGCCAAGTAACACTAAGACTAACCCAAAAGAGCAACTTCAAGCCATAACCGCTCAGAGTAGTGAAGGGTTAGTAGATTCTGAACCTGAACAAAGGCAAGAACCTATGGTAAGTGAGGGTAAGGTTAAGGTAAGCCAATAAAATCCAAAATCGGTAATTAAGGAATACCAACCTCAAATACCATACCCCAATGCGATGAAGAAAGACGACACAACGAACAGTTTGGTAAGTTTCTTAAACTTTTAAAGAAATTACATATTAACTTACCATTTCTTGAAGCTCTTTCGCAGATTCCAGATTCAAGGAAATTTTTAAAAGAACTTTTGACAAACAAGCGAAGGTTAGAAGAGGCATCGCATGTGGAGCTAAATGAAGTGTGCTCAGCAATGTTGCAAAACAAACTACCACGAAAATTAAAAGACCAGGGAGTTTTACAATTCCATGTTTAATTGGTAGTTTAACTATTAAAAACGCGTTAGCTAATTTAGGGGCAAACATAAATGTTATGCCTTATAAAATGTTTAAACAACCAGGTCTAGGGAAACCCAAACAAACTAGGATGAGTATTCAATTAGCTGATAGAACTATTAGAATTCCTAGGGGTATAATTGAAGATGTACTCGTTAAAATTGACAAATTCATATTCACAGTAGACTTTGTTGTTTTAGATATGGATGAGGATAATAGAGTTCCTTTAATTTTAGTAAGGCCTTTTTTAGCAACTGCCAGATCTAAAATTGATGTTAGTACAGGCAAACTCACACTTCGTGTAGGTGATGAATCAATCAGTCTTCAAGCTCTCGACTCAGCTAGAACATCAAGCGACAAAGGTGAGAACGTAAATTCTATTGATAACCCTTCAGTTAAACCTTCTTTACAGGAAGCACCACAGAACTACACCCCTGAGCCTGATCCTATACCTCATACCAACAAAGAAATATCTTATGAGTAATGAAGGCTTCAAATCAATAAGCTAGATGAGTGGAAGGCACATTTCAATGAGGAATCAAAACCACATGAAGTGAAACTGAAGGAACCCCCATACGAGCTTATAGGAACGTCAAATTATTTCAAAATAGAAGATCAGGTACTGTTAGAGAAAATAGACCCTCGAACCACCACCTCAGACCTCAATACAAATGAAGAGATCCTTTTTAAGGTACTTAATGTCTTCCTATATGGCACAGTCGAGGCAAGTAATTCTATATTCGGTACTTTTAAAGTAAACGCTAATCGACTCAAACTATATAATGATAGCATGAGAAAGAATTTTTCACTCCTCAAACCACCATGAATGTGCGAATGAGAGGTAAGTCTAGCTCAAGACTTTAAACAAGTGCTTCTCGGGAGGCAACCCCAGCACTAACACCATTTATTTTTATTCTCTTTCTTTTAGTACCTGATACAAACTGACCAAGTTAATGAAGCGCAGATAGCCGCATCACACGGCCATGGCTGTGGCCGTGTGGACACTACAGATTTTAGTACTAGCATGATCGAGATAGTACGAAAAAGGATAAAAATATCTTCAAGCCACGGGCTCTGACTAAACACCACAACCGTGCGACACAGCCATGGCCGACACTGTTTTAGCAACATGGGCGTGGCAACCTCAATAACAAGCGTGGGAGAAATGAGTGAACCACCGTATGGCCACACGATACGGCCATGTGATGCAACATGCCCACATGCGTGGGGATGTACTAGAGCTGAAAGTCTTATTTAAACCACCTACTCCCCTTCTCACCCACTGTCCATTCCCTTCTTCCCCAACCTTTACACTCTCCTCCCTTTTCATTTTCCTCCTTCTTCATCTTTCAAATTCTTGATCTACATTTCATCCATGTCAAAAAAATGGAAGGATCCTATCCCAGTCTCCCTGTGCGAAACCGATCTACATAAGTTCATGCCAGCTGCATCATTAACTCGACAGGAAAAGGACCTTTGAGTCCATTTAACTTTTCTTTTCCCTTTCCCTTCTCATTTATTTTCCTTACCTTTATTTTTCTTATACTAAATATTGTTTATTTTATTTTAGTTTCTTGGTTTTAGGTTCTAAAGGCTGTTTGGGAATCACACACCACGGCCTTAAAAATCACACCCACCTCACGAACCATCAAACAATAAGGACCTTTCTGTCCATTAATCAGTTCTTTTAGTCTTATTTCACCTTTTACACTATTTCTTTTTATTTTTCTTTTCTTTAAATATATAATTAGTATATTTAGAATTATTCCTATTATTTCCTAGCTAACTCTTCACGAGATTCCAAATATCATCATCTAGTGCAGGAATTAGAGGCGCCCCCTCCAACTTGTCTTTCACTTCCGAATCAAGTTTCCACATTTACAACTTAAGGAATCCATCCAAAAATTCAGGAAGTTCCACTTCTCTCCCTATCTTATGATTTTAACACTATTATGCTATTATCTGTCCTTGTACATTGAAGGCAATGTACATCTTAAGTGTGGGGGTGAAAATTATTTAGAAAAAGTTTCTAACTTTTTGTATTATTCTCAAATCCCTGAATGATATCTTGTCTTAAGTAATTTCCTCATATCACTAATTAGAATGAAATTCCTGTTGATTTATGATTTTCTTTGATATGTTTTGGATTAAGTCATTGATAATTATACATTGATGATTGAAACTTTAAGATACTAGATAATCAAGCATGATGAGTCTATTTGCAAAAATTAAAATTTTATTAGGTTGTCTACCTAAATCTAATTATTACCTTGAAGTTTGAAATTCACAAGGTTGTCATAAAAAACCCATAATTTTTGTGAGATTTTGAACCTTTTAGAGCATACATTCTTTTCGTGCTCACTTTATTGATTATGAGTGTGTCAACATTGATTCGTTATTCTAGAACTTGCTTCGATTATACATGTCAAGACCACATCATTGATTTGATATACAGAGATGATAAAGGCACTTAGGATTTAACCCACTTACTCCACTAAAAAGCCTACCCTCACAATTAACCCCTAGTGAACCCATTTTAATCCTAACAAACCTTATTGACTCACCCACTAATATTAACCCAAAACCTATCTTTTATTTGTTATCACCATTCCTTTTGACTACCCTTTTATCGAGATTTGATTTGACAGTTGCCTAATTATTTTGTTTTAGTAGTTGAACTTTTCTTTATTGTATATTTATTGATTTGTTCTTAAAAAAAATCAAGGTATATTCATTATTAGTGCTATGTTCTAGAGAGCTTATATGTTTTAAATTCCACATCTTGAAGAAGAAGCTTGTATTATTAGTTTGAAGTTTTTAATCAATATAATTATTTAGGATTAGTTCATTTTTCTAGTTAGGTAATTTATCAATTCAATCTCGATTCTAACCCTAATTTAGCCTTTATCCACACCTTTAACCTAAGCCCCGTTACAACCCTTTTTAAAGACCTTTTGATTTGTGTATCATCTCATTTTATAGTGGTGGAGATTTGATTTTCAGGCAAGCCTATGGGATTAACTTTTCATGATTGACTTTTGAGAGCTTAATTTTGAACCTTAAACACCTTGAGTGATTTAAGTGAATCTTTAGTGAGAATGTCAATCTTTGTCAGTTTTGAATTAAAGGTGATTATTTAGGTAAGGGGAAACACCTATATTTTCATGCTACAAAAAGTATGACTTTGATTGTTTGAATCTTTAGGACTCTTTTAGTTAAAATTATCCATGTATGAATTATCTATGAATTATGATGAAACATTATTGATGAATATTATGAATTGAGGAAGTTCATTTTAATTATGAGTTGAGAATTTTGCTTGAGGACAAGCAAAAGATTAAGTGTGGGGGCATTTGATAAACCATAATATGAACATATTTTAATCCCACATTTAGCATACCTTTGGATGTTTTATCCCTTTAATTATGGAAATAGGTGCTTCTAATCCCTTGTTTTCATGTTTTATACTCAGGAGAGCATCCAAGGATGAAAAGAACGAAAATGAGTCAAAAATAAAGAAAATGGGCCTAAAATGAAATCAACACGACCTGGGCACAAGACCACACGACCGTGCCTCATTAACAGACCCGAACACGACCTGGCCTCGAATCACATGGGCGTGTGCCATGGGCGTGTCCCTAACGTGACCTATTTGAATTCTATTCAGAATAGGGTACTTAGAGGCAAAGAAAGCCATTCCAAAAGCCTATATAAAGACCCTAAAGGCAAACCTTTATGGGGCATTCTACTAGGTTAAGGAGCCAAGCCAGAGGGGCCGAATTGTAGGATTCACTCGAAGAAAGCCAGTTGATTCATCTCAAGAAGACGGAATCATATTCAAGACTGAGGATATCTCCTTCAATTCCTTTAGGGGTTTTAGGGTTTTCTTTATGTTTTGTTTTATATTTTCTTCTGAGATGTACTCTTTTATGATTATGAACTAAACCCCTCAAATACATGAGGGGGACGAAACTTAAGACGAATCTTGATATTATTTTCTGAGCTGTATGATAAATACTTAATTTGTTCTTAATTATGTGTTCTTAATTCTTACTTTAATATTTCAGGATATTGATTCAAGTACTGATGTGCTTAGGCAGTGGAGCAAAAGTCCCTATTCAAGAGCAGATCTAGCATAGTTAAGCAGAGTTGATCGTAACCGTAGAAATAGGATCACAAAAATCTACTGGATTAGGGTCAAACCTAATATGGGAGTTCATAGATCGAGTTAATGCAATTCTAGGGGTTTTAATTAGAAAGAGATTTCAATTAATCAACCTAGGGTTAGCCGTTAGTAGCCTCAAAAGAGGTATTAATATAAATTAGGGAATCATACGAATCAAGTCAAGTGAATAAATAGTCTGGTTCAGAGTTAAATAACAAGTGAAGTCTAGGTGGATTCTTCTTCGGGTATTGTCTTAATCAATTGGTTTTTCCCACAAGTATTTCCCCAATCCAATCCCTTTTTCTTTGTTTCTTTAGCATAGTAGTTAGTTAGCTTTAGATTAAACAACCATTCTATTAATTCTTAGGCTAAATAATAAAAAGAAAGTTAGTATTAGTACTTTTGGTTCCTTTGGGTTCGACAATCCGGTCTTGCCGCTAAACTCTATTACTGTTCGATAGGTGCACTTGCCTCAAGTCATTGTCACAGTTAGTTTTTAGGCTAGATCATTCATATTATAATTTTTTTTACTCTAACATGCAATCATTGCATGGGGTACCATTATCCATTGTGTCTGATAGAGATTCGCGGTTTACTTCGTGGTTTTGGAAGAAACTGCAAGAGGCTCTAGGTACGAAGCTGCATTTTAGTCTTCTTTTCATCTGCAAATAGATGGTCAATCCAAGCAGATCATCCACATTCTCGAGGATATGTTGAGATGTTGTATTCTTGAGTTTGAAAGTGCATGTGAAAAGCATCTGCCGTTGATTGAATTTGCGTGCAATAATAGTTTTCAATCTAGCATTAAAATGTCACCATAAAAAGCTCTTTACGGTCGTAAATGTAGAACTCCATTGTATTGGACTGAGCTTAGTGAGAATAATATTCACGAGGTTGATTTGATGAAAGAACTAAGCAGAAAGTGAAAGTGATTGTGACAGTATGAAAGCCGCATTAGATCGTCGAAAATCTTATGCAGATTTGAAATGAAAGGATATTGAATTTGAGATTAGTGATAAAGTGTTTTTGAAAGTGTCTTCATCGAAGAAAATACTTCGTTTCAGCAGAAAAGGCAAATTGAGTTCGAGATTCATCAGGCCGTATGAGATTATTAAACGTATAGGGTCGGTTGCTTATAGATTGTTCTTGTCACCAGAGCTAGAGAAGATTCATAATGTGTTTCACGTTTCGATGCTTTGACGATACAGATCTGATCCAGCACATGTGATTGCTTCTACTGAAGTTGAGATTCAGTCTGATCTATCGTATAATGAAGAATCGATTTGAATTCTAGCACGTGAGATCAAAGAATTGAGAAATAAGAAAATTTCTTTAGTGAAGGTGTTGTGACACAAACACGGAGTTGAAAAGGCTATGTGGGAGCCTAAAGATGTTATGAGAGAGAAATATCCAAATCTATTTATTGGTACAATTTTCGGGGACAAAAATCCCTAAGGGGGAGAGTTGTAACAGCCCAGTTTAGACCTTAGTCAAAGTAGTGGTTTTGAGACCACAAATTTGAGGTTAAAAAATATTTTAATATTATTTTCTGTGTTTAGAGTATGTGATAAAGTATGTGTGAAAGTTATGTTTGAAAATTTTATCGTTTGTGTACTGAATTGTGAAAAAGGACCTAATCGCATAAAATGCAAAATCTGTGCTCTATTTGTTAAAGTGTTTAATCGCCATGATTTATTAAATATAAAGTCCTTATGTTGCTATTAGCCCACATGCTTAATGGATGGACAAAAATGGGTTTAAGTTCATGGAAATTTAAATGAAACCACTAAGGTTTGGTAATTCATGAAAGAAATAAATAATAAATAAAATAAATAAGAAAAAGGAAGCCATTATCACCTTCTTTAGCTGAAAAATACAAGGAAAAAGAAAAAGAAAAAGAAAAAGAAAGCTAGGGTTCGACTATTGATAAGCTCAATCAAGGTATGTTTTGAGCTCGATTTTTAGTGATTTTTATGTTTTTGTGATCGTTGCTTAGCATACTATCAAACCCATGCCCTAATTTTTAAATTTGTTGGTGATTTTGTAAGATGCCATTGATGAATGTTTGAGCTTTGTGATAGTTGATGATGAATAATGAATAATTGTTGATAGATTTTTAATGTTTTGTAAAGTGATTTTTGACAAACATGTCAAAAATGGGCTAAATTATAAAAATGAGAAATTAGATGACTAAAATGTGAAATAAATGAAATATGTGGGCTTGTATGAACATGAGGAAGATTCAGCCTAAGCATGGTATAATGAAATTATGTGTATTTTGTGATTTTATGAAATAGGGACTAAAAATGTCAAAATGTGCAAATGTAAGGGCTATTCTATAAAATGTTCAAAATATGTTTTTTGGTCTGAATTGAATGATTTGGTGAATGAATGAGCTAAATTTGAATTTGTATAGATCAAGAAAAGAGAGATTCGGATCGAGTTAGACGCAAGAATAAAGTTCTCGATTGATCGACTTATATCGTTGTTTCTACGTCCGAGGTAAGTTCGTGTATAATATGAATTTTATATATTATGTTTACATATTATGTAATGAATGGAAAATGTGGTAGTTGAGTGAGCAATGTGAATTGTGAGTTTAAATAGATGTAGCACTATGTGTGCGTAAATAGAATCGATACAATGATAATCAGCACTAAGTGTGCGAGATAAAGAAAGCATCAACTATACTAGTTGGCATTATGTGTGCGATATATATAAAGAAAGCATCAACTATATTAGTTGGCATTGTGTGTGCGATATTGAGACATTTTGTTTAATGTGATGGCACTAATGTTGTGGCTTCGGCTAATTATATGGCATTGAGTGTGCGAATTCATCGAATGTTTAAAGAGGATTGAATGAGTAAGGGTTTTGAGCATTGAATGGTAAATGTTATAGTTAAATACGAGATGGTACAGGTACATACAAAACCTATGTGGTTGATGAAGTTGTGTATGAGATATATGGTTAGATATGTGAATAAATGATGGAAAGAGTTAGATTAAGTAGCTTGGTAAATGCTTTTACATGAATATATAGTTATGTATGAAAGTGAGGAATTGGTATGAATGAAAATTGAGTTTTGAAATGAATTGAACTAGGTGTTGGTAATTTTGCATATTCAATTTGAAATGTTGAATTAATTGTGTTATATTACAAACTTACTAAGCTTTAAAGCTTACTATGTGATATTTTTCTCTGTCTTACAATGTCATTAAAGCTAGCTCGGATTCAGGGATCGTCAGCGACTCAATCACACTATTGGCCATCTATTTTGGTACTTTTGGAAGTTGTATATTTGGTATATGGCATCTATAGGTTAGTGATTATGGTATCTTTTGAGACGTATAGATCTTGCCATGTGATATGGCTTGATGGTTGAATGCTTTTAGTATATGTTTTGGTTATGTGAAAATGATGGTTATAATGTGTATATGTGGTTTATGTGAATGATGATTATGGTATGAATTGGTGAAAATGGAAATGGTATGTTTCATGCTTAAATTGGTTAATACGAATGGTGTTAAATGTATGTTTTGTGATATGGTAATTAAGCATGTAGGTGACCCAAAATTTTGGTGGCAATTTGGCCTTGCAAATGGCCTATTTACCCACACGGTTGAGCACATGGGTGTGTGACTTGACTGTGTCTCTTAAGTTTATAATTCGAAACAAGTCTAACTCACACAAGGGCCAGGCACACGGACGTGTGACATGTTGTGTGAATTAAGTCAGTGTTGCCCACGGGTCAAGCGCACAGGCGTGTCTTCGGCCGTGTTGATAAGTCAGTATGTATGCCCTATTTTGCCATGGCTTGGGCTCACGGGTTTGTCTGATGCCATGTGAGGCACACGGCCTGCCCACACTGGCATGTGACCTCTATAACTTTGAAAAATGTTAAGTTTTTGAAAAAGTTTTGTATGTGCTCGGTTTAGTCCCGACCCCTTCCCAATGTATGTTTAAGGTTTCGTAGACCTTTTAAAGGGACTCTAAGTATATGATTTGCTATGATATGATGTAAAAGCATTTATGTTTAAGAAATGTATGTAAAAGTTTTGTTATGTCCGGTAATGCTCCTTAACCCTAGACCGACGATAGTTACGGTTAGGGGTGTTACAGCATATTCACTTAATCAAATATGTTGGGCACATAACATCATATGCGTGCCAAACAAACATGGATGGTATATCGCCATATAACTTTCATTTCGTTCCACGTTTTCACATTTCTCAACTTATGATTATCTCATTTCGTACCTTATCACATACATATCATGAACTTCTATTCATACCTTTCTAAACTTAGACACATCATAAGCACATTTCAATCATCACAATATTATTATCAGCATTATCGAAATATAACTCAGTTGGAAGTCATCTCTGTCTTAACAAAAAAAAATTGTCAGAGTCGGGAGATACCACACTATCACGAGTAGTAATATATCATGAGTAGTAATATGTCATGTATAGCTAAACCATAGCTCTGATACCACCAAATGGAACACGCTTACCCTTATTAGATGCCAAAATAGGGTACGAGGCTTTATCGGACATAAACTTAAACAATCATACAAAACTGATATATGAATTTTCGTCCAAATTTAAAACTTTTCATCCACATGCATATCATCCCTTGTATGGGACTACGAGTCCCAAAACATGCTTTAGGAGCGGTTCGGGACTAAACCAAAAACTCAGGAAGATTTTATGAAACTAAGAAAAATTTTGAGGTTTTAGGGGCACATGCCGATGTGGGTCAATGGACACGCCTGTGTGGCATGTCACACACTCTTGTCCAAAATAGGGGATATTTTGTTTATGACGTTAGCAATAAATGGTAGCCACATAGCTAAGTCACCCGCATGTGTGCTAGGTCGTGTGGTCAATTTTGTTTTCATGATTTTTCATAAATCAGGTGTAGACTTCACACGACCGAGGCACACGCCCATGTCCTATGGCCGTGTCTCTCACACGGCCGAGACACACGGTGTCACAGTTCAGTTTAAACCCTAGTTAGAATAGTAGTTTGAGACCATAAATCTGAGTAAAAAAATATTTTAATATTACTTTCCGTGCATACAGTATGTGATTAGGCATGTGTGAAAGTTTCGTGAATTAATTTTGTTGTTTGTATGCTTAATTTGAGAAAAGGACTAAATCGCATAAAATGTAAAAGTGCCCTTTTAATTGAATGAGTGCCGAATTGTTATTGTCTTTAATATGCGAAGTCCTTAAAAGGTTAATATGCCATTGATATGGTTAATGGGAAATTATAACCAACCATTTATAAATGTTTTATATGTTTAATTATAAGGTTAATTTTGTAATTGAGTTATTAATATGATTATTAAATAAAACAAAAGGATGAAAGCCATTATGCTCATCTTTTTGAACCGAAAATACGAAAAAGAAACAAGGGTTTACAGCTTTGAATATTCGGCCTTGGTTAAGCAAAATTAAGATCAAGAACCAAAGAAAATGGATTTAGATCGAGGAAAGTTGAAAGTGATCGAATAGTCGAATCCGTCCGTCTATATCCGTACGAGGTAAGTCTATATACAAATAAATATATTAGAGTTGAATTATTCATGTTCATTTACTATTGAATTGTGTTGAATGGCTTTGGATGATATACGTGTAAAATCTAAGAAAGTATTAACAATGTGTCAAGGTCCAAAAAGTCACATACGAACCTTAGGAATAGATAGGATTCATATGTCATGACATAGGAATTTTGATATATGATATCATGTAAGACCACGTCTGGGACGTTGGCTTTGATTTGAGAATTACGTGTAAGACCATGTCTGGGACATTGGCATCATATTTGATTCATGTAAGACCATGTCTGGGACAGTGGCATCGATATTTGATTACATGTAAGACCATGTCCGGACGTAGGCATTGTACGAATATTCCGAGTTATCCGAGTATCCTATTTGATTTGGAATGGTTCAATGAGAAATTTTGAGAAATGAAAGACTATGTGAAATGTGTAATCGTTTCAGGTATGTTTGAAGTGTATGCTTTGTTTAAGCATGAAAGGTAAGTAATTTTGAAATTGAAAAAGAGAAATACGTGCATGGATTCAATGAGACAAAATGTGATATATGCATGATTGTGATATGAGCAAAAGAAATACTTTGAGAAATGAATTATTAGTAAGCAATGGCTAAACAAATGAGCCAAAGGAGAATTATGAATTTGCAATTGAGAAATATTAATGATCTTGTATTTGATTTGATTATCTATGTTATATGTTAAGTTTATTTGTATATGGCTTACTAAGCTTTTGAAAGCTTACTTTGTGTGTGTTTGCATTGTTTTATAGATCGTTAAAGCTATAAAAGGCTCAAGGATCGTCGAAGATCATCATCATACTATCAAACTCTATTTTGGTACCTTTTGAATGTGTACATATAAAAGTATGGCATGTATAGTCTAGTTAAAATGGTTGATGTTTTGAGTTGTATATAAAATCTATGTGATATGGCTTGCAAATGGATGTGTATATGGTAATATTTGATCTATGTTTTGTGATGCAGAGTTGGTATAATGTAGATGAAAAGAAGTCATAATGAATTGGTAAGTTTGTGGATGGATTATGCTTAGGAATGCTTGTGATTAGATTGAGCTAAATGGTACATAAGTTGGTGTGCTCAAAATGTTCTTGAATGGTTAGAAAAGATGGTCATTTTGGTATGTTTTGGTTACTTTTGATGCTTAGAATGATGCTTATTTGTGCTTATAGGTATAAACCAAAGAGTGGGTGGCAAATTGGCCTTGCAAATGTCCTATCTTTACCCACATGGTTGAACACACGAGCGTGTGGCTCAACTGTGTCCTCCGTGGTTGCATTTCAAAACAAGTCAGTTTCGACCACGAGCTGGACACACGTGCGTGTGACTGGCTGTATAGTGCAAGTCAGTGTCGACCACGGGTGTGGCATAGGGGCGTGTCTTAGGCCATGTGGACAAGTCAGTATGTATGCCATGTTTTGCCACGGATTAGACACACGGGCGTGTCTGAGGCTGTGTGAGGCACAGAGGCATGTCTGAGGCCGTATGAGGCACACGGGCGAGTCTAAGGCCGTGTGAGGCACACGGCCTGCCCACACGGGCATATGACTTCTGTAGCTTTAAAAAATGTTTAAATTTCAGAAAAATTTTGTAAGTTTTCGGTTTAGTCCCGACCCCTTTCTAATGCATGTTTAAGGTCTTGTAGACCTCATTAATGGACCATATGCTTGTATTTTTCTATGATATGACGATGATATACTGTATGATGTGAATTGTTCATAAAAGTTTTGATTTTTTGGTAATGCCTCTTAACCCTAAACCGGTGATGGTTACGAGTTAGGGGTGTTACACATTACCGTGTCTTGTGCCTATGTGTTTACTACTGGGCATTCTGTTTTGCATTAATTAGGGTGTAGGGGACACACGACCGAATCACATGCCTATGGGGGAAAACCATGTGTCACACATGACCTAGACACACGCCTGTGTGTCCACCCATGTGGACAAATACAAGGCTATTTTCCAAGTCATTTTGTCACCCTCACTTGCACACATTCACACAACATCACATGGCACAAATCATAGCATATAAATGCCTTAAAAAAAAAACTACAATCAAGCAATAATGTATCATTTTTATACCATCATCTATCATGCATTATAACATTAGGCCTTGCCAAATCATTTCATGCTAAATTCACACTCAAAGGGCATAACATATGAATAAACTCATAACCATTATATATCAAGCAAATATAAACCACATCACCAAACATTGACATATGCACCTATATACTTATATGGGCTTACAACCATTTAGCCAATATAAGCCAATTTGCATGGCTACAAATTTCATCCAACCTTTAGCCATCACAAGCTAACATATTTAGCCAAATCATAATGACTCATACACCAAATGACCGAGTCCCTATACATGCCATAAACTTAAGATGTTTGTATTCACTTTTACCCCACTATGATAGCTTGAAGTTGTGATAACATCTCCAATGATCTCCAACTTGAGCTAGCATACAACTCTATAAGATAAGGGAAAGGAAGGGGAGTAAGCTACAAAGCTTAGTAAGTCCGTATGCAAATGATAGGCAACAATAGTCATACATTTTTCATGCAATTAACGTAACATAACACAACATAGATGTCATTAAATCTTCATAGGCATAACTTACTCAATTACAATGCTTACCTCCTTTAATTTATAAGCATAATTTAATCCATCTTAACATTTTCCAAACATTCGTAATCTCTCCAATATAACATACCAAAATAATCATTAACAAATCATTTCAAGCCTCATAGTAACATGCACATTAATTAAGCGTATTCATATTTTCAATCCCAGAGCTTAACATCTTTCAATGATTTAAACTCTGAACTTCTCATACTTTCATAACCATTTTAATAGGAAATTATGCAAATCTTTCCTTTTTCACACATGTCCAATGAATCACAAATTAATTGTAATAAACATCTTATCTCTCAATTTGATATAGCTCAAAAGCCTAACCCATGATTCTCAACTAAAATTGCCATAAAATGTACACATCATCAACATAAATACTTATTCACAAGCTTAACTTAAAGTCACTTTCATAGAGATCATGAACTCATAATATCATGAAGCCAATGCTTAAAAAATTTTACGTACATACCTATACTAATTCGTAACACACTCATATCTTTTCACATCTTTGACATAATCTTTGAATTACCTATTGAATCACTTGGAATACTAAAGGATACCTAGGAAATCTCATATACATAGTAAGATGCCAATGCTATATCCTAGATATGGTCTTACGTGGGATCACATATCGATGCTGATAGACCAGCTATGGTCTTACATGGTGTCTCATACCAATGCCATGTCCCAAACATGGTCTTACACGAAATCACATATAACCCTAATGTCATGACAATTGTATCCTATCTATTCCTCAGGTTCAACCCAAAATTTTACCACATCAAATCTTCTTCCAACATACTCATAACAATAATTAAACAACTCATATAATATCAAATATTAAATGTATAATATAAATTTGCATTATTTACACACGAACTTACCTCAAATGCGACAACGGCGAAAAGGACCTAACCGTCAATTATTCGTTTTCCCCTTGTTCTTGGTCCAAATTTCACTTTTCTTGGTCTAAAACATCACATTTAAATTATTTAATCATATACAAATCAACTCAATCCAAAAATCATATTTGGAAAATTTACATTTTTGCCCCTAAACTTTGTCATATCTACACTTTTGCCTCTAGGCTCGTAAAATGATTCTCATTCGATTTATTCATTCGTTAAGCCTAGTTGAACCATTTTCATGCTTATAGAAGCCTAAAATTTCCATTAAAACACACATTTACTACATATTTTATAACTTTTACAAACTAGTCCTTTTAGGCATTTTCATCGAAAATCATTTAGTAAAAGTTGCTTCTCTAACCATAACATGCATTTTCTACCATTAAACATAAAAAATACACACATATTCATCATGGTTCATGTAACACCCCAAACCCGGCCTAAAAGTTAGGCCCGAATCTGGCGTGTCACATGGAAGTGTTTTTCGAAACCATATTTCTTGTTGTTAAAAACTTGTTTGAGAGCTAAAGCCCCTTTGTTAAAACTCAAAACACTTAAGCAATTGTTATCCTCTTGGAAATGTAATTACTTTTAAAACCTTAGCTGATGTGGAAGCATATTTAAAATAAACTGTAACACCCCACCCCCAGCCTAGAAGTTAGGCCCGAATTCGAGAATGTCATATTGAAAGCACAATTTCAAACAATTTTGCTAAGTTAAAATTTAAGGCCCAAAAGCCCAAAATTCTTGAGTCTTGTTAAGTAATGATAAAAACCCATTTTATTATTTTAAGCATTTCGAAAACCAAGTTTAAACATATGAAATTTACTTAGGTTTAATACTTAAGAAAATAGTTGAAAACAACAAACCCAAAATCTAAAGTCAAATCAGAGTACAAGGCCTTATTACATCCAACTAAAATAAAAAAAATTAAAACCATGTTTTTTGAAACAAATAAATAAAAATTTAAACATCTAGTAGTGTGGCCATCTTCGAGTCCTCTCCTACGTCGAGCCGTCTACTGAAGATTACCTAAAACATTAAATAAAGGGTGTGAGTTTCGAAACTCAGTGTGTACAACCCTTGGCAATCAAATCAACATACAAACATTCACATTGGGCCTAATCCCTATCAAAATCGGTGGTCTTGGCCTTAGCCCAAAATGACCTCATATCATATCATATCATATCATATCATATCATATCATATCATATGTAAAACAAGGTAATGCAAAACCCTCCCCAAAAATCCATCCGCTACACACACCATTTCCCTTCCAACCTTATACACCTGTGGGGAATTCTAGCTTGACCCACCCCTCCACTACAATCCAATGGTGGGACTCATAGTGGCAATACTCAACGTTGCAATAAAGCTGCTAATCATATAATGGGCTTAAAGCCACCGGTGGATCCACGGTCGTCAAGTGACTATGCGATCCTCAAATTTTTCCTCCGTACCATAATTCCCACCCATATGCATCCTAAACAAAATATCATATAAATGCAGCAAACACATAAGTAACATCCATAAAAAACTCATACCCATCAAATATGGGTATTTTAGTCATTTCACAATCAAGGGTATTTTCGTAATTCTACCCTACAGGGGTATTATCGTAATTCTACCCTACTAGGATATTATCGTAATTCTACCCTATAGGGTATTGTAACACCTGAAACCCGGTCTAGAAGTTAGGCCCGAATTTATCATGTCACGTTGAAATGTTTTTTCGAAAAACTAGTTTTCATTGAAAACCCTTCTAAAGAAAAGTTAAGTAAAATCTAGTTTTGCTTTCAAAACGAGGTGTATCCAGAAACCATTTCGTGTTACTATGAAAAAGAAAATTTCCTTTGATAATAGAAGCTCGTTCTTAAAACACAATTATTTTCAAAAACTTGAAGTATGCTTAAAAGAAATAAATCTAGGTTCCGTTTCAAAATCACAATGCATAGTGGAAGTAATGGAATAATAACTAGAGGGAAAGCATTGTTACAATCCGAAATAAAATAACTTAAAATAAATCACTTAAATCTAGAATTTAGATATTTAAGAAAAATAGGTCTAATCGTCTTGCTAGTTGGCCACCTGTGAGTCCCTCCATCCGTCGAACCGCCTACTAAGGATCACCTGAGAAAAATAAAATAGGTAGTGAGTTTTACTAAGGATCACCTAAGAAATATAAAAGAGGTAGTGAGTTTTCATAAAACTTAATCCTCCACAAATAATCCGACACATATCATCTCCCCTCGAAACAAAAAAATACCCATACATATCATATTATTAACATAGTAATATCATATATGCAATGCATTGTAAATCCTCCACAAATAATCCATCAGGTGTATTTCAGTAATTCACACATCATCTCCGAGAAGAGGAGGTGGGTCACACCGCTTAATTAAACATACAATCCTAGAGATTTCTAAATCGACCCACCCATCCGATATTAAAACCCTAGCATGCATTTATAGAATCTCATAAGGCCCACTAAGCCCAATCATGTCCATATAGCTCAGTAAGCCCAATCATGTATATGTAGCCCATTAGGCCAATCATAATCAAATAATACAACCATCCATATCAATCCATCATTCAATTTCACATATCAACTCTTGTCGATTTGGGCCCACGAGCTCGGCAGGCCTATTTAGCCCCTTTTGGCCTGGTTGGCCAAACAGTGGCCCGAGACCATGAGATCGCTCTCTTGGTCCCAATGTCATAATAGTGTTCCCACATGAATGTTCGCATGCTCGTGTGGTTGTCGGTGCCAACCTTTCGGCGTTTTAACTTTTCGGTATTCTAATTTTTGATATTTTAGCTTTTGCCGATTTATCGTGTGTGAAGTGTATGTACACACCTGGTAAATGAGACGTGTTACACTATCCTTAGCCTTAAACCTACAACCAATACCAACCTCCAATCAATCACATACTTAACCACAATATTTACCAAAATTCCAAGCCTTACCATAGCCTTACCATGTGCCACCTGTCCTAATTGCCCTTCCTTAGCTACTACTCACGAATATCTCCTAGATCTGCATCAATATTAATTGTTAAAGACAAAATAATAGGTGAATTTTATCCACTTAATTCACCCTTCCCTTACTATAGACTATTCAGCCAACTTATCCCAAAATCAAGAACACTTACCCAAAAGCCGAAACGTATGGATAGCTTTTCGGCAGACACTTGTAGATCCAAGCTTGATTTTGATTTTTCCAAGATCCGATCCACCAAGAATTAAAGAAATGATGACAGTGCGAGAAAGATTTGGTCACTAGAGTATTCGGCAAAAGGTTTGGGGCGATGAAGAAATCACTCCAAGAGCAAAGGTTTTCGGCTTTTGAAGTCATGAATATTCGGTCCCTAACAATTGAGATGAAGGTGGGATGGCACAAGCAATGGGGAAAGAAGAGAATGATATTCAATTTAAGGCTTTAGGAGAAAAGAAAAGAAAACACATAAGGAAGAGGCGAGGTTTAGAATAGAAAAGTGAAGGAGAATTCGGCAGAGCACTATAGTTGCCGAATAGCACAAAGGGAATTCCAATTCCCGAAATAGCATGAAGGAATTTGGCACCCCTATTTACACACAAAAATGAAACTCTGCCTACCCCCCAAAGTCCCAATCGGCTCCAACTCTTCCCCAACTCATCTCCTCATTTTTCTCCCTAATAACTCCCCAATCATTTTCTTAAATTTTCTCTTCTGATCACTCTCCTTAGAGTCCATCATCACACCACTTACAACCTTCTAGAAAGCCAAAGTTAAACTCCTAAAAAATACTAAGCTAGGATTCGAACCTAGGATCTCCTTGCTAGCCCATAACGCCACCTTCCTATACCCTAAGTGGCGTCACTTAGCCACTCCACCACAAGGCTCTTTGATTCTATTTTTCCCTATTGTTATTTAAAAGCCCAACTACTCACCGCCCTGGTTCCTTTAATAATTAATTAAAAATTCCTTCTCTTTAAAGTTCGAACCTAGGACTTCTCCAACACCCCTAGACACTCTAAGTTTATTAAACCCTTAAAGCCAACATGTCATTTGTCATTTTCTCGCTTAAAAAAAAATTATGAGACCCAAAGCCCAAAGCCCAATTCATCCAGGCCCAAAAATTCGGGGCGTTACAGGTATTATCATAATTGTACCCTATAGAGGTATTTTTTAAATTTCCAAATCGGGGGTATTTTGTTAATTCTACAAAATAAGGGTATTATGGTAATTTCATAAATTGAGGGTATTATTGTAATTTTCCAAACTAAGGGTATTTTGGGAATTTTGCAAAATAGGGGTATTTTAGGAATTTTTACAAATCTAAGGATATTTTGGTAATTTCCAAATCAGGGGTACTTGGTACCTCTCGGGTTTTAGTTATAGACTTTGGGCCATTAACAAGTCCTTGCGACTAAAGCGAACAGACATTATGCACCAGGTAAGATTCCAGAGAAGAGGAGGTGGGCCACTAGGACCGCTTAAGTTCCAAGCTCTCCCTAGATCCCATCCTAGACAAGAATATGTCTGTTGCCACATTCTAACCCAGCGACTTGTCCACGGACATGTTTAATTATTAGAAGAGTTTTATGTTATTTAAGAGTTTGTCAAACTAGGCCTAGAGTCCATTAAACCTTAACATATATTTCTAGAATCTCATAAAGCCCATGAAGCTAATTTCATGCTCATATAGCCCACCGAACAAATTTCATGCTCATATAGCCCATTGGGCTCAACTACGATCCAATCATACATCCATTCATGCCAATTCATTATTCATGCTCACAAATCAACCATTACCATTTTGGGCCCACAAGTTCGGCAAGCCCATTTAGCCACTTTGGGATTTTCGGCTTTTTGGCATTGCCAATATCGTGTGTGTAGTGTTTGTACACACTTGGTTATTGTGACGTGCTATTCTATCCTTGGCCTTGAACCTACAACCAACCAACCTTCAATCAACCACCCATACTTAATCAAAATATTTACCAAAAGTCGAAGCCTTGTTGTAACCTTATCGTGTGCCACGAGGTTCTAATAGCCTTTCCTTAGCTACTATTCGCGAATATCCCCTAGATCTGCACTCAAACATATATCGTCAAAAGAAGTGACTCATATTCCACATAAGTCACACCCTACAGGCCATACTTACATTCGGCCATCCACTAAACCATAACTGAGTCGAGAACACTTACCACTTTGCTAACGATCCTTACCTACCACACTTGCGATCTTTGAACCTTATCATTGTTATCATATAGTTAACAATAGGATAGTTAGATAGCCTTTCAGCCTATAGCAAAACGTACAAGAGAGGTTAACCGAATACTTACCAAATCCAATTTCGATCTTGCGGACTAAATTCGACTTTTGAGATTAGTATGGTGACAGAGACAATTCAGCACCAATAAAGAGAAGAAGAGGAGAAGTGATCGGCTAGAACTAAAGGTGAACAAGAGAAGGTATGGGGAATTGGCTAGAGAGAAAACAAAAATTTTAGCAAAGGAATGATGGGTTTTTTTGGCAAATGGAAGAATTCGATTTGGATGGGAGAAAAGAAAAGTAATGGAACCTTTCAAAAGAATTCGGCACCCCCTTTTTTAGCCAATAGCCAAATCTTACCTTCCCCTACAGTCCAATTTGGCACCAACTCTTCCCACCTCTTATCTCCTAATTTTTCTCCATGATATCTCCCTTATCTCATCCGAAATTCCCCCTTTTATCAGCTCACAAGACCAATTAAAACACTTCAACAAAAGAGTCCAAATTCCACACAACTCTGGCCGTCCACTATGCAAAATAAACACTCCAAAAACACCTTACCACTACTCGAACCTTGGACCTCTTCACGCCACCTTGTAGCTCCCCAAGGGATGCCACCTTGCCACCGGACCATAGGCCCACTTGTGGCCTATTTTCCCCTTAATCTGCTTAATAGGCCTACAGATTGAAGTCACAATTCCCTTGGGGCTAAAACCAAAATTTTTCCTATACCCTTACTGGATCCCAGGACTTTTCCAACACCCTTAGACATTCCAAATTCATTAACTCTCAAATCCCACATGCCAATTGTCATTTTCTCACTCACTTAAACATTTTCTAAGATCCAAAGCCCAAAGCCCAATAGCCCCAAATTCGGGACGTTACAATTCTACCCCCTTGAAGAAAATTTTGTCCTCGAAATTTCCAACTAACTATTAATCACACCGCTCAAGTCATACCACTATGCTTTCGCTGCACACTCTGATTTTAATAACACTAACACACTTTAACTCTAATTGAACCCTTTATACCTACCCACTGGAGTAAATAAACATTGCACGCATACAATTTCTATACCAAAAATATCACATCAGCACAAAATATACCCGAATTAATGGTGATTGAACAATCTCGAGCCTGATGCTCCTCAGACTCACATCTAAAACATGCTCCTGACTTCCTCCAACATTCACCCGGATGACGCCTTCTATAGTATTCGCAAGCTGAAAAGTTTGGATGTACCTTAACATGCTTCACAAAATGAGACTGTGGTCTTAGAGAATTGTGATCTATTTTTTTTCTTACAGTCCACGCACCGAACGCGAAGTGTTTAACCAATTTCTTTAACCTCCTCTAGTACCTCCCTAACTAGCTGAGTCAGCACATTAGCCCTAACACTTCCACGCCTCTGCCACGACCCCTTACACTTCTTCTAGTGCTCATCGCTGATTCTTGTATTATCTGAATTAGGAATTTTTATGAATTCAGTTCATATTTCCACTGTTTGAAGCACTTGTCTTATGCAAGTAATAATTTAAAAGTTGTTTCACAGACGTAAATCCACCACAGGCGTAAGTTTCCTACGGGATTTAATCTCTAAAAACCTATTTTAAAGTAACCCAATATCTAAATACAGTTCCATAATTTAAACGAGTAAAATAACAAAACACTTACTTGGCTCGACGTCAGGGGCTCGGTGAACAACATTACAAGATCCTGCAAAACTTTTTAATCTACTTGTTTAAAAAACCCAAAATCCAAGGCCTATTTCACAGCCCGAGGTTTGCAACCAGGCTTTGATACCACTAAATGTAACACCCCACACCTAGCCTAGAAGTTAGGCCCAAATCCGAGAATGTCACATTGAAAGCAGAATTTCAAACAATTTTGCTAAGTTAAAATTTAAGGCCCAAAAGCACAAAATCTTTGAGTCTTGTTAAGTAATGATAAAAACCCATTTTATTATTTTAAGCATTTTGGAAACCAAGTTTAAACATACGAAATTTACTTAGGTTTCATACTTAAGTAAACAGTTAAAAAATCTAAAGTCAAATCAGAGTACAAGGCCTTATTACATCCAACTAAAATAAAGCAATTAAAACCATATTTTTGAAACAAATAAATAAAAAATTAAACATCTAGTAGTGTGGCCATCTCCGAGTCCTCTCCCACGTCGAGTCGTCTGCTGAGGATTACCTGAAATATAAAATAAAGGGTGTGAGTTTCAAAAGTCAGTGTGTACAACCCTTGGCAATCAAATCAACATACAAATATTCACATTGGGCCTAAGCCCTATCAAAATCGGTGGTTTTGGCCTTAGCCCACAATTACCTCATATCATATCATATTATATTATATCATATCATATCATATCATATCATATCATATCATATCATATGCAAACAAGGTAATGCAAAACCCTCTCCAAAAATCCATCTGTTTCATTTACACATCATTTCCTTTCCAACCCTATACACCGTAGGGAATTCTAGCTCGACCCAAAAGCTTTCTTCTCTTTTCTCCTTCAACCCTCCACTACACTCCAATGGTAGCACTCACAGAAACTAACACTACTCAATGTTAAGTGTTGAAGAAAGTTGTTAGTTTTCTTTAATCGAAACCAAACCATTTACAAGGTAAAGGTTTAACGAAACCCCTTTTGGTTTATCTATTCGCCGAATGGTTTGAGTGATTAACCCGTGTTTGGCCGACTTTAGGAGCAAGATAATCGAGGGTATAAATCGGTTCTTGAGGATTAAGCGTCGATCATCGTGTGTAAACTAACACACTTTCTTAATCGAGTAATGTGATAACTGATTGTGTAAATGAAACGAGGTGGTTGGTGATTTGGTACCCATTGAGGTATGGATAATGGGCTTAAAGCCACCTGAGGATTGACGCCATGATTTGGGTTGATCTACTGGATTGTCGCTAGTGATTTGGTATCACACGATGGGTTGGCCCCATCATTGGATTATTCGTGACTTGGTCACCATGGTTTGGCACCACATTATGGATATCGTGACTTTGGGTCACCGGTGGTTTGGCACCACCAGGTGGTTTGGTACCACATAGGGTAGAAAAGGTGTAATGGATGGTTAGGAAGGTGCATTAATTGTCGGGGGGGATTTACACACCGAGTCTTGCGACTCACTCTCTCTTTGACATTTGGTGACACTTAGACGCGGACATGGAGCCGGGATGGACTCGAGGTGCTCATGCCATGCTTAAATAAGGATTTGTTCGGACTTTTATAAAATTTGGTATTTATGTTTATTTATTACTATTTGGTTTTATTTGGGTTTGTAAATGGCCTTTTAAAATTATGTTTTGCTATGGTTATGCTTAAAGTAGATTTTTAATATGCCTTAACAAATTAATTGGGTTAAAATGTGCTAAAACTTGGAAAGACAGCGATTTCAAAATTACAAAAGTGACATTTTAAACTATACCATCGGGTATCACACTAAGATTTGGAATAAAGGGGACTCAAATGTTTTTCTAACTTAAACTCGATTTTCTACTAAGTCAAATGTTATAGTAATAATAATAAGAAACAACTTAAACTTTTAAATAAGATAAACCTGTTCACCTACACACGATAAAGTTTTTAAAATTTCGGTTTTCAAACACATCATCGTGACTACTCAAGTTTTTCTTCAAGTACACCATTTCGCAAGTGTTTTCATCAAACATCTAAACTTAAACCTATTTTCCCAAAATCCTTTTCCTGTAACATACCGATTCGGTCTTGGTGTGTTGACCGGGTTTGGGGTGTTACATATAATGGGCTTAAAGCCACGGTTGATCTACTGATCGCGATCCTCAAATTCTTCCTCTGCACCATAATTCCCACCCATATGCATCATAAATAGAATATCATATGAATGCAACAAACACATAAGTAACATCCATAAAAACTCATACTCATCACATAGGGCTATTTTAGTCATTTCACAATCAATGGTATTTTCGTAATTCTACCCTACAAGGGTATTATCGTAATTCTACACTACTAGGGTATTATCGTAATTCTACCGTACAAGGGTATAATCGTAATTCTACCATATAGAGGTATTTTCATAAATTTTTAAATTAGGGGTATTTTGGTAATTCTACAAATTAGGGGTATTTTGGTAATTTCGTAAATCAAGGGTATTATGGTAATTTTTCAAATTAAGGGTATTTTGGTAATTTTGCAAAATAGGAGTGTTTTAGTAATTTTACAAATCGAGGGTATTATGGTAATTTTACAAATCTAAGGATATTTTTGTAATTTCCAAATCAGAGGTACTTGGTCCCTCTCGGGTTTTAGTTATAGACTTTGGCCTATTAACAAGTCTTTTGCTAAAGCATAAGCAATGCACACTATGCACCAGGTAGGTTTCTAGAGAAGGGGAGGTGGGCCACTAGGACCGCTTAAGTACCAAGCTCTCCCTAGATCTAATCCTAGACATGCATATGTCCATTGCCACACTCTAACCCAGTGACTTGTCCACGGACATGTTTAGTTATTAGAAGAGTTCTATGTTATTCAAAAGTTTGTCAAACTAGGCCTAGATTCCATTAAACCCTAACATATATTTCTAGAATCTCATAAAGCCCATTAAGCCCATTTTAAGCCATATAGCCCATTAAGCCAATTTCATGCTCATATAGCCCATCAAACCAATTTCATGCTCACATATGAACCATTACCATTTTGGGCCCACAAGTTTGGCAGGCCCATTTAGCCACTTTTGGCATTTCTGCTTTTCAGCATTGCCAATATCGTGTATGTATTGTTTGTACACACCTGGTTACTGCGACATGCTATTCTATCCTTGGTCTTGAACCTACAACCAACCAACCTTCAATTAACCACATATACTTAATAAAATATTTGCCAAAAGCCGAAGCCTTACAGTAACCTTACCGTGTGCCATCGGGTTCTAATAGCCCTTCCTTAGCTACTATTCGCGAATATCCCCTAGATCTGCACTCAACCATATATCGTCAAAATAAGTGACTCATATTCCACATAAGGTACCCCTATAGGGCCTACTTACATTCGACCATCCACTAAACCATAACTGAGTCGAGAACACTTACCACATTGCTAACGATCCTTGCCTACCATACTTGCGATCTTTGAACCTTATTCTTGTTATCATATAGTTAACAATACGACAGTTAGATAGCCTTTCGGCTTTTAGCAAAACATACAAGAAAGGTTAACCGAATACTTACCAAATTCACTTTCGATCCTGCGGCCTAAATTCTGCTTTTGAGATTAGTATGGTGATAGAGACAATTCGGCACCAATAGGGAGATGAAGAGGAGAAGTGATCGGCTAAAACTAAAGGTGAACAAGAGAAGGAATTTAAGAAGAGAAGGTATGTGGAATTTGACTAGAGAGAAAACCAAAATTTTGGCAAAAGAATGATGGGTTTTTTTGGCAAATGGAAGAATTCGGCTGAGGAGGAGAAAAGAAAAGTAGTGGACCCTTTCAAAAGAATTTGACACCCCCTTCTATAGCCAATAGCCGAATCCTACCTTCCCCCATAGTCCAATTCGACACCAACTCTTCCCACCTCTTATCTCCTAATTTTTCTCCATGATATCTCCCTTATCTCATCTGAAATTCCCACATTTATCAGCTCACAAGACCAATTCAAACACTTCAACAAAAGAGTCCAAATTCCACACAACTCTGGTCGTCCACTATGCAAAATAAACACTCCAAAAACACCTTACCACTACTCGAACCTTGGACCTTTTCACGCCATCTTGTAGCTCCCCCAAGTGACGCCACCTTGCTACTGGACTACAAGCCCACTTGTGTCATATTTTCCCCTTAATTTGCTTAAGAGGCCTACTGACTGAAATCACAATTCCCTTTGGGCTAAAACCAAAACTTTTCTTGAACCCTTACTTGATCGCATGACTTCTCCAACACCCCTAGACATTCCAAATTCATTAACCCTCAAAGCCCACATCCCAATTATCTTTTTCTCACTGACTTAAACATTTTCTGAGATCCAAAGCCCAAAGCCCAAGAGGCCCAATACTTCTAGGCCCAAATTTGGGACGTTACATAAACAATTTATGAAAACGTGATGTTTAAAAATTGAGTTGCAGAAGTATTTTGAAAACGTTGCGGAAATATAGTATTTGGAAGACAGTTTTTGTTTTGGCAATCTATTCCACTTTTAGCAATTATAGAACATCATCAATAAATATCACAAATAATAAGTTAATAATAGAGAGGCCTTATTACAACCCAAATTAAAATATTTGAGAGTAAGTAATCAAAATAGCAAGCATAAGCAGTGTGTGGTCTTTTTCAAGTCCCTCACAACTCCGATCTGTCTAAGGCTGAGGATTTATTGCACAGTTAAAAATGGGGTGAGTTTATGAAAACTCAGTGTGTAATCCCCTAATAGTCTGGGCCCAAGTCCTATTTAGCAATAGATCAGTCTGGGCTTTAGCCCTATACAGTAACAGAAGGGGCCTAAGTCCAAAATCATAACAATGCAGAATAGAGATGCAACCAAACCCAGTCCAGCCAGCACACTACCCATACTAACCAGCACATCATGTGGGGACCAAGTCGACCCACCCAACCAGCACACCAATCTTACCACCGGTTGCGGCACTAAGTCAACAGAATGGCTCGGCGCCGTGGACAGAATGACTGAAAGCCATAGATATCATAACAACGCTACCAGTTAACAGAACGGCCAAAAGCCATAAACAGAATTGGTATAAACCATAATCAGGATGGCATAGAGCTATAATCAGGATGGCACAAAGCTATCGGTAACTGTAATAAGATCGACACTTAGCCATCAGCTACGATAATATAACCGGCACACAGCCAACGGTAATTATGATCGACACAGAGTCATCAATATATAAGTTAGGCACATAGCCATGGGTAAATACAATTGGCACAAAGCCATAATCCAGATGGCACCGAGCCATACTCAGATTACAAGACTGTAAGCCATCTGTCGGTCCACAGTCATCTCATACGACCTGTGCGACCTTAATAGATCAATACTGGATCCACAATTGTCATGCGACTCATGTGACCCTATCAGATCAATATTGGATCCACAGTCGTCATGCGACCTGTGCGACCCTATCAAATCAATACTAGATCCACAGTCGTCAGGCGACCTGTGCGACCCTATCAGAACTTCCTATGTATCAATGTCTCAACTCCATGCAATATGTCATGTATGCCATGCTCAATTATTACACGTGTATGTAAAATGGCCATGCTCTAGCAACAATCATTTCAACATATATTAATGATTTATCACCACGCCGACAACCAAGTCGCTTAAAACGCGATCATACATTATAGTTAAATCAGTCCAATCATAGCACAAGTCAGTCATTTACCCATAAGGGTAAAACATTCATTTACCCTATAAGGGTATTACAGTAATCCTACCCTTCAGGGGTATTTCAATAATTATATCCTATAGGGGTATTTCGATAATTTTGCAAATCGAGGTATTTCGATAATTTTGCAAACCGACGGTATTTCGATAATTTTACAAACTAGGGGCATTTCAGTAATTTTACAAATTGAGGGTATTTTGGTAATTTTATAAATTGGGGTATTCTGGTAATATTACAAATCGAGGGTATTTCGATAATTTTGCAAATCGAGGGTATTTTGGTAATTTTACAAACAAGGATATTTTAGTAATTTTGCAAACAGGGGGTATTTCGATAATTTCATAAACTAAGTATATTTTGGTAATTTTGCGAACTGGGGTATTTTGATAATTTCATAAACCAGGGGTATTTCAGTAATTTTACAAATCAAGGGTATTTTGGTAATTTCACAAATCGTGGGTATTTGGTAATTTCACAAACTGAGGCTATTTCGGTAATTTTGCAAATCGACGATATTTTGATAATTTTGCAATCCGAGGTATTTCGATAATTTCATAAATTAGGGGTATTTCGATAATTTCGTAAACTAGGGGTATTTTGGTAATTTTGCAGAATGGGGGTATTTCTATAATTTTGTAAATCAATGGTATTTTAGTAATTTTGTAAACCAATGTATTCTAAACAGAGATAACGATACAAATGGGCCTAGGGCCCATTCTCAGCCCAAATGGGCCCACACGCTCGTGTGGCCTATTTAGCCCAAATCTAGCCATAAATATGAGATTCACATAGTCCAGTTCAATATTTACTACACAATCATACAACTTATCCCATTGGCCCCACATGGCCTCTTTCCGCCCATCATGGCCCAAACAGCTTAAACCCACAAGAACACTCATGGTGGCCTCAACTATCGCGTCGAAGCTCCCACACCTGAGCTTGTAATGGGATTCGAACCCTTACCCTCTCTTATGTTCCAGACGATGCATTCCACCACAACACAAGCTCCTCTTGTGACATAAAACATGCGCAAATATTTATAAAATCTATGTGCTAGTGTCCAGGTTCTTATAGGAGCCAAAAATTAAAGAAATTCTACAAAAGCCAAGATTTGAACCCAAACTCCCTTACACCCTTAATGACGCTACAACCACTAGGCCACATGCTTCCTTGTGTCATTTTTTTCCACATTTTATTCTTAAAACCTACTTACTTTCTCCCAGGGTTTTATTCACCTAAAACCAATTTTTTTCCTAAAGCTCAGGTTTGAACCCAGGACTTCATGGAAGCCCCCCAACCTTCCAAAATCACTCACCTAATAGGTCCAACTTGCATTAGTGTTGTTATCTTATTCTCAAAAATTTTAAACGCTCCCATGCCTAAGGCCTAATAGGCCCAATTTTCAAGGTGGTATGGTTCAAAACCCTAGACTTTAACCATATCTCAAATTAGTGATAGAAATAGATAAATCTTGTTACGAGGTTTTCAAAAACGTAAAAATCATTAAAAATTGGGCTAGAACGGACTTAATATGGATCTTGGAAAGCTTGAACAAAACCATAGCCATGGCTTCCATCGTATATTTAGACAAGGCATGAAAAATGAAGAAGATGACATCTTTTTCTCATGTTATTTTGGTTTTATTAGCCAAATTATTAAAATACCCTTAATGAGAAATAATTTAAAACATACCTAACCATGTCCATATTGTTCCACAACTTAACTAAAGGTCTAATTACCATCTAAGGACCTCCAATTTAAATTTTCATAATGATTGGGCATCTCTAGCTTATAGAACTCAAGTTTTGCACTTTTTACGATTTAGTCCTTTTGACTAAATTGAGTGCCCAAACATTGAAATTTTCGAACGAAATTTTCACGAAATCATCATGTAAAATTGTACACCATAAAAACATAATAAAAATAAATTTTCTTACGTTAGATTTTTGGTCCTGAAACCAATATTCTGACTAGGCCCAAAATCATGCTGTTACTATATATGTATTTTTCTTTGGATAGATTGGTTGAATTATATGTCTCTGAGATTATTAGAGTGCATGTAGTACCTATCTCTACTATTTCAGACAGAGATCCTTGATTTACAACCCTATTCTAGAGCAAATTGCAAGAAGCTCTAGGTACACTTACATTTCAGTACTGCATTCCATCCTCAGACAGGTGGTCACTCTGAACGTGTAATACAGATTTTGGAAGATATGCTTTGATGTTATGTACTTGAATTTGAAGGTAATTGGGAAAAGTATTTACCTTTGGTTGAATTTTATTATAATAACAGTTACCAGTCTAGTATCAAAATGGCACCGTATGAAGCTCTGTATGGTCGAAAATGTAGAACTCCATTGTATTGGACAGAACTCAATGAGAAAAGGTTATATGGAGCTGACTTAGTCCGTTAAATCGAAGAAAAAGTGAAAGTAATTCAGAACAATTCGAAAGCAGCTTCAGATCATCAAAGGTATTATGCTAATCTTAAACGGAAAGAAATATAATTTCAGATTGGTGGCAAGGTATTCTTGAAAGTGTAACCTTGGAAGAAAGTTTTTCGATTTGGCCATAAAGGAAAATTGAGTCCACGGTTCATTGGGCCTTATGAAATCACAGAAATAATTGGACATGTTGCGTATCGGTTAGCTCTACTGTTAGAACTTGATCGGGTTCATAATGTTTTTCATGTGTCTATGCTATGACGGTATGGATCAGATCCTTCACATGTTATTTCTTCGACAAAGGTAGAAATTCAGTCTGATATGACATACAATGAAGAGCCGATTAAAATTTTAGCTCAGCAAACAAAAGAGTTAAGAAATAAAAAGGTAGCTTTGGTAAAAGTTCTTTGGCAACGACATAGTATTGAAGAAGCTACCTGGGAACCGGAGGATACCATGAGAAAGCAAAATCCAAACCTCTTTACTGGTAAGATTTTCGAGGAAGAAAATCCTTAAGGGGGAGAGTTGTAACAGCCCGTTTTTAGTGAAATCGGAATAGTGGTTTCGGGACCACAAATCTGAACCGGAAAGAAAAGTTATTTTTATAATTTTTGCATGATTTTCATTTGGGAAGGAATATAATGTGAAAATTCTGATGAGAAAATTTTATCGATTTAGTGCTTAATCACAGGAAGGACCAATCACATAAAAAGGAAAAGTTGAATTCTAGTAGCTAGAAGGATCAAATAGCTATGGAATTCAAAACTTGAGGTCCTTATATAATAATTAGACCATTAATCAAAAGTTAGTAGATATTTTTGATGATTCATCCATGGAAAAATAAGAATAGAGGAAGGACTAAATTGGAGATAGAAATAATTAAAAGATGATAAATAATTAAAATAGAACTAATATAATTTTATATCATCTTCTTCCCTAAATATTCCATGGAAACCCTAAGAAAGAGAAAACAAGTTTTCTTGGCTTAATTGGGTAAATTTTCTTGTCTGAGTTTTAGTAACTTTGATATTTTTAAAACCGGGATAGTTTAATCTATCTATTTGGGGAATTAATTTGAATAGTTAACAAAGTATAGAAACTATGTCATGGATGATTATGCTGAAAGTTAGAAATTTATGGTGGAAAATGAAAGGTTGTTGATAGATAAACAACTTTTACAAAGTGATTTTTGATGAAAACATTATTTAGGGATTAAATTGTAAAGTTGTGAAAATTGAAGAAAATTTTGAATTTTATGGAATATATGTGCTGTAAATTGTATATTGAAATTTCGATTAGGCTTGGAATAGGGAGTAAATTGCATGAATTTCATGTTTCGAGCCTCAGGATGAAATTGGAATTTATGGAAAGTTTAGGGGTAAAATTGTAATTTTTCCTAGGATGTAAATTGAGTTCAAATGAATATGAAATATGAGGAATTTATGATTAAATTCATTTATTAGATCTAGATAACTCAGATTCAAAGTCAGATCCAGGAAAGGAGAAAGTTTTGGATTAGTAGATCTTTATATGCTAACAAGTGTCGAGGTAAGTTTGTGTAACTTAATTGAGCATGAAAATATGTTGAATTGAATGTTATATTTGTATAGAACATGATTTATATTTATGTGAATTATTGGAATGTTACAGTATAAGAAATGAATACATGCTTGAAATTTTTTGAAAATGATTAAATTCTATTTGAATATTGGATTTCAATGGATATATGTGATTTCTCGGAATGAATGAGGTCCTGCATTTGTTGTTGATGCGATTTAGCTTGGATGAGTAATCCTATTAACCTCATTACAGATAGGATTTAGCCCGGGCAGGTAATCCTAATATAATCCCTCTTGAGCATATGTTACAATTAGGATTTAGCCTGGACTGGTAATCCTAATTGAGCTTTTCTAAGCATATGTTACAGAAAGGATTTAGCTTGGACTGGTAATCCTGTTATATGATATGTGGCTCGAAAGTGTGCTTCCTGATTAAGTTCCTTAATGGTACTCCTGAATATGAATTGACGGGCTATTAAACTGTACACCTAAAGTGTACTATTTGAGTATCCGTCGGAATTTCAATGTAACATGTTGATTTTGGGTCTAATAGGAATAGTGGTTTCGGGACCACAAATTCGATATAGTAAAATTTTTTTTATTATAGTTTTATAGTCTACAGTTTGATGGAATGATTTTGTGAAAATTTCGTTCGAAAATTTTTACGTTTGGACACTCAATTTAGTTAAAGGGACTAAATTGCAAAAGGTGCACAATGTGTGTTCTAGAAGCTAGAGGTGTCTAATTGCTATGAAATTTGAAATTAGATGTCCTTAGATGGTAATTAGACCATTGGTTAAGTTGGTGGACATGATTAGGTGAAATTTCAAAGTTATGCATTAAGGGCATTTTAGTTATTTGGTAAATAAAGCCAAAATAACTAAAATAAAAGTGTTCATCTTGGCAAATTATTCCCCCCATAGCTGCAAATTTCAAGGTCTCCATAGCTAGGGCTTGGCCAACTTCCAAGCTCAAGTCCGTTCTTGCCCCGTTTTTAATGATTTTTATGTTTTTGAAGTTGTTTCAACCTAATCTAGCTATTTCAAGGACTAATTTGAAAGAACAATGAAGTCTAAATTTTTACCCATGTTGAATATTTGTGTATTTTGATGTTTGATGGTAGAAAATATATGTTTGATGTTGGATAAACAACATTTACCAAGTGATTTTTGATGAAAATGCCTAAAAAGGACCTATTTGTAAAAGTTGTAAAATATGTGTAAAAATGTGAATAAATGAAAAATGTTGGCTGTTATGAGCATGAAATAGGTTCAGCTAGGCCTGGGTGTAATGAAATTGAATGAAAGTCATTTTACGAGCCTAGGGACTAAAATGTAAATAGTTGAAAAGTTAAGGCAAAAATATAATTTGTGTCATAAGATGTTTTTAGGAATAATTTGAATAATATGAGCATTGAATAAGCTAAATTTGATATTATAAATCAAGAAATACGGGGTTTTGACCTAGACTAGGGAAAGAATAAGGTTGTGGACTAAATCTAACAATTATCCATTTTTTACCGAGGTAAGTTCGTATATTAAAAATAAGCTTTAGAATAATTTTATTTAAACGTTTTAATATTGCATGCATTATCTGTTTGATTTTGTTAATGCGTATAATCCTACGAACGAGTCTGAATACGAATCGACAAGCAAGAAATCTCGGTTGAACCTTATGAATAGGTTAGGAGACAAGTGACATGTCACTAGGGTCATTATGTGTTATGTGATTATGTGATCTTGAAATTTGGTGTCGACGTCCCACTTGGTGGTGAGTATACCAAAGATATGTTGCGAATACTTGACAGCTTGTGTGAGCAGCACCATGTAGCTACGTCTTGACTAGCAGCTTTGTGACAGGATCGTCGATAGCTCGAGAGCGAGTGATTATGTGATATGAGACTTAGATAGCTTTGGCTACATAAGTGGCACTTAGTGTGCAAATTTTCTCGAGTATCCGACATTGTTATTCTGAGTTGTTCGCGGGCATGTCAAATATGAGAATATGTGTAAGTTCTTTTCGAGATGGCTCAGGTATGTACATTGTAACATCCGGGTTCTAGGGGTTATGCATTTAGTGCATAACTCAAGTGATGGTAGGTTTATTGTATGTTTGGACGAGTTTTAAGGGGTTTGGAGAACCCTAGAAGGTAGGAGGAGGCTTGAGAACTTTTTGGATTTTTAGTGTTAAGAAGGGGAGCTTGGCTAGAGGGGTCTTAAGAGGAATAATTGGGAGGTTTAGACACAAGAATCTCTTTGGTAGAGTGGCAAGGAGGCGCTACTCATGGCCTTGGAAGGTGACGCCTCAAGGTGCTAAGGGGTCTCAGGTTCGAGCTGTTAAGGTAGCAACTTTGGCCTTTGTTTTTGCGTCAAGATGGCTAGGTGTTGGACGGCTAGAAGGCTCTTATTTAGATGAGGATAATGCTTATTTATTTATTTATTTAGAAGTGTAGGATAATTATGATTGTTTTTATTTTGAATTAGCTAGGTGATAGAAGAGGGATATAGGTTGGACTCATTCAAACTTTTTGAATGAGTGTCAGGGAGGAAAAATAGGAGGAAATCTTGGGATTTAGGAGGAGGGGGAGCTAGTGGCCGGTTTTGGGGAGTTTGGGGAGGGTATTTTCGGCTTTGTTGGAGGGTATTAGGTGGGTGCCGAAACCTTGGTAGTATAAGTAGGAGGTGCTCACCCTTTTGGCCACCCTTTTTCCCCATTTATTCTCTCCCTGCCGAAAGTTGTTCCACCTATTTCTCCTGTGCCGAGTTATTTATTTTCTTCCCTTAGTCTCTTGCCGGAAGTAAGTCAAAGAAACACTCTATCTCTTTTAATTTTATTTTGTTGAAGCCAAAACCGAAAGTTTGTGCATCTATTTCCTCTCTTCCTTCACACTTTTCTTTTAAACTCGCTTGGTGAAATCACCCCTAAAGTTTGCCTTTGTCGAATATTCCAACTCCATCTAGAGTCATTGCTTAATCATTCATTCTCTTATTCTCTCGCTTTGTTTGCAAGTCCCTGAAGCCGAACCTTATTTCTTGTGGTGGCCGATTCTTGGTTAGAGCAAAAGGGAGTGGTTAGCAAGGTAAGGTTGCGATAGCTTTTCTTTGTTTTGCGGATTCATGTCTTGGCCAAATGGCCTTGAGTTTTCTCTAAAAAGGTACTAAGGCCAATTGTAGGGGAGGTAGAGTCTAACGCAGAAGACCTTTTCGGGAGTCGTATAGTCAGCGCTTGCAGAGGCATATAGTAGTCTCCGGGATTCAAGTTTGATTGGTAAGCAATTTTAGTAAGATTCAATATTTAGACTTATGAATTGGAGGTTTAACATTTCGATCTGATTAAGCATTTTGATGGAGGCAAATACCAGTCAAGGAGGGCAAGGGAAAGTCCTTATCCCGAAGTTCAAGAAGAGATCGGTCTCGGCAGTTCGAGATTGGCCACCGGGGTGTGGACCAGTGTCAGAGCAGCAAGTTAGGCAGATAGCCGTGGTCCCGCTTAGCGATAGCATTGGGATTGAGAGTTTAGAACTCCAAGTGTTTAGGTGCGTAATCATCGTGACCGCTTGCTCTCCGTTAATTGCTTAATGATGTATATATATTTGTGTATGATGTGTGGTAGCCGACATTAAAGGCTAAAGTGGTGGATACCCATATGTGGGGTAATCAATTGACAGGTTAGTAGTTTGTGCTATTTAAATGTGTTTATGGAGCATGTGATGTTCACTCATTTTATATGTTGATTTGACATGATGCATTGACATATATGCAAGGGGATTTGGTTTTGATCAAGGAAGGACGGGTGTACATATTCATGTACGTGGTCTAATGATAGCCTCGTGCTACATTAGCGCTTGATGATTAGCTGTGTGCTACATCAAGGGAGATGTTGGCTAGGTGCCCATCTCGGCGGTTGATGGCTGTGTGCATCACCGTAGATGGATTAAGACATTGGGATCACTTATGTGATCGGTGGCTCAGCCACGGCCTTGAGCAGCGAGCGTGCCAAGGTAAGATTCGTGGATCACGATGTGATCAGTGGTGGATTAGCCACGGCCTTGGGCAGGGAGTCTGCCGAGGTAGGTGTTTGGATGGATTTTAGGATTGGGCTGGGATGCATTTTGCATGACGACTTATGTGGATTGTATGGATATGGGCCAAGCCCATATGTAAAAGGGAACATGTGTAATGATTATGCATCGAGTCTGTGGACTCACCCAATTTTCTTAACCATTTCGGTGATGCGTAAAGTTGGACCGTGGTAGGAGAGGACACAAGGTGGCCCATGCAGATTTAAGATATTTTGATTATTTTATGCATTTTAATATTAAATATTTTTGTTAAAGTATTGGTTGTAATAAGGGCCATTTGAGATATTCACGGATTTTGCTATGTTTTAAATTGGATTTGTTGAATAAGCTATTATTAGGAAATGTTTTAATTTCGACAACTTATTTACTAAAAGCACATGACAAAGGGTTATTCAAATATTTTGTAACGTTAAAGTTTACTTATACTTTTAAAAGGGGTTGGTTTTTAAAAGTTAATATATTTTCATGTTTTATGCTAAAGTCAAAAAAAAAAAAGGATTTTCAACCGTCTTTCCACAGTGACATAGCCAGATCCGATCAAGGCTCGTGGGCCGGGTTTGGGGATGTTACAAATTGGTATCAGAGCTCGATTCAAAACTCGACTTTGAGGGTTTGGGCCCACAAACAGTTTTTCAAAATGGGCTTTTCAAAATATGGGCTTTTATAAAAGTTTTGAGTTATTCGGCATGGCACTGTACCTCTACCAAGTCCACCTGTAAGTACTTCTAGCTCTTGAAGTGATTTGTTTGTGTGATTTATTATGGGCTTGATTGGGCTCGTAGATTAGAATATTAAGGCTTTTGGACCCTAGGATTAGTCTACTCAAACACATGCATAAGACTTAAAGATTGCTAAACAAACCTGTGAAGTAAGTCACCGAGTTAAGGTGTGGTAATCACTGTACGCATGTCTAGGAGTGGTATTCAGTAAGAGCTTGGTATTTAAGCAGTCCTAGCGACTCACCTCCTCTTTACTCGAATCCTACCTGGTGCGTAGCTACGGTTCACCTTAACCAAGAGGACTTATTCATAGGCTAAACCAATTACTAAAACCCGAAAGGGATTAGCCTTACTGTTTTAAAACCCTTAATTTTAAAATCTTTAAATTTACTCTTTGGTTTGTAAACCCTAAATTTGATTTTTGAAAGATATTTTCTCGATTTACAAAATTACCAAAATGCCCTTGTGGTAAAATTACAAAAATGCCCCTGTATTGTAAAATTACCGTACTACCCTCAACTTTTGTCAAAATGATTTTACTTTGCAAAATACCAAAATCTCGAGTTTTCAAAATATTAAGATACTCTGGTTTGTGGAAATTTATGAAAATACCCCTGGTTGATAAAATTACCAAAATGCCCTTGGTTTTAAATTTTCATATGATCCTCGACTTTTACTAAAATATTCCTATTTTACAAAATATCAAGAAAATTCTATTCTGCAAAATATTGAGATACCCAGATTTGGAAATTTACAAGGATACCCCCGACTTACAAAATTACTGAAACAACCCCGATTTCTAAAAATTTTTACAACACCGCTGATTTGAAAAACAAATTTTCAAGATGACCCCCAAGATTTGGTAAATTCTGAATGTCTTTAATTTGAAAATTATTTTCAAATTGACCCTAATTTATTCTTAGAAATACCCTATAGGAAAATAACGAAATTACCCCTGGGTTGGGAATGCTCAAGAAAGTGACATGGATGGATGAATGTGTCTTTAGTGAAAAATGTGAATGTTTGAATTAGAATAGAGAACTTTAGATGAAACTTTGATTGATCGAAAGAACAACTTCAGGAAACTCCTTTTCATAAATTTGCTCGTGGATAAACAGTGAAACAAAAATTTTTGATGCCATAAAACTTTTTAAACAGACTAAATCATGACGCTAGATATGAGTTCTAGGGGGCGTGGTCGCAATATTTGTGGACGTGGTAGAGGCAGGATGGCAGTATCGAAACCGGTAGGGTCTGGCCATGGGTTAAAGAGCGATGTGCCGCCACCATCAGCTGTTGAGGTTGAATATCAGGATCAGACAGGAGGAGACGACGCAGTATCGCAGGCTATGCTGCGGGTGCTTGAGCGAGTGGCAGGAGCCAATATGGGCAATGGGACTCGAAAGTCAGTACCCGAAAGACTTAGGTCGAATAGAGCCGAGGTTTTCAGAGGAATGTCTGGGGTAGCTCCGAACGTGGTAGAATACTGGCTTGAGGTAGTGGAAAGGATTATGGACGACTTAGACTTAACCGCTGAGGAGAAGCTTAAGGGTGATATTTTGTTGCTACGGGATGAAGGCTACCAATGGTGGCTCACGGTTAAGGAAGGTACCCCTGTGGATCGAGTGGACTGGGGCTACTTTAAGATCAAGTTTGAGGGGAAGTATATCGGAGCGAGTTATGTGGATGCTCAGAGGAAGGCGTTCCTCAATTTGGTGCAAGGGGGCAAGTCAATAGCGGAGTACGAGGCTGAGTTTCTGCGTTTGAGACGGTATGCTCGAGGCATCGTGGCTACCGATTATGAGAGATGCGTCAGATTTGAAGATGGGCTATGGGATGAGCTGTGAGTTCTGATTGCTCCATAACGAGAATGAGACTTCGCCATCTTAGTGAAGAAAGCTCGGATAGCTGAGGAGGTCAAGAGGACCGAGAGGCAAAATAGAGATAGAGAAAGGAGCCGGGATAAGAGGAGTTATGGACCGTCAGAATTGTTTGAGAGTCTTCAGAAAAGACCGAGGATTGAGAATTCTGCTCGTGCTGGGAATCGGATCGTCCATGTGCTCGGTGTGGAAGGTATCATGTTGACGAGTGCTAGAATCGGGATCGAGAATGCTTCAGATGCAAGTCCAAGTCTCATCTGATTAAGGATTGTCCCCAGGATCCAAATAGGGCTCGGACATTAGGCCAAGGTTATGTGCAGCCAGGCAGAGGTAGTCAGCAGGCGACGAGGGGTCGTGGTCCAAACCATGGAGGAAATGGTTCTGGTCGAGGTCATGGAGCAGTAGGCCGCGGGAATGGTAGCACTGAGGCAAGACAGCCAGGTCTGGTTTATGCAGTTCGTCGGAGAGAGGATAATGATGTGCCGGATGTGTCAGCGGGTAAGTTCTTATGTCTAGAATAGTCTTTATTGTTGGGTTTACTGTTGTGGCTGTTGTTTTGTTGCTAGTGAAGTATTTAGAACCTTAAGTGTGGACATAGAAACTGTGCCTAGAAAATACGATAGCTCTTTGAGATCAGAGAGCGCAGCTATAGCGTAGTATGGTGAGTTAGGATGTACAACCGGTAGTCTAGCCAAGTAATTTTGAGGATGAAATTATTTTAAGGAGGGTAGAATTGTAACATCCGGGTTCTAGGGGTTATGCATTTAGTGCATAACTAAGTGATGGTAGGTTTATTGTATGTTTGGACGAGTTTTAAGGGGTTTGGAGAACCCTAGAAGGTAGGAGGAGGCTTGAGAAATTTTTGGATTTTTAGTGTTAAGAAGGGGAGCTTGGATAGAAGGCTCTTAAGAGGAATAATTGGGAGGTTTAGACACAAGAATCTCTTTGGTAGAGTGGCAAGGAGGCACTACTCATGGCCTTGGAAGGTGACGCCTCAAGGTGCTAAGGGGTCTCAGGCTCGAGCTGTTAAGGTAGCAACTTTGGCCTTTGTTTTTGCGTTAAGATGGCTAGGTGTTGGACGACTAGAAGGCTCTTATTTAGATGAGGATAATGCTTATTTATTTATTTATTTATTTTGAAGTGTAGGATAATTATTATTGTTTTTATTTTGAATTAGCTAGGTGATAGAAGAGGGATATAGGTTGGAGTCATTCAAACTTTTTGAATGAGTGTCAGGGAGGAGAAATAGGAGGAAATCTTGGGATTTAGGAGGAGAGGGAGCTAGTGGCCGGTTTTGGGGAGCTTGGGGAGGGTATTTTCGGCTTTGTTGGAGGGTGTTAGGTGGGTGCTGAAACCTTGGTAGCATAAGTAGGAGGTGCTCACCCTTTTGGCCACCCTTTTTCTCCATTTGTTCTCTCCTTGCCGAAAGTTGTTCCACCAGTTTCTCCTGTGCCGAGTTATTTATTTTCTTCCCTTAGTCTCTTGCCAAAAGTAAGTCAAAGAAACACTCTCTCTTTTCCTTTTATTTTGTTGAAGCCAAAACCGAAAGTTTGTGCATCTATTTCCTCTCTTCCTTCACACTTTTCTTTTAAACTCTGCTTAAGCTAAAATCACCCCTAAAGTTTGCCTTTTCGAATATTCCAACTCCATCTAGGAGTCATTGCCAAATCATTCATTCTCTTATTCTCTCTGCTTTGTTTGCAAGTCCCTGAAGCCGAACCTTATTTCTTGTGGTGGCCGATTCTTGGTTAGAGCAAAAGGGAGTGGTTAGCAAGGTAAGGTTGCGATAGCTTTTCTTTGTTTTGCGGATTCATGTCTTGGCCGAATGGCCCTGAGTTTTCTCTAAAAAGGTGTTAAAGCCAATTGTAGGGGAGGTAGAGTCTAACGCAGGAGACCTTTTCGGGAGTCGTATAGTCAGCGCTTGTAGAGGCATATAGTAGTCTCCGGGATTCAAGTTTGATTGGTAAGCAATTTTGGTAAGATTCAATATTTAGACTTATGAATTGGTGGTTCAACCTTTCGATCTGATTAAGCATTTTGATGGAGGCAAATACCAGTCAAGAAGGGCAAGGGAAAGTCCCTATCCCGAAGTTCAAGAAGAGATCGGTCTCGGCAGTTCGAGATTAGCCACCGGGGTGTGGACCAGCGTCAGAGCAGCAAGTTAGGCAGATAGCCGTGGTCTCGCTTAGCGATAGCGTTGGGATCGAGAGTTTAGAACTCCAAGTGTTTAGGTGCGTAATCATCGCACTGCTCTCCTGTTAATTGCTTAATGATGTATATATATTTGTGTATGATGTGTGGTAGCCGACATTAAAGGCTAAAGTGGTGGATACCCATATGTGGGGTAATCAATTGACAGGTTAGTAGTTTGTGCTATTTAAATGTGTTTATGGAGCATGTGATGTTCACTCATTTTATATGTTGATTTGACATGATGCATTGACATATATGCAAGGGGATTTTGTTTTGATCAATAAAGGACGGGTGTACATATTCATGTACGTGGTCTAATGATAGCCTCGTGCTACATTAGCGCTTGATGATTAGCTGTGTGCTACATCAAGGGAGATGTTGGCTAGGTGCCCATCTCGGCGGTTGATGGCTGTGTGCATCACCGTAGACGGATTAAGACATTGGGATCACTTATGTGATTGGTGGCTCAGCCACGGCCTTGAGCAGCGAGCGTGCCAAGGTAAGATTCGTGGATCATGATGTGATCAGTGGTGGATTAGCCACGGCCTTGGGCAGGGAGTCTGCCGAGGTAGGTGTTTGGATGGATTTTAGGATTGGGCTGGGATGCATTTTGCATGACGACTTATATAGATTGTATGGATATGGGCCAAGCCCATACGTACGGGAACATGTGTAATGATTATGCACTGAGTTTGTGGACTCACCCAATTTTTCTTAACCATTTCGGTGATGCGTAAAGTTGGACCAGATTCGGAGAGGACACAAGGTGGCCCATGCATTTAAGATATTTTGATTATTTTATGCATTTTAATATTAAATATTTTTGTTAAAGTATTGGTTGTAATAAGGGCCATTTGAGATATTCACGGATTTTGCTATGTTTTAAATTGGACTGTTGAATAAGCTATTATTCGGGAAATGTTTTAATTTCGACAACTTATTTACTAAAAGCACATGACAAAGGGTTATTCAAATATTTTGTAACGTTAAAGTTTTCTTATACTTTTAAAAGGGGTTGGTTTTGAAAAGTTAATATATTTTCATGTTTTATGCTAAAGTCAAAAAAAAAGGATTTTCAACCGTCTTTCCGTAGTGACATAGCCAGATCCGGTCAAGGCTCGTGGGTTGGGTTTGGGGATGTTACATACATAAAGCTCATGCTTAATAAATGTGTGAAGTGATAAATATGAGGTAAGTTTTTATGATGGAATAGATTATGATCATGAGACCATGGTAAGTCTACATTTAATTGTGTTATAATAATTGAATGTTATATGCATGGTAAGGTTGCTTATTTCTTGCATACGAGCTTACTAAGCTATATAGCTTACTATGTTTATTTTCCATGTTTTTATAGTGAAGCCAAGCTAGCTTGGGATTGGAGATCGTCGGAGATCCATTCACACTATCAACCATTATTTTGGGTACCATTGAAATGTCAATATTTTGAGTTATGGCATGTATAGGGACTTGGTCATTTTTTTATATGTGTCATTGGTGATGTGCCCAAATGTATTGGCTTATAATGGTTAATGATTTCATTTTGTATATGGCCATGAATGATGGCTTATGTTGGTAGAAGCATATTTATATGTTGATACCATTCATGAATGTGGAACTTGCACGATTTATGTTGATAAATTATGATGTTATAGCATGTTAGATGTAAGCATGTGGATGGGTTGCTAATACCTTGGTTGTGATTATTTTGGTTGCTTGTATATGCTTGAATTGGTATTAGGGTGGCAAATGGCTTGGTAAATAGCCTTATTTTGTCCACACAGGTAGACACATGGCCTGTCCCATGGGCATGTGCTTTGGCTGTGTATCCCCTGCACCTTAATTTTGAGAAACAGAATGCTCAGAATTGAGCACACCGGCAAAGATTCAGGCGTGTGTCTCAGTTATGTGGACGACACGACCTGGAACATGGGCATGTGCCCTGGCCGTGTGAAGTCTGCACCTATTTTGTGAAAATTAATTTTCCACACGGCCTAGCAAACGGACATGTGATTTGGCCGTGTGATCTTAATTTGTTCATGGGTTACAAGTCAGAGAGTTACACGGGGGGACACGGGCGTGTGTAACCACACAGCCTGCCCACACGGACGTGTCCCAAACCACACGGGCATGTAAGCCCTGTCTATAGCAAAAAAAATTTCTAAGTTTTGTAAAAATTTCTAAAGTTCTCAATTTAGTCCCAAACCCTTTTTAAAGAATGATTTGGACCTCATAGGCTCGTATCAGGGGCTTTAGGATTGAATACCAATGTTTTTAATTTGGACGCAAATTTATGATTTGGAATTGTGTGAATGCTTGTGTTGTATGTCCAGTAATGCCTCGTACCCTATTCCAGCATTGAATACGAGTAAGGGGTGTTACATTCAATGATTCAATGGACAAAATACTTGACATAATATGAGAATTATCATAGGAAATGAATAACGTCTTGAAAGAATATAGCAAGATGAGCTCATCTATGTTTACTTGATGTATATGAGAATTTTTTGACTAACATGTTTGATTGAATGCAAGTGTTTAGGAAATTTTTCCAAGTTGATGGAAACATGTTATTATATACTTAATTGTAATAAATGAGATTGGTAAGTTTAATTCTAGTTATACGAACTTACTAAGCATAATATGCTTACTAGGTTTACTTTTCTCTATTTTATAGTATTCAAAAGCTCGCAAAGATTGGTGAATGGTTGGAGCATCATCACACTATCCACAAGCTTATTTTGGTATAACTACTAGACTTATTTTGGTATAATGGCATATATAGGTTAACTTGGCCATTGTTGGCTTGAAAATTATGTTTGTAATCTAGCCATTGGAATGACTAGTAACGATATGTTTTGATATACTTATAAGGTTATACTATGGTAGTTACATATATGTTAAGTATGATTGATTAAATTATGTTTAACATATGGACTAAAACAAGGTAAGATTATAAATAGGTGTGCATATAATGATATATCATGTTAAATGATAGAATTAGCTTGATTATAATGCTTGGATTGATTGGTTTATGAATGTAAGTTTTGGTGTAGGTCATTGGCAAAATTTTTGGTGAGAAATAAAGCTAGAAATGGCTTTATTTTGTCCACATGGGTAGACACAGTGGCGTGTGTCTAGACCATGTGTGACACACGGCATGGTACATGGGCGTGTGATTAGGCCGTGTGTCCCCTGTACTTTAAATTTGAGAAACAGAATGCTCAGAATTGAGCACATGGGCAGAGACATGGGTGTGTGTCTCAGCCATGTATGTTACACGGCCTGGTACACGGGCGTGTGTCTTAGCCGTGTGAAACCTACACTTCATTTTGTAAAATTAAATTATTCACATGGCCTAGCACACGGGCGTGTGGCTGGTCGTGTGGCACAAGTCAGAGAGTTACACGGGTTCAGACACGGCCAACAATACAGGCGTGTCCTATGGTCAGACTGGCATGTCCCTTGACCACACGGGTGTGTGTGCCCTATTTTTGGGAATTTTTTTGCAATTTCAAGAAAAATTCTTAGAGTTTTCGATTAAGTCCTGACTAGATTCTAATGCTCATATTGGGCCTCGAGGGTCCATTTAAGAGACGTTATGAACAATCTTAGAAAATGAATTGTAATTGCCACGAATTATCTATAAATGTTCTGTAAATTTTGGTAATACTCTGTAACTTTGTTCGATGACGGATACAGGTTAGGGGTGTTGCATATTAACTCAAGTTGTCGTCAAAACTTGAGTGCATTCATGATGTATTTCTAGTGTCTATGTTATGAAAGTATCATTTAGATCTGTCGCATTTAGATCTTACTTATGAGTAAGAAGTAGTTGAAATTCTAACTTGTGAAGAGAAGGTTTTGCGTAATAAAAGGGTTCCGTTGGTTAATGTTTTGTGGCGCAACCACAAGATTGAAAAGACTACTTTGGAAGCCGAAGAGGCAATGAGATAGCAATATCCTTCTTTGTTTAGTTCAGGTAATTTCGATGAAGAAATCCTTTTTAGAGACGGAGAATTGTAACACCTCAAAATAGGGCCTAGGAGTTTTAGAAGTATTTTAGGAATTTTAGCCTTAGAGTGTTCAAAATTTTGCGACATGGTTTATAGGTAATGCTTTCGACTATGGTTTTTAGAAAGTCAAATCAACTTTTGAAAAAGTGTTTTAGAACCTTTAATTTTAGAAAAGGTACTAATTTGTAGCAGGGTCAAAATTGAGAGTGTTTATGTTGCAGTTAGACCAATTTTAAAATTGAACCTAATATCTTCCCCCATTAACAGCTTTCACGTTAGTTTTCTCCCTTGCATTGTTTGTGTCGTCCTTTGTTTGAAATAGCTTCTCCCAACCGATTTTTTATTCCGAAACTCCACACTCTTGAATTCTTTCACTTTTCCAACATTATACCACTATAGTATTTCAAGAAAACACCCAAAAATCTCATTGATTTCATTATCGACAATCGAGCTGGGTATAGGATGTTACATAGTGTGGATTTTAAGTGTTGAAATAAAAAAGTAAATGAATTAGGATGAATTAGTGATGTTGTGAAAAATGATTGTGTAGTAAAACTATTAGTTATATTGAATTCACTATAACAAGAACTAGATTGAGGTAAAATGGAAAGATTGAATTGTATATTATGGATTTAATGAATGCAATAATATAAAAGCATTAGAGGCCATGTAGAGAAGTGTGAACTATTAGCATAGGAATGGTATGCTATTTGGAAGAATGAGGTGCGCTACTGAGACTAACCACTTAGGTGCAAAACTGTAACTGAGCACTTCAGTGCAAAATTGTAACTAAGCATTTCAATACAATACTATAAATTGAGCACCTCGATGTGATACTGAGACTAAGCATTTTGGTGTTAAACTGTAACTAAGCACTTCAGTATGATATTGTGAATTAGGCACTTTGGTAACTGTGATTGTGCACTTCAGTGCGACTCTAACACCCCAGACCCGTCCAAAATGTTACGACCAAATTTGGTATGTCACAAGGAAAAGGTTGTTTAAAAGAACTCTGGAATTTTAAAGAAACTTCGTAGTTTTGAAAACTTTTCGTTTTGTGTTTCTATCTTGGAAACAACATTCAGTTTAAGGGTTTCTTACCAACTCTTATTTAAAAGAACTATTAGTCGAACACAGTTTAGTGATACGAAAACCGAAAAATTAGTGATATTCTGAAATGTGTCATTTTTAAAATTGTGTTTGTGGTTTTAAGTAAACTTTCGAATTAGGTTATTATTCAACATGTTATCCCCTTGTTAGTGTTTAGGAAAACGTTTGTTTATATTTTTAGGAAAACCTTGTGTTTAGCAGTTCATAATATAATAACAACCGCATTAAGTCCAAAACCAAATTAAAATTTACGGAGGCCTTATTACATAGCAAAATCGCCAAATTTAAAAGCAAGTTTAAAAGAAAGAACAAAATTTACGAAACAAACATTGCATGGCCACCTCAAAGTCCACCCCGGCTCCAAATCCGCAACTAGGGTTTACATGCAAAATTAAGCAGAGGGGTGAGTCACCAAGACTCAGTGTGTAAATTCCCCTTTCAAACGCAATTTGGGCCTAAGCCCTCAGAACACCTTGGGCCTTGGCCCCAAAACATCTTATATTAAAAGTGTATGCAATGTAGCCCGGCCCAACCTAGTGTTCCATCCTCTACATCACCTGAACCATCCAAACACCTGTGGCACCAAGCCACTGTGGTACCAAACCACTGTGACAGAGTCACTGATAAATATATGTTGGGCCAACCCATTGTGATACCAAACCACTGTGACAATCAATGACAAATATATATGTGGTGCCAAACCACTGTGGTACCAAACGACTGTGACAATCACTGATAAATTTATATGTGGTGCCAAACCACTGTGGTACCAAACCACTGTGACATAGTCTGTAACAGCTCGATTTAGACCCTAGTTGGAACAGTGATTCGAGACCACAAATCCGAGGTCATAAAAATGTTATAATGATATTTTCTGTGTGAATGATATGTGACATAGTCTGTGTGAAAATTTTGTGTGATGATTTGATCGTGTTAGTGTCAGATTAAGAGAAAGGACTTAATTGCATAAATAGTAAAAGCTATGTGCTAATTTATAAGTACCTAAATGTGGTTGTCTTTATAAAGTGAAGACCTTATGATGCAATTAGGCCATATTAAGTGATAGTGGGTGGCAATGGACTAGAATGACCTTAATGTTAAAATGTTTTATTTAATTATTTGAAGGTTAAATTAGTAAATGGCATAATTATAATATATATGTTATAATAAAACAAATATGATGAATAAGTGGGTGTGTTCATCTTCTTCCACCGTTTTCAAAAGAAAGAAAATAAAGGGTTTAAGGTGTTGAAACATTCGGCCACTTCAAGCTTCAATTAGTAAGTGCTTTATGCTCTACGTTTCTGTGATCGTTGCTTTGTGCTCTGGCTAACCCATGCTTAAATTTTAGAAAATGATGGTGATTTTGAGATATGGAATTATTGAATATAGGAGCTTTGTGGTGATATTTAGTGGAATATAAAAGATTAATGTTGGGTTAACATAGTTTGTATTTGAAATTTTGGTGAAATTGAGTAATTTGAGCTAAATTGTGAAAATGAGAAATTAGAGGATTAAAATGTGAAATAAATGAAATGTGTGGACTCCTATGAGACCAAGGAAAATTCGGCCTAAGCATAGTGTAATGAAATTTTGAGTATTTGATGATTTTGTGAGATAAGGACTAAAGTGTCGAAATGTGAAAATGTGAGGGCTATTTTGTAAAATGCCCTAAATATTTGTGTTTGGATTAAAATGAATGAATTGATGATTGAATGGATTGAATTTGAATGTGTATAGACCAAGAGAGGAGAGGTTCGGATCGAGATCGAGGCAAAGATAAAGTGCTTGATTAATCGACCGTATCGATAGTTCGACATCCAAGGTAAGTTCGGATATAATACATGTATTTGAGATACGATTTATCGATATGAAATGAATATGTTTATGCACATGAAAGTGAGTTACTATGTGCATGATTTTAATTTGATGGCACTAAGTGTACGAAAGTGAATTCGAGATTGAAATGAATGGCACTATTGTGCGATGTGATGAAAGCATCGGTTTATTGCTGTGGCACTGTGTGTACGATGTTATAAAAGCTTTGGATTATTGCTGTGGCACTCTGTGTATGCGATACCAAGATGAGTTGGTTAAAAGAATAGGCAGTAAGTGTGCGATAATAGTTATGAGTCGGATAAGTATGTGGCACTGAGTGTGCAATTAAATTAAAGAATGATCGGCACATAATATCGAGCATTGAATAGCTTGGAGATTAATAACTTTGTGTGGTTAAGGTACGTATTGAACCTTTGTGGTTGATGTGTAAAATTAAGCTTTGATTGAGGAATTGAGCATTGTGGCTATGGATGAGAAGGCACGAATATGATATAATAGATATAAATGATTGTTTATTTTTGCATCAATTTAATTTGATATGATAATTGTATTGTATATCGAACTTACTAAGCTTTGGAAAGCTTACTGTGTGATTTGTTTCTCTGCCTTGCAATGTCAATAAAGCTAGCTCAGATCTGGGATCGTCAGCTTCTAAATCACACTATCGGTATTCTATTTTGGTACTTTTAGACAGATGTATATAGCTAGAATATGGCATGTATAGGCTAGTAAATTGAATCAAGTTTGAGATTTGTAAGTAGCCATGAGATGTGGCTAGATATATGATATGTTTGGCATGAATGAATGTGGTATATAAATGATGCATCTTTTGGCATGATTTGTAGATTGATAAATTTGCTATTGAGTGGTAACTTTGTCTTGATAAATGCTAGTAGGAGTACTGAGATTTGGGAATGAATTATGCTTGTGATAGAATAAGTATTGGTATTGAATTGGGTATGATTAGAGTTGGCATTGATTGTATGTTTTAAATTGCTAAATTGGTATGCTTTTAGATGGCAATATGTGCATGAGATGTTTGGTTGATTGGCTTGTAGGTTTGACCCTAAGTGGGTGACATGTTGGCCTTGCAAAGATGGCCTATAATGTCGCACGGTTGGGGCACACGGACGTGTCTCGAACTGTGGGTAAATTGGCAGAATGTGGCTTAAACTGCACACGGCCATGGCAAGTGCGTGCCTACAGGTCATGCGAGAAATGACAGTATATGACCTTATAGGACACGGCCTTAGCACACGGGCGTGCTTGTTAGCCATGTTGATTTTGGCAGTAAGTAACCACAGAGAGGTCACACGGGTGTGTCATGTAGCCGTGGGAGAGGCACGGCCTACCCCTACGGGTATGTCTCCCCTGTATTCTAGAAAAGTTTCAATTTTTCATGAAATTTTATATGTGTTTCGATTTAGTCCCGACTCAGTTTATAAGCATGCTTAGGGTCTTGATGACTCGTTTAAGGGACACTATGATTTTATATGAATGTGTTTGATGATGATTGACTTTGTGTCGTGAATGCGATGTAAAATAATCCTATTGTTTGATAATGCCTCTAAACCCTATTTTGGCAATGGTCTCGGGTTAGGGGTGTTACATTTTATTGGTATCAGAGCTACAGTTTAGTCGATTCTTGGACTAACATAGTGTGTGTGAGTCTTGCTACACATGCCATGTTGTGAAATTGCGATAGTGTGATGAAATCTGATAGTTGAAATGTGTTTTAATATAGTAATGGATCCCGATCGAGCAGTTGCTGACGACGTAGAGAGTGTTGTGCCTGCTCCCGCTCAAGGGACAGTCCCGGCCACATCTAGGCCGAATGATAGTGGTGAGGGAGGTGAGGCTAAGCAAGCCTTCTTCCGTATGATGAGTGAATGGTTTTTGGAATTTGTTAGAACAATTCCGACTATTCCACAACCTCTACCCCGCAAGTACCTGTTGTGCCACAAGTTGTAGATCCGAGCAGATTGAATAAATCACCTGTAGATAAGATTCTCAAGTATGGGGCCAAAGAGTTTAGGGCCGCAGCTGATGACGATGCTGAGCGAGCCAAGTTTTGGCTTGAAAATACAATCAGAGTATTTGATGATATGTCGTTGAACCATGAACAGTGCATTAAGTGTGCAGTTTCCTTGTTGAGAGACACGGCATACAATTGGTGGAAAACGTTGATATCTGTAGTTTAGAGAGAGAGAGTAACTTGGGATTTCTTTCAATCCGAGTTTAGAAAGAAGTATATCAGTCAACGCTTTATTGATCAGAAACGTAAGGAGTTTTTAGAGCTGAAACAGGGCCGTTTGTCTATTACTGAGTACGAGCGGGAATTCGTAAGATTTAGTCAATATGCAAGGGAATGTGTTTCGACTGAAGCTACTATGTGTAAACGTTTTATAGAGGGATTAAATGAAGACATTAAGTTGTTGGTTGGAATACTAGATATAAATGGATTTGTTGTATTAGTCGAAAGAGGATGCACAGTTGAGGAGCTCGGTAAAGAAAAGAAAAAAGCTGATTTTGAGGCTCGTGATAAAAGAAAGAGATCGATGAATAAGTTCTCTCAATCTTCAACAAAGAGATATAAAGATGCAAGCAGTCGTTCAAATGCCTCATTTGGATATCTAAATAAAGATCATTCGAGACAGAGTACTAGTTTACGAATTCAAGCTCCGAATGAAACAAGTGTTGGCAGTGTTAAGAGTAACAAGCCCGAATGTAAACAATGTGGAAGACGACATGTGGGAGAGTCCTGGGGCAAGTATAACAATGGAACATGCTATAAGTGTGGATCCCGAGATCATTTTGTTCGAAATTTCCCAAAGATGGTCGAAGAAGAAAATATTCAGAATGAAAGACCGAGTAATGTGACAACAAGGGGTAGACCACCCAGAAACATCAGAAATATAAGCGAAAGCCAGAGAGGAACAACTGATACAGCTATGAGATCAGAAGCGAGAGCACCTACCCGAGCCTATGCTATACATGCACAAGAGAAAGCATCATCTCCAGACGTGATCATTGGTACTTTCACTTTATTTGATACTGATGTCATTGTATTGATGGATCCAGGATCGACTCATTCTTATGTGTGTATGAATTTAGTATTGAATAAGACTCTACCTGTTGAGTCTACTGAATTTGTGATTAGAGTATCGAACCCCTTAGGCAAGTGTGTTTTGGTGAATAAGGTGTGCAAGAATTGCCCGTTGATGTTTCATGATTTATGTTTCCCGGTCAATTTGATGTTGCTACCATTTGATGAATTTGACATAATTCTGGGAATGGACTAGCTCACTTTGCATAATGCCATTGTGAATTGTAAGAGAAAAAATGTTGAATTGAAGAGTCAAAATGGTGAGATAGTTCGAATTGAGCCTAGTGATATGAAAGGATTACCAGCTGTTGTATCTGTAATGAAAGCTATGAACTATGTGAAAAAGGGCTGTGAAGCTTATTGGCATACGTGATTGATACAAAAGTGTCGAAAAGGAAAGTTGAATCTGTGCCTGTGATAAGTGAGTTTCCAGATGTGTTTCCATAAGAGTTACCTGGGTTACCTCCGATTAGAGAAGTCAAATTTGGCATTGAGTTAGTACCGGGAACTACTCCTATTTCGATAGCTCCATACAGAATGGCACCAAAAGAATTGAAAGAGTTGAAATCTCAGTTGCAAGAATTGACTGACAGAGGATTTGCACGATTGAGTTTTTCACCCTGGGGAGCTCCTGTATTATTTGTGAAAAAGAAAGATGGAACTATAAGAGTGTGTATTGATTATCGACAATTGAACAAAGTGACGATAGAGAACAAATATCCATTACCTCGGATCGATGATTTATTTGATCAGTTGAGAGGAGCTATAGTATTTTCTAAAATAGAAATGAGATTGGGCTACTATCAGTTGAGAGTTAAAGAGTCTGATGTGCCGAAAACTGCTTTCAAAACGAAGTATGGACATTATGAATTCTTAGTGATGCCCTTTGGACTAACAAATGCCCCTGCAGTATTTATGGACTTGATGAATCAGATATTCAAACCGTATTTGGATCGCTTCGTGGTGGTGTTCATTGATGATATTTAGATCTATTCGTGTGATGAGACGCAGCATGCCGAGCATTTGAGAATCATGCTACAAACTCTGCATGAGAAGCAGTTGTATGCAAAGTTTAGCAAGTGTGAATTTTTGCTGCCTGAGGTCAGTTTTCTGGGGCATATTATATCTGTTACTAGGATACGAGTCGATCCGCATAAAATCTCTGCTATTTTAGATTGGAAGCCTCTGAGAAATGTGTCTAAAGTCTGTAGTTTTCTGGGACTAGCGGGATATTATAGACGATTTGTGAAAGGCTTCTCGATCATAGCGAATCCATTGACAAAGTTGTTACAGAAAGATGTTAAATTCGAGTGGTCAAAAAAGTGTCATCAGAGTTTTGAGCGGTTGAAAGTGTTGTTGACAAGAGCACCAGTGTTAGTTCAACCTGAATCGGGCAAAGAGTTTATAGTCTATAGTGATGCATCGTTAAATGGTTTGGGTTGTGTGCTGATGCAAGAAGGAAAAGTCATCGCTTATGCTTCGAGACAGTTAAAACCTTATGAAAAGAATTATCCAACGCATGATCTTGAGTTGGCTGCGATTGTATTCGCATTGAAGATTTGGCATCATTATTTATTCGGTGAAAAATGTCATATTTATACTGATCATAAGAGTTTAAAGTATTTGATGACTCAGAAAGATTTGAACTTGCGACAAATAAAATGGTTAAAATTGTTGAAAGACTATGAACTTGTGATAGATTACCACCCGTGTAAAGCTAATGTTGTAGCTGATGCCTTGAGTCAGAAATCATTATACGCTTTGCCAGCTTTGAGTAATCAGAAAGATCTGTGTGATGCTAATGCGGTGATAACTGAATTGAAAGTTAAGCCGATGTTTGTACAGCAGATTTGTGATGCTCAGAAGATTGATAATGAGTTGTTAGCAAAAAGAGTTCAGTGTGATTCTGATGTCGTATCAGAATTTTGAGTTGATAATAATGATTGTTTGAGATTTAGAGATCGGATTTGTGTTCCAATAAATTCAGAGCTGATTCAAATGATTTTGGCTGAAGCTCACAATGGTCATTTGACTGTACATCCGGGGAGTACAAAAATGTATAATGATTTGAAACAATTCTATTGGTGGCATGGTATGAAGAGAGATATTTTTGACTTTGTGTCGAAATGTTTAGTTTGTCAGTAGGTTAAAGCTGAACATCAAGTTTCATCCGGTTTATTGCAACCGATTATAATTCCTTAGTGGAAATAGGAGAGGATCACGATGGACTTTGTGTCGGGTTTACCCTTATCTCCGAGCAAGAAAGATGTGATCTGGGTGATAGTTGATAGATTGACGAAATCAGCTCATTTCATTCGGTGAGAATCGATTATTCTTTAGATAAGTTGTATGAACTATATATTGATGAGATTCTGAGATTACACGGAGTACCGTTATCTATTGTGTCTGATAGAGATCCGAGATTTACCTCGCGATTTTGGAAGAAATTGTAAGATACTTTGGGCATGAAATTGCATTTCAATACTACTTTTCATCCATAAACGGATGGTCAATCCGAATGAATTATTTAGATTCTTGAAGATATGCTAAGATGTTGTATACTCAAATTTGAAAGCGCGTGGGAAAGGCATCTATCATTGATTGAGTTTGCGTATAACAATAGTTTTCAGTCTAGTATCAAAATGGCACCATATGAGGCTCTTTAAGATCGAAAGTGTCGAACTCCATTGTATTGGACTGAACTAAGTGAGAACAAGATTCACGGGGTTGATCTTATAAAAGAGACTGAGCAGGTGACAGTTTAAAAGCAACCTCAGATCGTCAAAAGTCTTATGCAGATTTGAAACGAAAAGGATATTAAATTCGAGGTTGGTGATAAAGTGTTTTTGAAAGTGTCTCCGTGGAAGAAAATACTTCGATTTGGCCGAAAGGGCAAGCTGAGTCCGAGATTCATTGGACATTATGAGATCGCTGAACGAGTTGGACCGGTTGCTTATAGATTGAAATTGCCATCTAAATTGGAAAAGATCCATAATGTGTTTCATGTGTCAATGCTTCGACGGTACTGATTAGATCCGTCTCAAGTGATTGCTCCTTCTGAGGTTGAGATTCAATCAGACTTGTCGTATAGTGAAGAACCGGTCCGAATTTTGGCACGAGAGACCAAAGAGTTGAGAAACAAAAGAATTTCCTTAGTGAAGGTATTGTGGCACAAACACGGAACTAAAGAGGCTACGTGGGAGCCTGAGAACGTTATGAGATAGCAACATCTATAACTATTCACTGGTAAGTTTTCGGGGACGAAAATCCCTAAGGGGGAGAGTTGTAACAGCCCGTTTTAAACCCTAGTCAGAACAGTGGTTCGAGACCACAAATCCAAGGTCATAAAAATATTATAATGATATTTTCTGTGTGAATGATATGTGACATAGTCTGTGTAAAAATTCTGTATGATGATTTGATCGTTTTAGTGTTGGATTAAGAGAAAGGACTTAATTGCGTAAATAGTAAAAGCTATGTGCTGATTTATAAGTACCTAAGTGTGATTGTCTTTATAAAGTGAAGACCTTATGATGCAATTAGGCCATATTAAGTGATAGTGGGTGGCAATGGACTAGAATGACCTTAATGTTGAAATGTTTTATTTAATTATTTGAAGGTTAAATTAGTAAATGGCATAATTATAATATATATGTTACAATAAAACAAATATGATGAATAAGTGGGTGTGTTCATCTTCTTCCACCGTTTGCAAAAGAAAGAAAATAAAGGGTTTAAGGTGTTGAAACATTCGGCCACTTCAAGCTTCAATTAGTAAGTGCTTTATGCTCGATTTTTGATAATTTCTATGTTTCTGTGATCGTTGCTTTGTGCTCTAACTAACCCATGCTTAAATTTTAGAAAATTATGGTGATTTTGAGATATGGCATTATTGAATATATGAGCTTTATGATGATAGTTAGTGGAATATGAAAGATTAATGTTGGGTTAACATAGTTTGTATTTGAAATTTTGGTGAAATTGAGTAATTTGAGCTAAATTGTGAAAATGAGAAATTAGAGGATTAAAATGTGAAATAAATGAAATGTGTGGACTCCAATGAGACTAAGGAGAATTCGGCCTAAGCATAGTGTAATGAAATTTTGAGTATTTGATGATTTTGTGAGATAGGGACTAAAGTGTCAAAATGTGAAAATGTGAGGGCTATTTTGTAAAATGCCCTAAATATGTGTGTTTGGATTAAAATGAATGAATTGATGATTGAATGGATTGAATTTGAATGTGAATAGACTAAGAGAGGAGAGGTTCGAATCGAGATCGAGGCAAAGATAAAGTACTTGATTAATCGACCATATCGATAGATCGACGTCCAAGGTAAGTTCGGATATAATACATGTATTTGAGATACATTTTATCGATATGAAATGAATATGTTTATGTATATGAAAGTGAGTTACTATGTGCATGATTTTAATTTGATGGCACTAAGTGTGCGAAAGTGAATTCGAGATAGAAATGAATGGCACTGTGTGTACGATGTGATGAAAGCTTGAATTTATTGATGTGGCACTGTGTGTGCGATGTTATGAAAGCTTTGGATTATTGCTGTGGCACTGTGTGTGAGATACCGAGATGAGTTGGTTAAAAGAATAGGCACTAAGTGTGCAATAACAGTTATGAGTCTGATAAGTATGTGGCACTGAGTGTGCGATTAAATTAAAGAATGATCGGCAAATAATATCGAGCATTGAATAGCTTGGAGATTTAATAGCTTTGTGTGGTTAAGGTATGTATTGAACCTTTGTGGTTGATGAGTAAAATTAAGATTTGATTGAGGAATTGAGCATTGTGGCTATGGATGAGAAGCCACGAATATGAGATAATAGATCTAAGTGATTGTTTATTTTTGCATCAATTTAATTTGATATGATAATTGTATTGTATATCGAACTTACAAAGCTTTGGAAAGCTTACTGTGTGACTTGTTTCTCTGCCTTGCAGTGTTAGTAAAGCTAGCTCGGATCTGGGATCGTCAGCTTCTAAGGGCTAGTTTGGCAATGCTTTTGAAAAGTGCTTTTGAAAAGTGTTGTGGAAAAATGCTTTTGAGAAGTGCTTTTGAAAAGTTTGTTTTAAAATTTGAGTGTTTAGCATTGCTGTTAAAAAGTGCTTTTGAGAAATAAAATGTCCATTTTAGACATGTTATTATCAAGTAACAAATATACATTTAAATAAATTTTAAATTAGTTAATATTATTATATTTTAGTAAGAATATAAAAATTACTATAACTTGTTAATATTTTAATATATGAAATATAAATTTTAATTTTAAATATTTGTAAGTAATAAATATTAATTAGTTATAAAATTTAATTAGAATATATAAACTACATTTTAAATATTTAAATATAACCATTAAATATTTGTAATTAATATTTTAAAATATTTTTTATTTTAATTAATGATTTTAACATATTTATAATTAATCCCCACAAAAAAAAGGAAAGTACTATGTTATTAGAGGGTGAAAAGTAATTAAGCACTAAAAGTGCTTTTGGGAGAGCAAAGCTAAAATTTTAGCTTCTCCTTTTCGAAGTGCTTTTGAAAAGCACTTGAAAAGTCAAAATTCCAACCAAAAGACTTGATCTGCTAACTTTTCTTCCAAAAGTGCTTTTGGAGCCAGAAGTGCTTTTGAAAAGCAATGCAGAACTGGCCCTAAATCACACTATCTGTATTCTATTTTGGTACTTTTGGAATGATGTATATAGCTAGAATATGGCATGTATAGGCTAGTAAATCGAATCAAGTTTGAGATTTGTAAGTAGCCATGAGATGTGGCTAGATATGTGATAGGTTTGGCATGAATGAATGTGGTATATAAATGATGCATCTTTTGTAGATTGATAAAATTGCTATTGAGTGGTAACTTTGTCTTGATAAATGCTAGTAGGAGTAGTGAGATTTGGGAATGAATTATGCTTGTGATATAATAAGTATTGGTATTGAATTGGGTATGATTAGAGTTGGTATTGATTGTATGTTTTAAATTGCTAAATTCGCATGCTTTTAGATGGCAATATGTGTATGAGATGTTTAGTTGATTGGCTTGTAGGTTTGACCCTAAGTGGGTGGCATGCTGGCCTTGCAAAGATGGCCTATAATGTCGCACGGTTGGGGCACACGGGCATGTCTCGGACTGTGGGTAAATTGGCAGAATGTGGCTTAAACTGCACACGGCCATGGCACGGGCGTGCCTACAGGTCGTGCGAGAAATGACAGTATATGACCTTATAGGACACGACCTTAACATACGGGCGTGCTTGTTAGCCGTGTTGATTTTGGCAAGAAGAAACCACGGGGAGGTCACACAGGTGTGTCATGTAGCCGTGGGAGAGGCACGACCTACCCCCATGGGCATGTCTCCCTGTATTCTAGAAAAGTTTCAATTTTCCATGAAATTTTATATGTGTTTCGGTTTAGTCCCGACTCGGTTTATAAGCATCCCTAAGGTCTTGATGACTCGTTTAAGGGACACTATGATTGTATATGAATGTGTTTGATGATGATTGAATTTGTGTCATGAATGCGATGTAAAATGACCCTATTGTTCGGTAATGCCTCTAAACCCTATTTCGGCGACGGTCTCGGGTTAGGGGTGTTACATAGTCACTGAATCACACTTCCCATTTCAATCATATCCCAAAACCCATGCAACATGTTATCAATTTGTAATGAATGCAATCATATTTTCAATATACAGCCGATAATCAAATCATACATATTCTTAGGCACTTACCTGATATCTTCATCCTTACCCACAAAGGTATCACAACTGCCTTATATAGTCATTTCGGCTTCCATCCAATACTGTTATTAACACAAAATAATAAAGGAGAGTGTGAACAATACACATCTGATTACACGTAAAACTAGACACTCTATATCATCGACCCTCTCACTAGCAGGAATAATCGCGATTTGCCTATCCCAAGCCGATGTTGACTCTCTACCACAACCCGACGAAAAATCTCAAACCACCGACATAGAACGTTACTTAAACTTAGGGACAGGACTACGATTCCACTCCCCTCCTTGGTTTGACTTTGGTTAACAAGAAGTCGCACCACACCCGATTTGGCTAAAGATTCTTGCACAAAAAAATACCGGTTGAAGAGAGGACCTTCGACAACCAACAAGCCCTTTAGTTCTTGGGGTTTGGCTAAAGTACACATGAAGAAACAAATGGGGTTACAAGAGATGGAGTAACCAACTTCAAAAGAGAAACCGATTTGGTTTATAATCAACGCATAAGTGATCGTTTCCTTAAAAAGAGTAAAAGGATAATAAGAATGAAGGAGGAATTCTTTACCTTCAACAGAGAGAAGCTGAATGGAGTCCAAGAGGATTTGGCACAAGCAGCAAATGCCAACAATGGTTTTGGCTCAAGAGAAGAACAAGGGACAAAAAGAAAAGTAATGAAAGTAGAAGTAGTGTAGAAGAGAAAGAGGGTTTCGATTTAGTGAAGAGTGTAGAGAAATGAAGGAGAAAGGTTTCGGTTATGAAGAAGAAACAAAATGTAGGAGATGTAAGAGAGGTTAGACTAATACCAAAAATAAGAAGAGAGGAAGAAGAAAATGTGCTACGATTTTGGTAAGAAGAAGTGAATGAAAACTAAATTGCAACCGAAAGAAAAGCTCCTAAAAAGGGGTATCGATTTTTACTCCTCTTTTCCCAAATGGAAAAAATATCACACCCCCAATCCCTTATGACTCAAAGTTGAAAACAACAATACCCAAAGGAAATAAAAGAAAGGATGGCACACCTCCCACACTAGCTCAAAACCGAAACACTCCCATAAACCCCATACATAACTGAAATTCTCCCCTCCAAGACCCCATATTTGGCCAACCCCTCCACCACACTCCAAATCCCTTATTTCTCTCCACAAGTTGCTCTACATCACCCATTCAAACCGATTTGGTCACTTCAACTCCTTCCATCACCTCTTATCCATCCATTTCAAATTCATTTGACTCATTCAAACTCCTCCTAGAAGAGTCCCAGCCAAATGTTACCTCTTCCTCTCCTTGAGCATAAAAATTAAAGCTCCAGCTACTGCAGATGAGACTCGAACTCCTTCCCCCTCCTATTCCCTTGTGACGCCACTCCCTTGCTCCTTAAGTGGCGTCACCTTGCCACCACACCATGCTCTTTTTTGTATCAACTAATACAAGTAAATATTCTTAAAGTCTGCTTCTACTAGCTCTTCCCTTTAAAGTGCCCAAAAACAAAATTTTTCCTAAAGCTCTGGCTTGAACCCGAGCCTCCCCAGGACCCCTAAAAACACCAAAATAACATGCTAAATAAGCTAAACACATAGAATAGCATAAAATACAGAACCCCTAATTCTAGGATATTACAACGACGCTGTGATTGTGCACTTCAATGTAGCACTGTGAAAATTACACTTTGATGCATTACTGTTAATGTTTTACATATCCCATGAGTTCTTTTAAGTCTACAATAGGCTATACAAGTGATAAATGATAAGTGAATATTTCATATGATTTGGTATGTGATTTGGGTTTTAGGTACCAAACTAAAGAATAGTCAATAAGGAAGCATGAGAAATAAGGAAACTAAAAAAGTGAAATAATGAATGATTAAACATGAAACAAGAAAAAGAGACAGTAATGTGAGAGTATTAAAAAGATATTTAATGAGTGGAAAATATATATAATGTTAGTGTGAAATTAATAAAAATAAATAATAATATAATATTTAGAATGAGTAAATTGACATGTATGTGACATGATGTAATGCCCTAAACCCGACCCGTTTCACTAAGTCTGGATCTCAGGTGTTACTACACAAAATACATAACAGAATTATATTGACATCAACTTCTTACTGAAAATATTTTTCTTATTTTTTAATTTACAAACTCAATATCTGAGAACAAGGGAAAGTATTACAAAATAATTCATTACATATAATTCATTACAATGTATACAATATAAAAGTTTGTTATGACAAACTCTTAGGACGTAACCCTAACTATGTCACTTTTCCATTGTATGTATAATAACCCACTTCGTCAATACCTTAGTGTACTCCTGGCATCATCCCTCCTAGTGCATTCTCTTCCTATACACTTGAAAACAACAATAAGTATTATAAGTTCAAAAGAACTTAGTGAGCTTTATCCCAAAAGTACCTTGACGGATATTTTATCCTGCTTGAAGAACATTTGTATGCCAACTACCCTTTTAAACCAATTAAATCCATTTCTGGCGGATACTATTACAGTTTCAGCATACACTTACTCGACAATTTTCATAATCTTAATTTACCAATGTACCATTCAAAAGAATATATCTTCAAATCCTACTTTAGACAAACCAACCTTTTAGGCATACATTCTTTCCAGAATAGTTGGTCATAGATGCTTCATGTTGGCGGATAAATACACTTTTGGCGGATACCCATTTAGATTTGCATACCATCAAATTACAAATCTAATGCGAGCATGGGAAATCTAAAGGATGCATTACAAATGCCCATGGGACCCATTACAAGATCAATGGCTAAGAAGCTTAGAGAAGCTATTAATGGTTTGATAATAAACATTTGGGCCAAGTGCGATTGTCCTATATTTCAAGATGGGGTAAATTGTGAACTGATTCCTTGTAACTTGTTGAATGTTGGCCTATGTGGAATAATTGATCAATTTTCTATAATGTTTTAGTTTGAGTTTATTTAGTTTTCATTTTATTTAAATAATTACAGCATGTGTTGTGATGTGTTAACTTTTAATTTCACACGAATAAATATATTTTCTGAAGAGAATAGAGTCTTGTTGATTTCTATTTATAACTTTGCAAGTACAAACGGTTACAAAGAATAAATCTTCAAACATCAAGATGGACGTTTCAAGCATGGAGTACGGATAGTTTCAATGCATAGGGACATTTTCTCATTTCAAATACATGAGCGTGGATGGTTTTCAAATGCATGAAGACATTTTTTTTTCATTCAAATACATCAGCATAGACGGTTTCAAAGGAAATAGACATTTTCTCATCCAAATACATCAACATGGACGATTTTCAAATGCGTGAAGATAATTTCTCTATTCAAATTGGACGTTTTTATTACATTAAATTGCATGTTTATGATCGTTCGAGTCTTCCCATTATTCTTACACTTTTATAAATAGGCATCACATGTAAGCTTGAAATGACATCAGATTAATATACAAAAATTGTGAGTTTATTCTCTTTGGTCTCTTTGAGAGTTTGTTCTGAACTTATCAAGATTACAATCTTGTGGCGTTCATCTTTTTCTGATCCTATCATTCCCCTTTCCCATCCCAATCTGTGAGTGTGGTGATCATATACTATTGGTTCCTATCTCTTTAGAGATAGTGGGTCATCGTCTTTTTCTTTCAACTTCCATTTCTATTCAAACTTTGTAGAAAATAGGTCACATTCCTCCATAACGTTGGTTCTTTTCTAGGTTTGTTTTGTGTAGAAGGTTTATCATTTCATCTTTTATTCTGTTTATTTTATTTTCATTTTGTTGTTCTTGTTTTATGTTACATGTTTTAGAATGATCATACAACAAGACGTTCTTGTGTACAACAAGACGTACTTGTGGTCATCAAACGAATACGAGCACGCATCATTTGGTATCAAAGCTAACTATCTAATCAGGTGACATTTTCGATTTTCAATTTTGATATTCTAAAAAAAAGTAAAAGTGTCATAAAAAATTTCTTCTGTGATTAGTGTCCTTAAAGCTATTTTACATCTTCTGGTGTAATTTTTTTTTTGTCAAAAATGCTATAAAAACTTTTCTCTTCTGTTTAGTAATTTTGAAGCCATTTTACATCATTTGGTGCGATTTGGTGGCAGAAAAAATATCCTCTTGTCAAATATTTTCGTTCTATCTAATTTTCTTCCTTGTCTTTTTTGGTGTTTCTGAGTCTATTTTTTCAAATAGTATCCTTTGTTTATCTTGTTATTCATCTTTTGTGTTTTTCAATTATGTTATTCATTCTGTTAGAACACCAGTACACCCCATGGTGCAACGGAAAAAATAAATCCAGTGATCACATCCAAGGATCCATGTTCGAGGAATGAATCAGGGTAAGAAGGGTATGAACGATAATTTGTTATGAAAATAATTACGCAATTGTATATCGACTCCAAGCCGAAAAGTTTCGGCCTCTACGTAATACACCCTGTGTGACAATGAAGGCAAGAATTCTCTTAAACTTTTTTTGAGAGAAAATCTATTTGATGGTTGCTAGACTTCGTTCTATATATTTCGTGTATATTAGGTTTTTCTTAAAAAACTCTATGTTTCCTAATTCGGGAATAGTTGATATTTTAATATGAATCAAAATTCATTATAATAATTAATCGAATATAATAAGTATAATTTCCAAAATTATAATAATGTTTGACTGAAAAATTATAATTACAATAATTATAATAATATTTGATCGTAAATAATAATGACAATAATTATAACAAGGATTTTGGTAAATTGTGTTTAGTTAAATTTTATACAAATCAAATTCATATATATTAATTTAACCATTTTCTCATTATGTGTACAACATACTTGTACATATTTAATAGCCCAATTAAATTAGTTCTATAATCAATTTAATTAATGTGACAGCTAAAAAACAATACCAACTATGTTTGGATTCTATTCGTTTCAACCAGAGGGTGTGACCCTGTAAGTTCTTATAACGTTAGTAGTAATAGTAGAATGATTTTGATATTACAAACAAAGCATAATTGTAAAAAAGACTCTCAACGTTTGGGGGTTTTGTTTTGCGCCCTTAACCTTTTATTTTTTGATTGACACCCTCAACGTTACGATTTTTTTAGAAATCAACCCACTTTTAACGATCAACGTGAGTTGACCGTTAATCAACATAGTAGCTCAACATAGTAGCTCATGTGGATGCCACATAAGTGCACGACATCATATATGATGTCATCTATTTAACCTTTTTTTCATTTTTTCCATTTTCTTTCTTCTTCGCTTTTCTCTCTTCCCTTGCAAATCACACCATTGAAGGATTCTTCTAAAACCCAAAGCTTTAAATTTGCTCGTTATCACCACCACTACAATGGCAAATTTTAAAGAAATGAAAATTTTCTAATTATATTAATTAAACACAAAATAATGCTATAATATTTAAACTTATTCATCTTCATCATCAACTTGTCTATACAACTCTACAATACATATAACTATCTCAAACCCTAAATTGACATGCAAAAATCAAGATTCCATGGAAATGAATATGATGATTTCAATGGAAAAAAACCCTGAAAAATGAAATTAAATTTAATCCAAAGCATTGGGACTAGAGGTGGGCATGGGCCGAGTCGGGCCCGGATAAAATTTTAGGCCCATTTTTTAGGTTCGGGCCCAGCCCGACCCGAAATATGGGCCTAAAATTTTGTCCAAGGCCAATTCAAAGAAAATTGATAAACTGAGCCTACTGGCCTAGCCCATATTATTTTTTATAAGTTTTTTCATTAAATAAAAAATTTAAAACAAATATTAAAACAAAAAAATAAAAAATATGTAATTTTTTTAGCTTTTTTCATTAAATAAAAAATTTTAAAACAAATATTAAAACTAAAAAACAAATAAAAAATATGTAAATTTAAAAAGTATATTTAATTAAAAATAAATATATATATTTAATATATAATTGGTTGAGCAAAAGTAGAGCTTGGGCCAAAAAGTTTTACCCGAGCCCAGCCCATTTTCTAAACGGGCCTCGTTTTTTGCCTAAACCCATATTTCGAGCCTCTATTTTTACCCGAACCCTCTCAATTTTTATGACGGGCCGTCGGGCCGGGCCGAGTAGCTCGGCCCATGCCCACCTCTAATTGGGAACAACACAAGCTTTCAAAACAAGGCTCCAAATCCATTGCACCATGAATTTCCTTCCTTTGTTGTTGTTCATGTCATACATTTTCCGTTTTGGTCTCTCATGACTTGACTGATGTCCCTCCACTGCTGCCGATACTGCACAACCCTTCACAGAGGTTTCCTATCTCCGTCAGTGAGGTGAGGTCCTCTCCAGTGTACCATGAGTTCACCAGCTTGGCTAACTCGTGGGCGATTTATGAAGTATTTGATGAGGAGTTTTTGGGATACAGACCAACGACCGTACCAAATGAGTTAGATATTGATCGGTGATGAGGAAAGGATGGATCCATGTGGTAACGGAGGTTGAAAATGTCCGATGAGCGTTCAAACTTTTTGGAAGAGGAAAGGATTCTGGTTGGAAGATTGGTGTTAAAGAACTCAGCTTGATGAGTGTTTAAAGTTTGGTCTTTTGCAAATTTAAAGAGCAAATTTTGTTTATTTTGTTGGTTTTTTTTTTTTTAGTTTTGATTAGTTTTTGAAATTGGGTTTTTAAAAATGTGGAAACCCATAAAAGAATCAAAGATGAAGTCCAAACCTGATAAAAAAATCCATGGCTAGAATCAACAGTTAGAGGGGAAGAGAGAAAAAGGGAAGAAGAAAGAAAATGGAAAAAAATGAAAATAAAGTTAAATAGATGCCATCATATATGGCACCGTACGCTTATGTGGCATGCCACATGGGCTACTATGTTGACCTACAGTTTGATTAACGGCCAACTCACGTTGACCGTTAAAAGTGGACTGATTTCTGAAAAAATTGTAGGGTGTCAATCAAAAAATAAAAAGATTAAGGGAACAAAACCAAAAGCCCATAAACGTAAAGGGTTTTTTTTACAATAATTCCTACAAACAATGAGTGGCATCTAGCAATGCATCATTGCTACCTAAGTTATAAGAAGTCATGATTCGACATAACCTCTCTGTGGTTAACCCTTCTTGTATTAAATCTTTTTGTCATTTATTTCTAGAATGGGCACAAGTCATGGAATAGCCACAATTGCATAGTCCATCTAATGTTTCTTGATATCTTAAGTAAGCTATGGTAAACAAATAAGTATGATATCTCATATCAACTTATTTGAGCATGACCATGCATTTCCAATCACACTCAATCAAGTGGCCTAAGATATTTCTCCCATTATGTAGGAAGGATAAATCCTATATTGATCAACCATATCCCACTACATAGATTGTGGTATATCCAACATTAGCCTTTATAGAACAACAAGTTGTGTTGGATCGTATACATAGAAATCAATATGAGTAATGTTGTGACTATTACATAATAATCCAAGAAACATACTAATAGCGGGTTAATCCAATATGTTGTTCTCTAACACACATACTCATGTATTGATTCTGACATCCCATGTCAATAACAACACTTTGTCATCAATAAACTACACATTAGTCTTAATGCATTATTATTTTCCAAGCCCACAATAATACTCGACTAAGGATCTTTTAAGAATAATCATATTATGTTCAAGACATTATTATAAAACAATTTATTTATATACACAGAAAAGAAACTAAAATGAGAATAGTAATGCCTTATATTAATAAACGAGGTAAAACAAGTATGTTATTACAATCATCTCATGATTGCTCTTTCGGCAAACTCTAACACATTCTCACTATTATTTCTTTCTTATTCCTCATCTAACCATAACTTTTCAACGCCCACAAGATTACAATTTTGATTATGTTCTTGCCAAACATTCTTGAAGAACTTGAGAGAAATGAGTGGTAAAAGGCAAGAGTGGTAAGCACATTAGAGTCAGTAAATTTTGAATTGAGAGAAACATGAGTTGAGTAGTTATCTTTATTCAAGTGAAATTGTGAAGGAGTGAAGTGAGGACATTTCTGTTACTAATAATTTTTTTGTGTGTTTTAAAGAATCTCTAGTAACGAACATGATAGAGGTGAAACAAGTGGAGTTCCCAACCTTTCAAATGTAAGCGATGATGTAGGAGATGGAAAGGATGATGCAAGAAGGGTTTGATCAGCTTAGTGAACGTGTTGATCGTATGGAGGAAAGCTCTAGAGGGGGAAGATCTCCAAGAACCCATAGTGTGGGAGAAGGCGAAACATCCAACAGCTCTGATAATGACAGATATTATGGTAATAATGATGAAAGGGCGTCTGGTCATAGCATAAGGCAAAATGAACGAAGGGTTAGAGATAGACGAGATTGATATCAAGTTGATGACGACCTTGGAAATATCAAATTGATGATATTCCTTCATTCCAAGGGAGAAATGATCTAGAGGCATATCTCGAATGGGAAAAGAAGATATAACTTATTTATGATTGTCACAATTAGTTTGAATTTAAGAAGGTAAAATTAGCTGCCATTGAATTTATAGATTATGCAATAATTTGGTGGGATCAACCAACTTTGAATAGGAAAAGAAATGGAGAATGTCTAATAGAAACTTGGGCAAAATGAAATCAACCATGAGGAGCAGATTCATCCCTAACCATTATGAAATGGATCTTTACCAAAAACTCCAAAGTCTTACCCAAGAGTCCCGAAGTGTGGAGGATTACCATAGGAAGATGGAAATTGCAATGATCTAAGGAAATGTTGAAAAGGAACGTAAGGCCACCATGGCAAGATTTTTGGCATGGTTAAACCAAGAGGGTGCCAACATAGTAGAGCTTTCACACTATGTTGAATTCACAGATATGGTGCATATGACAATTAAGGTGGAAAGGTAGTTAAAGAGGAAAAGGTCTTCCTAAACTAGAAACTATTTTGGTTCTTCCTCTACTTAGAACCAAAATGTGAGAAAGAAGGATGTGGTGCCCCACATAAAGGTAAAGAATACATTCCTAATGATAACAAAAAAGAATATGTTTTACATAAAGACAAATCTGAAAGTCAGTAAGGACGATCCTGAGATGTCTAGTGTTTTAAATGTTTAGGGAGAGGGCATATTGCAAGCTAATTTCCTAATCGAAATGTTATGATCCCCAAAGATAATGGAGAAATTGAGTCTGCGAGTGAATCTGAAGAAGAGTCCATACCATAATTGGAAGATGTGAGTAAGGTGGAATATCCAGTTGAAGGAGAGTTGCTTGTTACTAAATGATCCTTGAGTACACAAGCTAAGAAAGAAGAGCAGCAAAGGGAAAAAAATTCCATACTCGATGCCACATCAACGGAAATGTGTGTAGTATGATCATAGATAGAGGTAACTGCACGAACATAGCAAGTATGATCTTGGTAGAAAAGTTTCATTTGCCAATCATGAAACATCCACAACCATTGGTGAAAATAACATAGTGAAACAAGTGTTGGTTTCTTTTTCTATTGGAAAATATGTTGATGTAGTCCTTTTCAATGTTGTTCCAATGCATATGGGACATGTTATACTTGAAAGGCTATGGCAATATGACCGAAAAGTGGTGCACAATGGTTTCACCAATCGATATTCATTAAAGTTCAACGAAAGCCAATTATGCTTGTTCCCATGACTCCAAAACAAGTGTACAATGACCATATTCGTTTCAAAGAAAAAAGTGAGCTAGTCAAAAACAAAGAGAGTGAGGTAATAAAATCAAGAGAAAATGAGCAAGAGAGAAAAGAAAAAGAAAGTGAGCAAGTAAAAAACAAATAGAGTGATGTAAAAAAAATTAAAGAGAAAATGAGCAAGAGAGAAAAGAAAAAGAAAGAGAGAATGAGAGAGAAAAAGAAGAATCGAGTGATGGAGAAAGCTTTTCAAGCACAACAATCACTATTTGTACTTTTGTACAAGGAGAATTGTCTTAACCTTAACGAATTTCATTTGCTTGGTAGTGTTGTTTCTCTTTTGCAAGAATTTGAGGATGTTTTTCCCTAAGAGGTTCTTGATAGTTTGCCACCACTTAGGGGAATCAAACATCAAATTGATTTTCTTCCAGGAGCTACAATTCTAAATTTACTAGCGTATCGAAGTAATCTGGAGGAAGCTAAGGAGTTACAATTGCAATTTGGAGAGATTATGGAAAAAGGTTATGTTCGAAAAAGTCAAAGTCCATGTGCGATTCCTATTCTTTTCGTTCCAAGGAAGGATGGATCATGGCGAATGTGGGTCGGTTGTCTAGATATTAATAAAATTACGGTTAAGTATCGACATCCCATTCCTCATTTAGATGATATGCTCGATGAATTACATTGGTCAAGTGGGTTTACCAAGATTGATCTTAAAAGTGGCTATCATCAAATTTAGATGCGAGAAGGTGATGAGTAGAAGACTTCTTTCAAGACCAAATACGATTTGTATGAATGGTTGGTGATGCCATGTGGCTTAACCAACGTACTCAATAATTTTAAGAGACTCATGAACTATGTCTTACGAGCATTCATTGGTAAATTTTTTATCATTTATTTTGATGATATTTTACTTTACAACAAGAGTATTGATGAACATGTTGAACATTTGGGACTTGTTTTAGAAGAGTTGCGAAAGGAAAAATTATTTGCTAATCTTAAGAAATGCCCTTTTTGTATTGACAAACTTGTGTTTTTAGGTTTGTTGTTAGCTCCAAGGGGATTGAAGTGGATGAGCAGAAGATTAGTGCAATCGATATTAGCTAAGTCCCACGAGTGTAAGTAATTTTAGGAGCTTCCATGGTTTGTCTAGCTTCTAATGTAGGTTTGTAAAGGATTTTAGTAGTTTAGTTGCACCTTTGACTGAAATCACAAAGAAAAATGTTGGGTTTAAATGGGAAAAGCCTCAAGAAAAATCACTTAAATTGCTCAAGGAAAGATTGATTAAAGCACCAGTACTTGTTTTGGCTGACTTTAATAAAACTTTCAAAATTGAGTGTGACGCATCAAGAGTAGGCATTGAAGTAGTGTTAATGCAAGAAGGATGACCCATCACTTATATTAGTGAAAATTTAAGGGGTTCCACCTTGAACTATTACATTTACGATAAAGAGTTATACGCATTAGTAAGAGCTCTCAAAACATGGCAGCACTATTTATGGCCAAAGGAATTTGTGATCCACACCGATCATGAGTCCCTTAAGAATTTTAAAAGCCAACAGGAACTCAGCAAATGACATGCTATGTGGGTAGAGTTCATTGAGACTTTCCCATACATCATGAAATACAAGCAAGGTAAGGAAATTGTCGTAATTGATGCACTTTCTCAAAGGTGCGCTTTACTTTCTACTCTAGATGCTAAGCTACTTGGGTTTGATTTTTTAAAAGACTTGTATAAAACGGACGATGATTTTGGCAATGGTTTTTAAAGTTTGCAAAAATGAGGCTTTGGTAAGTTTTTTAAGCATGAAGGATTTTTGTTTCGAGAAAAAAATTATGTGTACTTAAGAGTTCCGTAAGGGAGTTATTTGTTAAAAAAGCTCATAGAGGTAGGTTAATGAGGCATTTTGGAATTCTTCACATATTTTACAAGAACACTTCTTTTGGCCTTATATAAGAAGAGATGTTTAATGATTCTATCAAAATTGTATTGTTTGTAAGAAAGCTAAGTCAAGAGTTAATCCTTATGGATTGTATAATCTATTACCTATTCTGACTGAACCTTGGACTGATATTCCTATGGACTTTATTTTGGGATTACCTAGGCCCAACCATGGAAAAGATTCCATCTTTGCTGTGGTGGATAGAATTTCTAAAATGGCTCATTTTATTCCACGCCATAAGACTAACAATGTTAAACTTATTGCAGATTTGTTTTTCAAAAATGCTGTTAGTATACATGGCATACTACGAAGCATTGTGTTTGATCGAGATGCTAAGTTTCTAAGTTATTTCTGGAAAACGTTATAGGGAAAATTGGGTACTAAATTACCTTTTTTTCTACCCATTATCATTCCCAAATAGACGATCATGTAACAGCCCGATTTTGACCCTAATTGAAATGATAGTTTCGAGACCACGAATCTAAATCAAAAAAATATTTTAATATTATTTTCTATGCTTATTATGTGTGAATTGGCGTGTGTGAAAATTTCGTTTTAAATTTGATCGTTTTGGTGCTTAATTTTGAAAAAGGGGCTTAATCGCATAAAAAGAAAATTTGGTGGTTAAATCAGTAAGTACTAAATTGATGATGTCTTTATAAATTGGAGGTTTAAAATAGCAAATTGACCATAAAATAGACTTAGTGCCGGTCATGATTATGCATGTAATAGTAATTGAAATTATTATTATATTTTATGTTAAAATATATTAGTTTAATATATGTTATAATAATAATATGAATAAAAGATGAAAAGTGTTCATCTTTCTTCAATGTTCATGGCCGAAACTTGAGAAAATAAAAGAGAGAAAAGCTTTGTGATGTTCGGCCCTTTGCAAGCTCAATAGGTAAGTGATTTGAGTTCGGCTTTTAATAATTTTTACGTTTTTGAGATCATTGCTTTTAGTTTTAGCTATCCATGTTTAAATTTTTGAATTGGTTGTGTTTTTTGTGAGATGCCATTAAAGGAAGCTTGTTAGTCTTGTTGTTTATGATGAAATATTAATTATATGTGATAAAATATCAAGTGTTGTTCATGAATTTTTGAAGAAATTGAGTGATTTGGATTAAATTGCAAAAATAAATTTTTGAGGGACTAAAATGCAAAATAAATGGAATGTATTGATTTGTATGTGTATGAGCAACATTCGGCCTAAGCATGGTGTGTGCAAATTTTGCATATTTTGTGTTTTATGCTATAGGGACTAATTGCAAAGTGTAAAATGTCAGGGGTAAAATTGTAAATTGCCCAATAATGTATTTTTGGATTGAATTGAATGAAAATATGTTGAATGAGCTTAATTTGAAATTTATATAGACCAAGAGCAAAAAGGATCGGGGGTGGATTGGGGAAAAGCAAAGTTAATCGAATAGTCGGGAAATAAAGTCCATCGATACTCGAGGTAAGTTTTTAAGCAATTGAGCTGAAATGAACTTTTAATCATATTGAATTACATGTAGTTAATAAAATTAGATGTGTTCAATGTGAGGTAGCTGAATGTGATTTTGGTTTAAAGTTGAATCTATTTGAGTATGATGTGTACATACATGTTAATGATGTAATATAGCTATGAAAGACATTAATTTGAGAGATGAATATAGCCGAAGGCAATTTTTAATTACATGTTAATGTTTTAGCCAAATGTGATGTTGAATTGGGAATGGAATAAGAAAATTTATATATATGCGTATATGTGAGGTTGTGGATTAAATTTTATATGTATAAGTGTGCATTTTAATGAATAATAAGTTCAAGTAATGCACTAAGTGTGTGAATTCATAAACCGAGCACTAATGTGCGAAATTGGTCACTTGGCACTAAGTGTGTGATACGTTACAGAAATTTGGCACTAAGTGTGCGAGATGTCAAAGTAATGGCACTGGGTGTGCGATACGTTACAAAATTTTAGTAATGAGTGTGTAGGTTTGGTGCTCTTTCAAAGACACCTACTATTAATATTGTTAATTAAGGTAAAATGTGGAACGTCCCAAAGTTGGGCCTAGTGGAATTGGGCCTATTGGGCCTTAGGCGTAGTAGTGTTTAAAATTTTTGGGAATAAGAGAATAGCATTAGTGCAAGTTGAATCCATTAGGTGAGTGAATTTTGGAAGGTTAGGGGACTTCTATGAAGTCCCGGGATCAAACTTGGGCTTAGGAAAAATTTTGGTTTTAGGTGAATAAAACCATAGGAGTTAGTAGGTAGGCTTTAAGAATAAAATGTGGAGGAAAAAGACACAAGTGGAGTGTGTGGTGTAGTGGCAAAGTGACGCCACATAAGAGCAAGGGGGTAATGCCACAAGGAAGGAAGGAGGTCCAAGGTTCAAGTCTTGGCTCTTACATTTTCGTTTTCTTTTTAAATGGACTTTAGAATTTTGCCATAGGGTTATATTTAGTTGCGCATGGTTTTAGACACAAGAGGAGTGAATTGGCTGATGGGAGAGCTTGGGTTCGAATCTCATGACAAGAGAGGGAGTATTTATTTTGCGGATTGGATAGGAAGAGTTTAAGTTGGATTTAAAATCTACTAATGGAGGGATCCCACATCGGAAAGATACGAAGAAGGAAGGTGAGAAGCTAGGTATATATAAAACTGTCTAGGAGGAGAAGGAGCATACCTGGTTGGCGTTTGACATAGGAGTGCTCGGAGCACGGATTAGCAGCTCCAGATTCCTATCAGGTGTGTATTCTTTCTACTCTAGCTGTAGAGCGGCAAATGCCGAAACGCGTCACACGATGATGGTAGCCACACGAGCGTGCGAGCGCACGTGTAGAAGCTTCAACGCGATAGTCGAGGCCACCATGAGTATTCTTGTGGGTGTGGGCTGTTGGGCCATATGGGCCCAATAGGCTCGGGGCCCATATGAGTAAATTGTATGATTGATTAGTAGATAGTGAACTAGACTATGTCAATCTCATATATGTGGCTAGGTTTGGGCTAAATGGCCCACACGAGTTTGTAGGCCCACTTGGGCTGAAAATGGAACTTAGGCCCATTCGTGTCATTATCTATGTTTAGAATACTTGAGTCGTTTGATGTGACAGTGGACCTTCTGTTGGGTCGCTAATGCCCTAATTTGTAAAATTACTAAAATACCCCTGGTTTGTAAAATTGACGAAAGACCCTTGGTTTGTAAAATTACAGTAACACTCCATACCCAAGCTCGAGGATAGGACTGGATAAGAGATATTACCATGCTTTAACTCATTAAAACATACACTTATGGGCAGTGAAACTTCGTTCCGACTTAAAACTTCTCAATATTAGTCTAATCATACATTACATGGGCCTACGAGGCTTTAAGCACATATCTAAAAACTTTCAGAACTTAATCGAAACCTTTCTTTAAAGTAGGGGTCACACGCCCATATGGCTTGAGACACGCCCGTGTACCCCTTGACACGCCCATGTTATCAACCGTGGGGAGCTACTGACTATTTTCACATGGCCTGAACACACCATGGGCTTAAACCGTGTGATAAACCTTGATATATTGACTTGATCCATATGGTATGAGCACACGCTTATGTTCAAACCGTGTATTCTACACGGCTCATACACACGGCCGTATGGTTGTACCGTGGCCTATCATGATTAATAATAATAAGGTGCAGGGTTCACACGGCCTAGACACATGGCCGTGTGTCTAACCATGTGAGCACTTAGAGGCTATTTACCAAGCCATTTACCACTTGGAAATCAAAATCAAACCAATACATTTCAAAATAACTATACAACATGCTTCATTGAATACAGCAACATACATATACATGCTTCAAAATAACTTGGCTATACCAAAATAAGGATTGATTGTGTGCTACTAGCTCCAACTGCAACGATCCATAAGTTAGCTTGGCGAGACTACATTGACAGAAAGGATTAAAGACGTAAGCATTTAGCTTAGTAAGTTTGCATGTAAACATATATTGATAAACTTGCTTAATATAAACCATTTGTAACATCCGGGATTTAAGGGCCTTGCATTTTAATTCATATCTATGTGTTAGAACACTCTGTGTGAATGTTTGAGTGTGTTTGAGGGCTTCGGGAAACCTTGGTCATAGGCTAGAGCCTTAGCAATATTTTTATTTTTGGGTACTTAGAAGGGGGAGTTGAATGAGTGGGGTGTTAAGGGTAGTTGGTGGCATGTTTGGACGCAAGAAGGGCCCTGGTTCAGTGGCAAGAAGGCGCCACTTAAGGCTTAAAGAAGTGACGCCTCAGGGGAGTGAAGGAGCCTTGGTTCGAGCAGCAGAAATCCCCTTTTGTGCATTCTTTTTGACGCCAAGACAAGGGAGAGTTGCACCCAATTGGGACTCTAGTGGATGAGTGTTGAAAGGGTCAACGGATTTGAATGTGTGGAGGGGAGAAATTTTAGGAGTTGGAATCATTCAAATTTGTTTGAATGAGTGGAAGAGAGAAATTCAAGGAGAGAAGGAAGGGACAGCTTAGTGTTTCAAGGGAGTTGGGAGGTGTAGCCGGAAATATGAGGTGTGGTTTTAGTTTAGTGAGGTTAGGGGGTTGGCCGAATGTTAACTAGCTTTAAGGGGAGTGTTGGGCATTTTCGGCTAGCTAGATAGAACCAAGAGTCTCTTCTGTTCCTCTTTTATTAAGAACCAAAACATTCTCATACCGTTGGGGTGCTTTCTCTTTTGTTTCTCTCATCTTACCAAACTAAAACATCTCCTAATTCCTCTCTTTCTTCTTCATTCTTTTTGGCCGAAACTTACCTAGTTTTTTCTTTCACTTATCATTTGTGTCATTCTTTTTGTCTTCTAAGCCAAAATCCTCTAAAGCCACACCTTGCCGAAACCACATTTCCATTATCTCTTCTCTTTTAGCAATTGGTCAAATATCATCTGTTAAAGATCACCCATTGTTTTCATCTTTTTCATTGCTTGGTGGAGCATACTCGGCATTTGGGTAAGTTCTTGGCACTTTGGCCGAATTCCCTTAACTCTCTCTCTCTCATTTTGCTACTCTTTTTCCTATCATTTTCTTTGGGAATGAAAGCCGAAATCTCTTGCCACTTAAACCCTCTCGTTTGACTCTTGGTTGCAGTAGATCTCTATCATTGATTTGCCATCACTTCTAATCGGTTCTGCTAGTGTGTGGTAAGTATTTCGTTCGTTTCGACATCTCTTATTGTGTTAAAGGTCGAAGGCAGAGATCCAATTTTAATTGATGCTTGGCCGAATGCAGGGGGTGTGTTGATGCCATCTTGTGTGAACTTACGAGATTCGTTAGGTTGTGATTCAAGCCTAGAACCTTAGGTTTTGTCTATTTAGGTAAGGGTTCTAACTTTGGGGTTTAGTTCTTTGCAATTCATTTCACTGCTTTAACCCGATTTAGTGACCAATGTGTATTCATGGAATCTAATGCCAGTCAAGCGATAGGAGGGGTGGGATCGATAAACCTAGCCCCTAAGTTCAAGAGGCGGGAAGTATCAGCGGTGAGGGATTGGCCGTCGGGTTGTGGGCCAGCCTCTGAACAGGAAAGTAGGTAGATAGCGGTAGTTTTAGTTAACGACAGTGTCGACGTAGAAAGCGTAGTGTTACAAGTAATCAGGTGTGTAGCTCTTACACATTTTATTTCTTAATATGCTAATTGTTATGTGTTGTTAAAAGCCGTAATAACGGTAGAGATCACTAATTTACCTGTGTGGGTAAAAGCAAGGATGTCGAGTAAGTTTGCTATGGTGCAAACGTTAATTGCATATATTGAAATCTGTCAGTGCCATGTTATTTCACATATGTTATTTTATATGTTAAGCATGATCATACTTGATGGTGAGCATGTACATGAGACATGGGTGATGAGAGGAGGGGGAAGGAATATTTTCAGACTGTCACCAGTGGTTAGGTACCACACAGTGGGTTGGCCCTGCTTACTACGATATTGTAACCAAGTCCCAGTAGTTAGGTACCACATATTTATATTTTTTGTAACTCGTCCCAGTGGTTTGGTACCACAGTAGGTTGGCCCCACATATTAAGATAAGGGATCGTCACCAGTGGCTAGGTACCACACAGTGGGTTGGCCCCACTAATGATTATTTGTGACTTTGATCACCAGTGGTTTGGAACCACCAATGGTTAGGTACCACTAGTGGCTAGGTGCCATAAGGGGTAGAATTGAAAGTTCGATTGGATAGGTTGGATGGGTTGCATGACATACATATTGGCATCTGAAACTATGTAAAAGTTTAATATCTTCGAGATGGGGATTTACACACTGGGTCTTGGTGACTCACCCCTTCCATTACCATCTTGCAGGTAATTCCTAGACCGTGGATGTGGAGCCGGGAGGACTCGAGGTGGCCATGCTCAAGATTACATTTAGTTTGCTTTAAATGGTTATTTCGAATTTATTTTATTTTTGGGTTATCAGTTATGTAATAAGGCCACTTAGTTTTTCTTTGGGACTATTCTTTTGGTAGAATTTCTTTATAATTTTGTTTAATTATTGAAAGCATGCCTAGTAAGTTATAAATGAATGTTTTCAAAACTAAATAAACCTTCAGGATTTTCCTAGTTTCACCGTTGATTATCTAGTGATAACAATACGGCCACTCTAATTTCTTAAGACTAAGGGTTAAAATGTTTTTTTTCTTCGATTTACACAATATATACTGGGTTCTTTCATAAATGCAAAGGTTTACTTTCTAACTTGAGACGACAAACGAGTTTTCAAATGTTTTCTTCCCTGTAACATACCAGATTCGGTCGTAGCATTTTGACCGAGTTTGGGGTGTTACAATTGTGGTATCAGAGCCTGGTTCAAAAGCTCGGTTGTGGGTATAAGGCCCAAAATGTTTTCAAGTACGGGTTTTCAAAATGATTTTGATGGGAAATACATGTTTTGGGAAAGCATGGCACCTGAGTCTCCGGCACCGATCCACCCAAGTAAGTATCCTAATCCCTGATGTGATATATATATGTGATAGGGTTAATGGGTTTATAAGAACGTAGATAGATATGTGAGGGTTTATGGACCGTAGGCCTAGTTACACAAACTCTTACATAAAACTTAATTTCCCTAAATAAACATGTCTGTGAGCAAGTTAAAAGGACTAAGGTGTGGTAACAGGCATACGCATGTCTAGGATTGGATTCAGGAAGAGCTTGGTATTTAAGCAATCCTTGTGACTCACCTCCTCTTCACTGGGATCCTACTAGTGCGTAGTGACTGTTCACCTTAATCGTGAGGACTTGTTAACAGGCCAAAATTTTAACTAAAACCTGAAAGGGACCAGTACCCTAATTTTGCAAAATTACTTATATAACCCTGATTTGTAAAATTACCAAAATACCCCTACTTTATAAAATTACCAAATACCCTTGGTTTATGAAATTACCAAAATACCCCTGATTTGTAAAACTACCAAAATACCCCTAATTTGCAAAATTACCAAAATACCCTCGAATTGTAAAATTACTAAAATACCCTCGGTTTGTAAAATTACCAAGATAATCCTATTTTGGAAAATTACAAAAATACCCCTGTAGGGTAGACTTACGAAAATATCGCTGGGTAGTGAAATGACGAAAATACCCTTAGGCAATGAATGTGGGGCCATGAAGGTGTTGATGTGGTTAATGCATATGTGTGGTGTTCCATTGGATGCTGATTGAGTAGGAACTCTAGAACTAGGGAATACCGACTTAAGAACCGAACTATGTAGACATAGTTCAAAATTTGAAAGAACCACTGTTAAAAACTTCTTTCCATAAGATAGTCCGTTGTTAATCATTGAAAGAAAAAGGTATTAACCCATAAAATTTTTAATCAGATTAAACTGCGAACAGTAGAATGAGCACTCGAGGTCGTGGGCGTATTGCGCGCGGACGAGGTAGGGGTAGGACAACTGTGTCGGAACCGATAGGGTCCGGTTATGGGTCAGAGAATGAGGTACCGCCGCCACCAACTGTAGGCACCGATTATCGAGGAGCGCATGTGTGGTGATGATCTGATGTCACAAGCTATGCTCTAGGTCTTAGAGAGGTTCTTTGGAGCAAAGCGTAGGACGGGGACTCAGAAATTCATGCTTGAACGACTCCAAGCTAATGGAGCAGAAGTATTCAGGGGTGTTTCTAGGGTGGCTCCTAGTACAGCTGAGTACTAGTGGGAGGATAGTGAGCGTATAATGGATGATTTAGACTTCACGGCCGAGAAGAAATTTAAAAGGATAGTGTCTCTTCTCCGGGATAAGTCTTATCAGTGGTGGCTTACTGTCAGGGATGGTGCGGTGGCCAATGATCTCACTTGGGATTTTTTTAGGGCGGCTTATCAGAGGAAGTACGTCGGGTCTAGTTACATAGATGCACAGCGTAGGGCGTTTTTAAACCTGGTGCAGGGGAGTAAGTCAGTATCTGAATATGAGGAAAAATTCTTAAGGTTGAGCTGTTATGCTCGGGGTATTGTGGCTACGGAACATGAGCGTAGTGTCAGGTTTGAGGACGGGCTGAGAGATGAGCTGCGGGTATTGATTGTTCCATAGTAAGAGAGGGAATTTACTGTCCTTGTGGAGAAGGCCAAAATAACTGAGGAGCTGAATCAAACCGAGTGGCAGAATTTGAATAGGAATAGGGACAAGAGGAGTTTTGGGCCATTAGGGTCTGCTGGGAATCCTCAGAAAAGGCTAGATTTGGTGGACCGAGTCAGGCTGCAAGGCCTACTGCTGCTACTCAGTGGCCGCCACGGTGTGTTCGATGTGGGAAGTCTCATTTGGGGAATGTTGGACAGGTAATAGAGGGTGTTTCGAGTGCGGGTCGATGGATCACCGAATAAGGGATTGTCCGCGGAGGCCAATTAGGATGCAGTCTGAGGGTCAAGGACGTGCGCCGATCAGAAGGAATGGTCAGTAGTCGCAGAGGGGTCGGGGCCCAGCCAGAGGAGGTAATGGATTTGGTCGAGGTCGAGGAGCACCAGGCAGAGGTGCTGGAAATACTGATGCAAGACAGCCTAGATTGGTCTATGTAGTGAGGCATCGAGAGGAGAGTGATGCACCGGATGTCATAACCAGTAGGTTCTTAATTTTTGGATTGCCTTATACTACTTTGATAGATGTTGGTTTGATGCATTCCTATGTTTCTAGTAGTATAGTGGGAACTCTGAACTTAGCATACGAGACTTCTTCTAGGGAGATGACTGTAATCAGCCCTTTAGGTCACTCTGTAGAAGTAAACAAACTGTATAAGGATGTTCCCATAGAACTTCAAGGGGTAGTGTTTCTGGCTGATCTGATGGAACTGCCATTCGGGGAGTTCAATTTGATCTCAGGGATGGACTGGCTAGTGAGGTATCAGGCAAGTTTGGACTGTGCAACTAAATGTATGGTGTTGAGTTCTGTCGAGGGTGAAGAGGTGGTGATGATAAGTGATAGAAGGAATTACCTATCCAATGTGGTATCCGCTTTGAAGGCAGAGAAAATGGTGAAGAAAGGATATGAGGCATTCATGGTTCATGTGTGTGCCTTGGAGGTCAAGGACTCAGCTATAGAGGATGTTCGAACGATAAAGGATTTTACTAATGTGTTTCCAAAAGAGCTTCCGAGTTTGCCTCTAGATCTCGAAGTTGGGTTTGGTATAGATCTGTTATCGGGGACTGCGCCAGTGTCTATTTCCCCACACAGAATGGCACCGAAGGAGTTAGTGGAGCTAAAGGCACAGATTCAAGAATTGCTGGATCGAGGTTTTATCCGCCAAGTGTATCACCTTGGGGAGCACCTGTGCTTTTTGTCAAAAAGAAAGACGGATCGATGTGAATGTGTATAGATTACCGTCAGCTGAATAAGTTGACGATTAATAACAACTACCCATTGCCGAGGATAGATGATATGTTTGACCAGCTTAAAAGAGCATCAGTCTTCTCCAAGATAGATCTTAGGTCAGGGTATCACCAACTTAAGGTAAAGGAGGCAGATATTCTTAAGACGACGTTTCGTACCCGCTACAGACACTACGGGTTTTTGGTAATGTCGTTTGGGTTGACCAACGCGCCAGCAACATTCATAGACATGATGAATCGAGTGTTTCAGCCATATTTAGATCGATTGGTTGTGGTATTTATAGATGATATTCTGGTGTACTCGAAGTCTGAGGAGGAGCACGATGCACATCTTCGCGTGGTTTTACAAATTCTGAGGGAGAAACAGTTGTTTGCAAAATTTAGTAAGTGTGAGTTCTGGTTAAAGGAAGTAACCTTCTTGGGTCATGTGGTGTCAGCTGAGGGGATTAGGGTGGACCCTCGGAAGATTGAAGCGATATTAGATTGGAAATCACCTAACTCTGTAGCGGAGATTGAGTTTTTGGGCTTAGTGGGATGCTACAGAAGGTTCGTGGAAGGGTTTTCTTTAATTGCAACACCGTTAACCAAGTTGTTAAGGAAGGGAGTTTCGTTTGTGTGGTCAGACAAGCAACAGGAAAGTTTTGAGAAGTTGAAAAAGGTTTTGACAGAAGCTCGATATTGATTCAGCCTGAAGCAGGGAAAGAGTTTACGGTTTATTGTGATGCGTCGCATACAGGGTTAGGATCTTTGCTGATGCAAGGGGGAAAGTGGTAGTGTATGCTTCACGACAACTGAGGCCTCATGAAATGAACTATCCGACGCATGATCTAGAGTTAGTTGCAGTTGTTTTCACTCTGAAATTTTGGAGGCATTACCTGTATGGAGAGAAATCGGTTGTCTACACAGATCACAAGAGTTTGAAATACCTTCTTACACAGAAGGAGTTGAATTTTAGGCAGCGAAGGTGGATCGAGTTACTAAAGGACTACGACTGTTCAATTAAGTATCACCCAGGGAAAGCCAACGTGGTGGCAGACGCATTGAGCCGTATGGTGGTGTCAGACTTGAGAGCAATGTTTGCTCACCTTAGCTTGTATGATGACGGAAGTTTGCTAGTGAAACTTCAAGTGAAGCCATCATGGGTAAACCAGGTTAAGGAAAAGCAATTGGTAGATGAAGTTTTAAGTGCCCGATGTTTGCAAGTGTAGAATGGTGGATTAGAGGGGTACAGCTTAAGCAATGAAGGTGTGTTGTGTTTTCAAGGAAAGATTTGCATGCTGAAGGATATGGTGTTAAGGCAAAAATTCTTCAGGAGGCACATAGCAGTCCGTACACTATGCATCCGAAAGGTAGTAAGATGTACTGAGATTTGCGGGAGTAGTTTTGGTGGCCGGGTTTGAAGCGGGAGGTAATAGAATTTGTAAGTAACTATCGGCGTGTCGACAAGTCAAAGTGAACATCGATACCGAATTCATTGCGATCGGTAAAGATTCGCGATGGAAGTGAGAAAGGATTACGATGGATTTTGTTAGTGGGCTACCCCTCACGCCTACTAAAAAGGATTCGATTTGGGTGATTGTGGACCGTTTGACAAAATCGGCTCATTTTATACCAGTTTAGATTGACTATTCACCCATAGGTTGGCTAAGTTGTATGTGGCAGAAATCGTGAGACTGCATGGAGTGCCAGTGTCAATTATCTTAGATAGGGATCCTAGGTTCATGTCAAGGTTCTGGAAAGCGTTGCATCAGGCATTGGGTACAAGGTTGGATTTCAGTACGGTGTTTCATCTACAGTCAGATGGGCAGTCAGAGAGGGTCATTTAGATTTTAGAGGATATGTTGAGGGGTTGTGTCTTGGATTTCAGAGGTACTTAGGAAGAATTTCTACCGTTGGCAGAGTTCGCGTACAATAATAGTTACCAAGCAAGTATTCAGATGGCACTGTATGAAGCGTTATATGGGCGGAAGTGTCATACCCCTACGTGTTGGACAGAGTTGGGTGAACCTCAGTTGCTAGGTCTAGAGTTGGTTGCTGAAATAGAGAATAAGGTTAAGCTGATTCGGGCTCCTCTGAAGGAAGCTTGAACAGGTAGAAGTCCTATGCCGATCTCAAGCAGAGGGATATAGAGTTTGCAGTGGGTGATAAGGTTTTCCTGAAGGTGTCGCCGTGGAAGAAGGTGCTGAGATTTGGTCGAAAGTGCAAGCTGAGCCCAAGGTTTATCGGGCCTTATAAGGTGTTGAAGCGTCTGGGACCAGTAGCGTACCATCTCGAGTTACCATTGGAATTGAACCAGATCCACGACGTGTTTCATGTTTCCATGCTTAGACGCTACCGTTCAGATTCATCTCATGTTGTGCCAGTGGAGGAGATTGAAGTGAGCCCAGATTTTTCTTTTGAATAGGAACCAGTGCAGATTCTGGATCGAGATGTCAAAGTTTTGCGTAGGAAATCAGTTCCTTTGGTAAAGGTGTTATGGCGGAATCATGGAACAGAAGAAGCCACGTAGGAGCCAGAGGACCTGATGCGACAGTAATACCCTCAACTCTTTTGACCAGCTAATTTTGAGGCTGAAATTTCTTTAAGGGGGTAGAACTGTAACATCTGAGATTTAGGGGTCTCGCATTTTAATTCATATCTATGTGTTAGCATGCTCTGTATGACTGTTTGAGTGTGTTTGGGGGCTTCGGGAAGCCTTGGGCATAGGCTAGAGCCTTAGCAAAAATTTTTTTTTTGGGTACTTAGAAGGGGGAGCTAAGTGAGTGGGGTGTTAAGGGTAGTTGGTGGCATGTTTGGACGCAAGAAGGGGCTTGGTTAGGTGGCAAGGAGGCACCACTTAAGGCTTAAAGAAATGACGCCTCAGGGGAGTGAGGGAGCCTTGGTTCGAGCAGCAGAAATCCCCTTTTGTGCATTCTTTTTGACGCTAGGACAAGGGAGAGTTGCACTCAATTGGGACTCTGGTGGATGAGTGTTGAAGGGGTCAACAGATTTGAATGTGTAGAGGAGAGAAATTTTAGGATTTGGAATCATTCAAATTTGTTTGAATGAGTGGAAGAGAGAAATTCAAAGAGAGAAGGAAGGGACGGCTTAGTGTTTGAAGGGAGTTGGGATGTGTAGCCAAAAATATGAGGTGTGGGTTCGGTTTAGTGAGGTTAGGGGGTTGGCCTAATGTTAACTAGCTTAAGGGGGAGTGTTGGGCATTTTCGGGTAGCTAGATAGAACCAAGAGTCTCTTCTGTTCCTCTTTTGTTAAGAACCGAAACATTCTCATACCGTTGGGGTGCTTTCTCTTTTGTTTCTCTCATCTTACCAAACTAAAACATCTCTTAATTCCTCTCTTTCTTCTTTATTTTTATGGCCGAAACTTACCTAGTTTTTCTTTCACTCATCATTTGTGTCATTCTTTTTGTCTTCTAAGCCGAAATCCTCTGAAGCCACACCTTGCTGAAACCACATTTCCATCCTCTTTTCTCTTTTAGAAATTGGCTGAATATCATCTGTTAAAGATCAACCATCGTTTTCATCTTTTTCTTTGCTTGGTGGAGCACACTCGGCATTTGGGTAAGTTCTTGGCACTTTGGTCTAATTCCCTTAACTCTCTCTCTCTCATTCTCGCTACTCTTTTTCCTATCGTTTTCTTTGAGAAGGAAAGCCGAAATCCCTTGGCCCTTAAACCCTATCGTTTAACTCTTGGTTGCAGTAGATTGCTGTCGTTGATTTGCCATCACTTCCAATCGGTTTTGCTAGGGTGTGGTAAGTGTTTCGGTCGTTTCGACATCTCTTATTATGTTAAAGGCCGAAGGCAGAGATCCAATTTTAATTGATGCTTGGCCGAATGCAGGGGGTGTGTTGACGCCATCTTGCGTGAACTTACGGGATTCGTTAGGTTGTGAGTCAAGCCTAGAACCTCAGGTTTTGTCAATTTAGGTAAGGGTTCTAACTTCGGGTTTTAGTTCTTTGCGATTCGTTTCACTGCTTTAACTCGATTTACTGACCAAGGTGTATTCATGGACTCTAATGCCAGTCAAGCGATAGGAGGGGTGGGATCGGTAAACCTAGCCCCGAAGTTCAAGAAGCGGGCAGTATCAGCGGTGAGGGATTGGCCATCGGGTTGTGGGCTAGCCTCTGAACAGGAAAGTAGGTAGATAGCGGTAGTGTCAGTTAACGACAGTGTCGACGTAGAAAGCGTAGTGTTATGAGTAATCAGGTGTGTAGCTCTTACACACTTTCTTTGTTTAATTTAGGTGCCACCAGTGGCTAGGTGCCACAAGGGGTAGAATTGGAAGTTTGGTTGGATAGGTTGGATGGGTTGCATGACATACATATTGGCATATGAAACTATGTAAAAGTTTATTATCTTTGGGAAGGATATTTACACAGTGGGTCTTGGTGACTCACCCCTTCCATTACCATCTTGCATGTAATTCCTAGACCGTGGATGTGGAGCTGGGAGGACTCGAGGTGGCCATGCTCAAGATTATGTTTCGTTTGCTTTAAATGGTTATTTCAGATTTATTTTATTTTTGGGTTATCAATTATGTAATAAGGCCACTTAGTTTTTCTTTGGGACTATTCTTTTGGTAGAATTTCTTTATAATTTTGTTTAATTATTGAAAGTATGCCTAGTAAGTTATAAAAGGACATTTTCAAAACTAAATAAACTTTCGGGATTTTCCTAGTTTCGCCATCGGGAAACTGATTATCTAGTGATAACAATACAGCCACTCTAATTTCTTAAGAATTAGGGTTAAAATGTTTTTCTTTCGGTTTACACAATATATACTGGGTTCTTTCATAAATGCCAAGGTTTACTTTCTAACTTGAGACGACAAACAGGTTTTCAAATGTTCTCTTCCCTGTAACATACCAGATTCAGTCGTAGCATTTTGACCGGGTTTGGGGTGTTACACCATTTGACATAACAATGGTGTCATAATTTCAGCTTTAAAGCTTACTTACTCATAGTGATTCTCACATGTCTCATGATACTTACTATCCTCATACTTGTAAGGTACACATGGTGTCTGTATCACTTGATCACATTGATCAACATACTTTAATTTAATAATCATGATCTCTAATTCATCATTCCTAACAAAAATAATACTTAATTTCAACTTGGTAATATCTTTACTTAATTAGCTTTCTTGATATCTCATTTTAACTTTACTCATTTGCTCGATGAATTTTTGCGAATAATCGATGATACTAAATCTCATCCCACAGAACTTAATGCCAAAGCCATATCCTAGATACAGTCTTACATGATATATCTATTCTTGAATCAATGCCAAGCTTACCTTGGACTTATATGATAACTTATTCAATGCCAAGCTTGGGTCCTTGGACTTACATTATAACTTGTTCAATGCCAAGCTTGGGTCCTTGGACTTACATGATAACTTGTTCAATGCCAAGCTTGGGTCCTTGGACTTACATGATAACTTGTTCAATGCCAAGCTTGGGTCCTCGAACTTACATGATAACTTGTTCATACTTAATAACATTGATTTCTTTATTTAAAAAACATTAAGCATTCCATGATAACAATGTACATTATACTAAGCAATTCAATAATAGAAATCATAAAGCTCAGAAATCATACAAACTTACCCCAATATACAAAATGCATGTAGATATGCAATTTAGTCCTCGACTTTGTTCTTGCCTCGGCTTCGATCCGAGCTTTATTTTTCTTGATCTATAATCATAAATAGACCATTTAATAAGCATATTGACTAAATTGACTCATAACTCATTCTTTGGCAAAATTACTATTTTGCCCCTATACTTTCTCATATTTGCACTTTTGCCCCTAGGCTCGTAAAATGATTTTTATACAACTTTCTTAAACTACATGCTTATTTGATTAATAGTCTCAACTATAGCAATCATCAATTCTCACAAAATCACACATGTATGACCAAACTTAAGATTTTCACAATCAAGTCCCTACATGTATTTTCATGGAAAATCACTTAACAAAAGATGTTTCTACTACATCAAGATTTCATAATATTCCATAGAACATCAAAATACATGCATGTCATATATTACCACATTTTTGAACATCCATTATAGCTCATCAAATAGCTAAAAATAGCTTACTCATGCTACTAGGACTTCAAAAATACGAAAAATATCAAAAACCGGGCTTAGGAGCACTTACTAGCAAGCTTGGAAAATTGAAAGAGCCCTAACAATGGCTATTGGAATTTTCGGCAGCTTGGGACAGAAGATTTATAGATTTTTGTCATCTTTTTCCCATTTTAATCATTTATTAGGCAAATGACCAAAATACCCCTCTTTTTAAAAAAATTTCATAAAACTATCTCATGACCAATTTTTTGAAAAATTAAATTTTGAGAAATTGCTATCTAGGGGTTCATAATTATTATTCTAAAGCTATTTCATCTAAAAAGCTTCTAGAAATTCATATTTTGCAACTTTTTCAATTTAGTCCTTTTGGACCATTCAATCATAATTTAGCGAAATTGCTTCATGAAACCTTCATACTAACATGCACACATGACATAAACCTTAAACTCATAATTTCATCTCGGTTTCATGGTCTTGCACCACTATTTCGACTAGGCCCTAAATCGGGCTGTTAGAATTCTCCCCTTTGGGATTTTCATCCTCAAAAATCTTACTAGCAAAAAGGTTTGGATATTGGTTTCTTATATTCTCTTCTGTTTCCCACGTAGCTTCTTCTATTCCATGTCTTTGCCATAATACTTTCACTAGGGCAATACTTTTATTTCTCAGTTGTTTGACTTCCCGAGCTAAAATCTTGACAGGTTCTTCACCATAAGTCATGTTGGGACAAATCTCTATCTCTGACTGGATAATTACATGTGAAGGATCTGATCTGTAGCGTCTCAACATTGACACGTGAAACACATCATGTATCTTCTCCAATTTTGATGGCAAAGCCAAACGGTAAGCTATCGGCCCAACTCTCTCAGTAATCTCGTAAGGTCCAATGAAACGTAGACTCAATTTGCCTTTCCGGCCAAATCTGAGAACTTTTTTCCATGGTGACACTTTCAAGAACACTTTATGCCCGACTTGGTACTCTATCTCTTTTCTCTTTAAATCCAAATAAGATTTTTGTCTGTCTGACGCAGCTTTTAAATATTCTCGTATCATTTTCACTTTCTCTTCAGCTTCTTTAACCAGATCGACCCCGTAAATTTGGTTTTCCTTGAGTTCAATCCAAAACAAAGGTGTTCTACATTTATGCCCATATAGAGCCTCATAAGGCGCCATCTTTAAGCTCGATTGAAAACTATTATTATAGGAAAATTCTATCAATGGGAGAAATTTTTCCCAACTACCTTGAAATTCTAAAATACAACATCTGGACATATCCTTGAGTACTTGAATTAACCTCTCTGACTGACCATTGGTTTGAGGATGAAAAGCTGTGCTAAAATTCAATCTTGTACCTAAGGCTTCTTCCAGCCTCTTCCAAAATATGGATGTGAATCTTGGATCTCTACCTGATATAATTGATAAGGGAACTCCGTGAAGCCTTACTATTTTTGAAACATACAAGTTTAGAAATTTGTTGAGGGAGTAATCCACTCGTACGGGTATGAAATGGGCTGACTTCGTGAGTCTATCAACTACAACCCATATAGCATCCTTCTTGCTTGGTGACAATGGTAACCTCGTTACAAAATCCATGGTGATACAATCCCATTTCAACTCGAGAATCAAAATGGGCTGAAGTAAACCCGAAGGTACTTGGTCTTCAGCCTTTACTTGCTGGCAAATCATGCACTTGGAAATAAATTCTAAAATATCTTTTTTCATTTTCGGCCTCCAATACTATTGCTTTAAATCATTATACATCTTAGTACTTCCTGGATGTACAGACAAACATCCGTTATGTGCTTCATACAAAATTCTCTGAATGAACTCCTTTTTTCTCGATATACAAACTCTATCTCTAAACATCAAGTATCCATCAGAATTAATCCGAAAGCCGGATTCAACGTCTGGCTTGCACTGAGCTCTCTTGACTTACAATTCACTATCTTCTTTCTAAGCTTCCAGGATCTTGTGAAAAAACATTGGTCTAGCTCTCAACCCGGCTATAATAGAACCATCGTCGGTTAAAGATATCCTAGAATTCAATGCCCTTAATGCAAAAAGGGACTTTCTGCTTAAAGCATCGGTGACTACATTCGCCCTTCCTGGGTGGTAGTAAATGACCAACTCATAGTCTTTTATCAACTCTAACCATCTACGTTGCCTTGTTCAACTCTTTCTGCGTCATCAAGTACTTCAGACTTTTATGATCAGTAAAAATCTGACATCTCTCACCATATAAATGGTGTCTCCAAATCTTTAAAGCAAAGACTATGGCAGCTAATTCTAAATCATGCATTAGATAATTCTTCTCATGAGATTTCAACTGTCTTGAGGCGTAAGCAATCACCTTGCCTTCTTGCATGAGTACACAGCGTAATCCATTTAAGATGCATCGCTGTAAATCACAAATTCTTTCCCTGACTCAGGTTGTACTAAAACTGGAGCTTATGTCAACATTGCTTTCAACTTCTCAAAACTTTGTTGGCATCGTTCGACCATTCAAACTTCACACTCTTCTATAATAGTTTAGCCATTGGGGTTGCAATCATGGAAAACCCCTTGACAAATCGTCTATAATAGTCGGCTAGCCCTAGAAAACTTCTAATCTCAGAGATGTTCTTTGGTGGCTTCCAATCCATTATGGTCGAGATCTTATTTGGATCTACTCAGACTCTATCTTTCGAGACAATATGTCCAAGAAATCCTACTTCCTTGACCCAAAATTCGCTTTTACTAAATTTGGCATATAACTGATTTTCTCAAAGAATCTGTAGAACTATCCGCAGGTGTTTAGGATGATCATTCTCATCTTGGGAATAAATTAGTATGTCGTCAATAAAAACGACTACAAACTTGTCGAGGTATGGTCTAAATATGCAGTTCATTAAATCCATGAACACCACGGGAGCATTGGTCAACCCAAAAGGCATGACTAAAAATTCATAATGCCCATACCTCGTTCGAAAGGCGGTCTTGGATACATCTAGATCCTTCACTCTAAACTGATAGTACCCTAATCTCAAGTCTATTTTGGAGAACACAATGGCTCCTTTCAATTGATTGAACAAATCATCGATCCTAGGTAATGGGTACTTGTTCTTTACTGTCACTTTATTAAGTTGACGATAATCTATGCACAATGTCATGGTGCCATCTTTCTTTTCACAAATAAAACCGGAGCACCCTATGGTGAACAACTTAATCTTTCAAAGCCTTTGTCTTTTAACTCTTGCAAATGTGACTTTAGCTCTTTCAACTCTGTTGGAGCCATTCCGTAAGGAGTAATGGATACAGTACCGGGAGTTAGCTCAATATTGAACTCAACCTCTCTAACTGGTGGTAGTCCTGGTAATTCCTTAGGAAAAACATCCACGTACTCATGTATTATTGGTACTGACTAAATCTTCAGTTCTATTCCTCTATCATTCATCACATAGGCCAGATATGCTTCATACCCTTTTCTTATATATTTCTGTGCCATCATAAGAGAAATAATTGCCGATGATCTACCTTGTTCATCTGATTCTACATGAAGAGTATCCCATCCTCACATCTCATTTCAATATATTTCTTCCCACAATTAACTATTACATCATGGGTAGTCAACCAGTCCATGCCAAGAATGAGGTCGAACTCATCAAATGGTAGCAACATAAGATTTGCTTAAAGCAATGGCCTCTAATTATTAATGGACAATCTTTACAAACTTTATCAACTAACACACTCTTGCCTAAAAGATTAGACACTTTAATCATAAATTCTATAGAATCTATAGGCATACTCAAACCTAATACTAATTTCATGCAAATGTAAGAGTGTGTGGATCCGGGATCTATTAAAGCAATAACTTTAACATCATGAAGAGAAAAGGAACCCGTAATAACATCATGTGAAGAGGCCTCTTCGCAAGTGCGAATGGCATAAGTCCTTGCAGTCACTCTACCCTCAGATCTTGCAGCCTGTTCTCTAGGGTTACCCCTTCCACTTGTCCCACTTCCCAGGTTCCTCTGCGGTCTGCCCCTGACCATACTTCCGGATCTCGGGTTCTGAGCTCTTTCTTCTTTCATCATCTCTGGACAATCTTTTATATAGTGGTCTTTAGAACCACATCTAAAGCATGCATTTTCATGTGCTTGGCATTCTCTGAGGTGACGTCTGCCACACTATGGGCATTCAGGTCTGCCAGATCTAATATTCCCAACACTTGCAACTGAATTAGTCTGGGCTTTATTCCCTGAATAATGTTTACTCTTGTCTTTCCTTGAAAGCCCAGTGGAAGTAGCCAATTGGGTAGGGAAATCTCTTGACTATTTGCATGAAGATTGGAATGACTTATTCCACTATCTCTTTCTAGAGTCACGAGACTCCATTTCAGACTTTTTCTTCTCTTTTACTAGTTCTTCGGCTTTACAAGCCCTTTCTACTAGCGCAACAAATTCCTTTAATTCTAGGACAGCAACAAACAACTTGATGTCCTCATTTAAACCATCTTCAAATCTTTTACTCATAATGGCCTCAGTGGATACACATTCACGAGCGTATTTGTTGAGTCATACAAACTCTCACTCATAATCAGTTACTGACATCTTGCCTTGCTTCAGCTCTAGAAATTCCTTCCTCTTCTGGTCTACAAATCTTTCGCTGATATACTTTTTCTTGAACTCTTCTTGGAAGAATTCCCATGTGACCCTTTCCTTTGGTACTACCGACACAAGAGTGTTCCACCATTGGTAAGCAGAGTCTCTTAAGAGAGAGATTACACACTTTATGCATTCTTTAGGGGTGCATGACAGCTCATTACATACCCTGATGGGATTTTCTAACTAGAATTCAGCTCTTTCTGGATCATCATCTTTTCTAGCCGAATTCTCACCCCATGTTTCTGATCCTATCAATTGAGGTTTATCTCCTCTTACCACCTCTACTACTTGAGGGGCTATTGGGCAAAGTTGTGGAACAGGCGAGGGTGGAGGACGTTGTGCATTCGGGTTCACACGAACGAACTTCGTATACTAGGCATTCATCATATGGAGGAAAGCTTCTCTAGCCTCTTCTCCTCCTTCTTGACTCACCATAATGGGTCTATTCTCATTCTTGTTTTGCACCATCCCTTCTGCAGGAGCCGGCGCGTTACTTTCTACATCATCCGCAACAACTTCTTCGGGATCCATTTACTATATGTATAAACATAATTTAAATAGTCAAGAGTCGTCACACTATCATTATTAAAAAATTCTTATGTATGGCATGTATAGCTAGACTCATGCTCGTGCTACGTTAGTCCTAGAACTGACTAAACCGTAGCTCTGATGCCACTAAATGTAACACTCCATACCCAAGCCCGAGGCTAGGATTGGATAAGAGATATTGCCATGCTTGAACTCATTAAAACATACAATTATGGGCTATGAAATTTTGTTCCAACTTAAGAACTTCCCTATATTAGTCTAATCATGCATTATATGGGCCTACGAGGCCTTAAGCACATATCTAAAAACTTTCAAAACTTAATTGAAACCTTTCTTTAAAGTAGGGGTCACACACCCATGTGGCTTGAGACATGCCCGTGTACCCCTTGACACGCCCATGGATCAACTATGGGGAGCTACTGACTATTTTCACGCGGCCTGAACATGACTGTGGGCTTAAACCGTGTGATAAACCTTGATATACTGACTTGACCCACACGGTATGGGCACACGCCCATGTACAAACCGTGTATTTTACACGGCTTATACACATGGTCGTAGCATTGTACCGTGGCCTATCATGATTAATAATAATAAGGTGTAGGGTTCACACGGCCTAGACACACGCCCGTGTGTCTAACCGTGTGAGCACTTAGAGGCTATTTACCAAGCCATTTACCACCCAAAAATCAAAATCAAACCAATACATTTCAAAAAAAACTATACAACATGCTTCATTGAATACAACAACATACATATAACCAATTTTGGCTAATCACTTAGCCATATACAAAAGAATAATGGTTTGATAACCTATACAATGGCCCTTCTTAAAACATGTTCTCAAAATGAATGCTTCCTATACATGCCATACTTAGTAAAATAACTTGGCTATACCAAAATAAGAATTAATGTTGTGCTATGAGCTCCGACTGCAACGATCCACAAGTTAGCATGGCGGGACTACATAGAAAGAAAGTATTAAAGACGTAAGCGTTTAGCTTAGAAAGTTTGCACGTAAACACAGATTAACAAACTTGCTTAATATAAACCATTTGACATAACAATGGTGTCATAATTTCAGCTTTAAAGCTTACTTACTCATACTGATTCTCACATGTCCCATGATACTTACTATCCTCATACTTCTAAGGTACACATGGTGTCTGTATCACTTGATCACATTAATCAACATACTTTAATTTAATAATCATGATCTCTAATTCATCGTTCATAACATAAATAATACTCAATTTCAACTTGGTAATATCTTTGCTTACTTAGCTTTCTTGTTATCTCATTTTAACTATACTCATTTGCTCGATGAATTTCTGCGAATAATCGAGGATACTAAATCAAATCCCACGTAACTTAGTGCCAAAGCCATATCCTAGACACAATCTTACATGATATATCTCTTCTTGAATCAATGCCATTCTTACCTTGGACTTATATGATAACTTATTCAATGCCAAGCTTGGGTCCTTGGACTTACATGATAACTTGTTCACTGCCAAGCTTGGGTCCTTGGACTTACATGATAACTTGTTCAATGCCAAGCTTAGGTCATTGGACTTACATGATAACTTGTTCAATGCCAAGCTTAGGTCCTTAGACTTACATGATAACTTGTTCAATGCCAAGCTTGGGTCCTTGGACTTACATGATAACTTGTTCAATGCCAATCTTGGGTCCTTGGACTTACATTATAACTTGTTCATACTTAATCACATTGATTTATTTATTTAAAAAACATTAAGCATTCTATGATAACAATGTATATTATACTAAGCAATTCAATAATAGAAATCATAAAGCCACTTAGTTTTGGATTTATTTCAGATTTATTTTATTTTTAGGTTATCAGTTATGTAATAAGGCCACTTAGTTTTTCTTTGGGACTATTCTTTTGGTAGAATTTCATTATAATTTTGTTTAATTATTGAAAGCGTGCCTAGTAAGTTATAAATGGACGTTTTCAAAACTAAATAAACTTTCAGGATTTTCCTAGTTTCACCATCGGGAAACTGATTATCTAGTGATAACAATACGGCCACTCTAATTTCTTAAGACTAAAGGTTAAAATGTTTTTCTTTTCGTTTACATAATATATAATGGGTTCTTTCATAAATGCAAAGGTTTACTTTCTAACTTGAGACGACAAACGGGTTTTCAAATGTTTTCTTCCCTGTAACATACCAAATTCGGTCGTAGCATTTTGACCGGGTTTGGGGTGTTACATCATTTGACATAACAATGGTGTCATAATTTCAACTTTAAAGCTTACTTACTCATAGTGATTCTCACATGTCTTATGATACTTACTATCCTCATACTTGTAAGGTACACATGGTGTCTGTATCACTTAATCACATTGATCAACATACTTTAATTTAATAATCATGACCTCTAATTCATCATTCATAACATAAATAATACTCAATTTCAACTTGGTAATATTTTTACTTACTTAGCTTTCTTGTTATCTCATTTTAACTTTACTCATTTGCTCGATGAATTTTTGCGAATAATCGAGGATACTAAATCTCATCCCACATAACTTAATGCCAAAGCCATATCTTAGATATAGTCTTACATGATATATCTATTCTTGAATCAATGCCAAGCTTATCTTGGACTTATATGATAACTTATTCAATGCCAAGCTTGGGTCCTTGGACTTACATGATAACTTGTTCAATGCCAAGCTTGGGTCATTGGACTTACATGATAACTTGTTCAATGCCAAGCTTGGGTCCTCGGACTTACATGATAACTTGTTCATACTTAATCACATTGATTTATTTATTTAAAAAACATTAAGCATTCCATGATAACAATGTACATTATACTAAGCAATTCAATAATAGAAATCATAAAGCTCAGAAATCATACAAACTTACATCAATATACAAAATGTATGTAGATACGCAATTTAGTCCTCGACTCTGTTCTTGCCTCGGCTTTGATCCGGGCTTCATTTTTCTTGATCTATAATCATAAATAGACCATTTAATAAGCATGTTGACTAAGTTGACTCATAACTCATTCTTTCGCAAAAATACTATTTTGCCCCTATACTTTCTCATATTTGCACTTTTACCCCTAGGCTCGTAAAATGATTTTTATACAACTTTCTTAAGCTACATGCTTAGTTGATTAATAGTCTCAACTGTAGAAATCATCAATTCTCACAAAATCACACATGTATGACCAAACTTAAGATTTTTACAATCAAGTCCCTACATGTATTTTCATGGAAAATCACTCAACAAAAGATGTTTCTACTACATCAAGCTTTCACAATCTTCTATAGAACATCAAAATACATGCATGTCATACATTATCACATTTTTGAACATCCATTATAGCTCATTAAATAGCTAAAAATAGCTTACTCATGTTACCAGGACTTCAAAAATATGAAAAATATAAAAAACGGGCTTAGGAGCACTTACTAGCAAGCTTGGAAAATTGGAAGAGCCCTAACAATGGCTATTGGAATTTTCGGTAGCTTGGGACAGAAGATGAATAGATTTTTGTCATCTTTTTCCATTTTAATCATTTATTAAGGAAATGACCAAAATGCCCTCTTTTTAAAAAATTTCCATAAAACTATCTCATGACCAATTTTGTCAAAAAATTAAATTTTTGGAAATTGCTATCTAGGGGTTCATAATTATTATTCTAAAGCTATTTCATCTAAAAAGCTTCTAGAAATTCATATTTTATAACTTTTGCAATTTAGTCCTTTTGGACCATTCAATCATAATTTAGCGAAATTGCTTCATGAAACCTTCATACTAACATGCACACATGACATAAACCTTAAAACTCATAATTTCATCTCGATTTCGTGGTCTCACACCACTATTCTGACTAGGCCCTAAATCGGGCTGTTATAATTACTAAACTAGCCCTAGTTTGCAAAATTACCGTTATACCCTTAAGGGTTGATTAGCGTGATTGTGTGTAAAATTTCACACTCTATTATTAATGTGTGTTATTAACTGTTTGGTCTAAAAAGCTGAAGTGATTGCTTAGAAAGTCACTATACCCTTGTGGGTAAAGTTGGGAATACCAGGTAAGTGATTATAACGTTTTATTAATGGGTGTGAAAATGTATGCTGTAATCTGTCACTTTCTTGAGAGCATGTTGCATTCATTTGATATGTATGTTTTGCATGGGTTTGGTATGTGATGTGAAAGGGGAAGTGTTAGAGACTGTCACAGTGGTTTGGTACCACAAGTGGGTTGGCCCCACATATATCTGATACAGTGATCATGTCTCGGTGGCGTGGTGCCACGGTGGTTTAATACCACGTATATATATCTATGATTCGATGACTCGTCCCAGTGGGTTGGTACCACAGTGGGTTGGCCCCACATACATTCATCACGGATTGTCACGGTGGTTTGGTACCACGGTGGGTTGGCTCCACATATGTTAATAGTGACTCTATCACGGTGATCTAGTATCACAGTGGTCTGGAACCACGAGTGGCTTGGTGCCACATATGAGGTGTGTAGCGAATGGAGGGTTGATTGTAGAAATCCCCACGATGTGATGGGCTGGTACGGATGGTGTGTAGAGGACGAAAAAACTAGGTTGGGTTGGGTATTGCATCATATTGTATACATCATGTGATATACTGTGCTAATAGGGCTAAGGCCCAGTCCGATTCTGAATAGGTTTCGCCCAAGGTGATTTTGTAAGGGCTAAGGCCCAGATGGTATTTGAATGGGCTCGGGCCCAATTATGGTTCATGTGGGGTAATTGCACACTGAGTTTTCATAAACTCACCCCCTCTTTTTTTAAGTGTTTCAGGTAATTCCCAACGATAGAGGATTGGGAGCCGTGGAGGACTCGGGGGTGGCTATACATCGGAGATACTACCCGTGAACTTTAGTAATTTCATTTTTACCTTATTTTAAGATTATTTATTTTGGGTTAATATTTTGTAACAAGGCCATTGGTTTATTTTTGAAACACACCAAACCCGACCCACGAGCCTTGACCAGATCTGGTATGTTCCTCGAGTAAAAACGATTCAAATACATTTGTTCTTTGGAAAACTTTGATTAATTTTTAGAGAAAATTGGGTTTGTGTTGTGTTCGAGTTGTAAAGTTTTTTTTTTTTTTGAAGTCTAGATTTTAATAAAACTTTATTATCAAAACAATAAGTTAAAAACGTTGCCAAGTTCATAGAGTTCACTTGTTTAAATTGAAAATCTCTTGAATTTAGGTGTCAAAACATTTAGGGTTATTTTAAATAAACTACTTAATCTTTAATTTGATAAAATTTTGTATCATAAAAAAAATAATTAACATGCATGCATAAAATAGTTCATACTACGACCTTATTACAACTGAAAACAAACCCAAAATAAATTTAAAGTACTCAAATAAAATAAATAGTCCAAATAAAAATAAATTTCTTGCTGAGCATGGCCACCCCTAAGCTCCTGCCGACCCGGTCCATCACTAAGTGTCACCTGAAAAATAATCCCACAATAGGGTGAGTCAAACAGACTCAATGTGTAACCACAACACTAAATCCTAACAAATTCAGGCATATCAAATCATACATGTTCATATAGCATTCAAATAGTATGATGCAAACCCAAACCCAAACCTAGATGTCATCCGTTACACATAACCCGTACCAGCCATCACACCGTGGGGACTACTAAGTCAACCCTCCATCCGCTACACACCATCGAAGGTAGTCGCTGCAGTCGACATGCTCATCGCCCTTATAAATATTGTGGCATAGCCACCAAATAAAATATTTCGTGTCATGTGACACCACATTCAGATAATGTGACCGAAGTCACCACATTCAGATATCGTGGTATAAAACCACCACATTCACTTCCCCTTTCATAATCACCCATATGCCCAGGTCATACATATCATGCAATATCATGCCTTATTTCACATTTTTATCACGGTTCTCATATGTGCCATATCATATATTCATAATGAGATAACTACAGTAGTAGTAAATTGACGTACCTGAGTACTTTGTACCATTGCATGGTACCTTAGCCACATTCACATTATTACAACATATATATATATATTAAATATTGCCATACATCTATTAAGAGATAGTGTGGGGTACACACCTGATTCTCCTGGCAAGTTTACTGCAAATCCTGAAAATCTCGATCTAGCGTCATAGATCCCTAAATAAATCCCGAAACTTTGTGAGTTTCTTCCTTGCAATCGGCTAACACTAGATCAATTGGTCGGGTTAGTTTGACTCGAATAAGTAAAGTATAGATCTACATCATTGTTTATAGCCTTGGCGAATATCAGATTCACTTACCTTGCGAATCCCGAAAAGTGCTACTTGGTTATGAAGGTGTCAAAATACCTATAGGCATAGGTTAGATTTAAATCTAATCTTTAAGTTACATAAGAATGGCCTATGGCTGAATATCACATAACCTACCTTGGATGTTGAAATCCTGAATAATCCTCCTTATGGTTGACCACGTTGAAAATCCCGAAAGATCTTTCTAAATTTCGGCAAACAAGAATATTGATGGGATTAGTTCTAGATTTCGACAAATCTAAAAGAAAAGAATGGAAATCAAACGACATTTGGTCTTAAGCCTCTCTATAGAATTCGACAGCACCTTGCCTAACACCTCAGAGGGATTCAACATTGGAGAATACTAGGGAGATTCGGCTTTTGATTGAATTGGAGAAAGAAGAAGAAGAGAAAAGGTTTGATGAGATTGGCCTATGGAGATGAATAGTAAAAGGGAAAAACACGAGTGATTTCTTTGAGAATTTGGCACAAAAGAAAATATGAGAAGAGAATGAATTTTTCAAGACAAATCCCCTTAGTATGGCCGAATGCCTTAGTTACTTCCCCTCCTAAATTCGGCTAGCATTCAAACACTAGCTATTCCTTGATTTTCTCCTTATCACTTCATTTAAAATAATAAAAAAATAATCCACATTTATCTCTCCTTCATCTAAAAAATAATTTAAAATAAATCCTTATTTATCTTATGCTTTAGCGAAATTTCCTAGGAATTTAAGCACATCTTAAACTCATTCCTAAGTCTTCTAATGCAGTCCATTACTACTTTCTCTGCTGCAAAATAAAACTTTTATTTTGCTTCCCTTGTAGCTCGAACCACGCCCATTAGCACCTACTTGTGGCGTCATTTGTGTGAGCTTTAAGTGGCACCTGCGACCACTTTACCAAGCTCGCTATTTTTCATAAATCCCTACATATTTTCTTAAAGCTCTTTGTTAAGTGGCGCATTTGCTCCTTGCAGCAAAAATAAAAATTCCCCTTATTGCTCCCCTTGTGGCTCGAACACAAGCCCTTTCCCCCTGGCATATGGCGTCACACACTAAGGCCCTAAGTGGCGCATTACAACCACTTTACCAAGCCCATTTGTGTGATATATCTCCCCCACATTTTCTCTTAAGGCCACCCTACTTAGCTTCCCCTTTTAGATTTAAAATCTAAAAATTTCTAAGGCACTCTCCTATTTTCTAAAGTTCACAAAATTCATAATACTCATTCAAAACATACTCAAGCATGCTATTTCATATAATTAAGCATAAATGCACAAGCCATAATTCGAGATATTATAGTTCTACCCCCTTAAAATAATTTCATCCTTGAAATTACCTGGCTGAAATAATTGAGGGTATTACTGTCGCATTGCTTCTTCCGGCTCCCACGAAGCTTCTTCCAATCCATGATTTCTCCATACCACTTTGACTAGAGGAACTGACTTCCTCCGTAACACTTTCACATCTCGTTCCAGAATCTGAATCGGCTCCTCCTCATAGGACAAATCTGGCCTTAGCTCCACCTCTTCAACCGGTACTATATGAGATGGATCCGATCGATAACGACGTAGCATGCAAACATGGAACACATCGTGCATCTGCTTCAACTCTGGTGGCAACTCTAGCTGATATGCCACTGGTCCGACTCGCTTCAATACCCGATAAGGTCCTATAAACCTCAGACTTAACTTCCCTTTTCGACCAAATCTCATTACCTTTTTCCAAGGCAAAACTTTAAGAAACACTTGATCTCCCACATCAAATTCTATCTCCTTCCGTTTGAGATCCGCGTATGGCTTTTGCCTGTCAGATGCCTCCTTCAACCGTCTCGAATCACACTAACCTTCTCTTCAGATTTTGCCACTAACTCTGGACCAAAAACTCGACGTTCCCCCAATTCCGTCCAACACATAGGAGTGCGACACTTCTATCCATACAGTGCTTCATATGGTGCCATCCGAATACTGGCTTGATAGCTGTTGTTATATGCAAATTCAGCTAAAGGCAGATATTCTTCCCAACTTCCTCTGAAGTCTATCACACATCCCTCAAAGATGTCCTCTAACACTTGGATCACTCGTTCAGATTGACCGTCCGATTGTGGATGAAAGGCCGTACTGAAATCCAATCTGGTGCCTAAAGCCTGATGTAGTGCTTTCCAAAACCGAGATGTAAACCTTGGGTCCCTGTCCGAAATGATTAACATCGGCACTCTATGTAACCTTACAATCTCCACCACATATAACTTTGCCAACTTTTGCAAAGAATAATCAACTCTTACTGGAATGAAATGCGCAGATTTAGTCAACCGATCTACTATCACCCATATCGAGTCCTTCTTCTTCACAAACAGAACCGGTGCTCCCCATGGAGACACACTGGGTCGAATAAGCCCACGATCAAGTAACTCTTGGATTTGAGCCTTGAGCTCAACCAACTCCTTTGGTGCCATTCTGTACGGGGCAATTGACACAGGAGTTATTCCCGGCAGCAAATCAATTCTAAACTCTACTTCCCTGTCTGGGGGTATTCCAGGTAGTTCCTCCGGAAAGACATCCACAAAGTCCCTTACTATTCGAACTCCACTAATGCCCTCTTCTTTTGCATCCAATGCATTAACGAAGGCCAAAAATGCCTTGCACCCTTTTCGAATCATCTTATTAGCCTTTAAAGCAGAAACTACATTAGACAAGTAGTTTCTCCTTTCTCCTATCATAATCGCCACTTCATCCTCCAGGGTCCTTAACTCCATTCTATTAGCAGCACAATCCAAAATAGCTCGATGTTCTACCAGCCAGTCCATTCCAAGTATGAGATCGAATTCTCCGAAAGGTAATTCCATTAAGTTGGCAGAAAATATTACTCCTTGAATTTCTAGAGGCACTTTCCAAAACATCTTATTTACCACTACAGTTTGACCTAGTGGGCTTACTAGAGTCATCTCCCTATCAGAAAGTTCAGAGGCTATGTCTAGAGTTTCCACTACTCTGGGTCGAGCCCACATCAATCAAAGCAAAATAAGACTTGCCACAAATAAGGAACGTACCGGTTTTGACGTCAGGTGCGTCTCTATCTTCTCCTCGGTGAACTGCATATACCAAGCCTGATTGTCTTGCTTCTATATTACCAACATTTCTGCCAGGTGTTCCACGTCCTCTTCCAGCACCGTTACCTCGGCCATTCGGACCATGGCCTCGCTGAGGCTACTGCTGTCCACCTCTACCAGCCTGATTAACATTCTGAGCTACTGGTCGATTCCCATCTGGTCTCATCGGACAGTCCTTAATCATATGGTCCTTTGACCCACACTTGAAACATCCCCCTGTCTTCTTCTAGCATTCGCCTAAGTGCTTTTTCCCACATTGATCACAAGTACGATATTGCCCTCCAGTAGTAACTTGCTGACCTCGCGGCCCATCAACTCTAGGCCTCTTCTGAACATTCCCAGACGATCCTAACGATCCAAAACCTCTTTTTGCCCATTTCGATCAGTGTTCTGCCTTGTAGCGTCCTTAATTCCCTCGACTACCTTATCCTTTTCCACTAATGCAGAAAACTCCCGCTCTTGGTGTGGAGCGATTAACAACCTCAGGTCATCCCTTAGTCCGTCCTCGACTCGGACACATCGGTCACGCTCCGTAGCCACTACTCCTCGAGCATACCGACTCAACCTCAGAAATTTTGCTTCATATTCTGCTACGGACTTTTTCCCTTGAACCAGCCCCAAAAATGCCTTCCTCTGCTCATCAATATATCTGGTTCCCACATACTTCTTCTGGCATGCCACCTTAACATACTCCCAGGTCAGATCCTCAGCTGTGGCACCATCCCGAACTGTGAGCCACCATTGATACACTTCATCGCGTAACAGTGCCACCATCCCTTTTAGTTTCTCCTCAGGGGTCAAATCAAGCTCATCCATGATCCGCTCAGTTGCTTCCAACCAATACTCAACCGTACTGGGTGCCACACCAGATACTCCACGGAACACTTCATCCCCATCGGCTCGGAGTCGCTTGGGTACAGATTTTTGAGCTCCCATATTCCCTCTAGCCCCAGCCATCATTTCAAGAACTCGCAGAGACTGACTGCGATAAACATCCTCTCTCGTCTGATCTTGCTGCTCAACACCAACAGCTGGTGGTGGTGGTGGCGGTGGTACCTCATTCTCAGATCCTTGACCCGATCTAATGGGTTTTGACACGGGCATTCTACCATGACTGCGTCCTCGCTGTAACACCCCAAACCCGGCCCATGCGTTTCGACTGGATCTGATGTGTCACGGCTTGTACATTGAAAACTTTTGCCTTGTTGGTTTTGGAAGTCGTAAGTTAATTAGACATTATTAGAGTAAATAAGTGACATTTCAAAAATAAAATCTTATATTAGTATTATTAAGTATAAATAAACCTTGACATAAAATTTATAAGTTGCATAACATTGAAAACTTCTTAGTTGAATAAAAACTAGGGCCTTAAAAAATCCCAAATAAAAATAAAATAAACTTAAAGAAATCACGAAATAATTTGTAGAAATAAAACTTGATGGCCCTCGAATCGCCTCGACTCCCATGTTCACGATCTACTACTCACGAAATGTTGGGAAAAATAAAAGGTTGAGTCACCAAGACTCAGTGTGCAAATCCTGAGAACACATAAAAAGGCTTGAGGCCCACAAACACATTATGAGCCTTGGCCCGTATACAAGGGTAACAAAATATGCAACATGGCCCATCCCAAACCTATGAGTCTATCCTCTACACACCCCATACCAACCATCACACCGTGAGGATTTCTACAATCAACCCTCCATCCGCTACACACCATATCGGCAATTTGTCTTTTATCATAAAGACCGATCACTATGTGACCTATGTGGCAAAGCCACCGATCACTATCGACCTCGATAATACATTATAGTATTTGACCTTGCTACTCATCATAAAGACCGATCACTATGTGACCTATGTGGCAAAGCCACCGATCGCCTCCCGACCTGCTCCCCTTCCATAAATCAATCAATCCCATCCCATTCATACATACATGTAAGACTCAAAACATCAAGCCATTTAAATCGATCCCAGGCTTTCACATACATTGATACACATAGAGAGTTATATGTTTACGTACCTAGCATCCTTAACCCTTTTAGGGTTCCATTCGACTGTCTATACAGCCTCATTCTGGCTTTTTAGCCCATAACATATATAAATAGTCATACATACAAGTTTATTAGAAGTGTGTTAGAGATCTACACACCTTTTTTTGGCTTTTAGCCCATAACATATATATCACAGATTTATTAGGATTATTTAGTGTGATAGAGATCTACACACCTTTTTTCGGCTTTTAGCCTATAACATATAATACAAACAAAACTTATGTGTTAAGGATCTACACATCTGATTACCGATAAAATGAGGCTTTCTATATCGACGCTATCCTTAGTCGGCACAACTGCTATCTGCCTAAGGTGTTGTTCAGCAGCCGGTCTACAACCAATTGGCCAATCTCGAACAGCAGATACTGCTCGTTTCTTAAATTAGGGATTCTTTCTTTTGCCTGATCCATATTTAATTCCATCATAAATCCTTATCAGAGTTACTATAATAATATTTAATCGTTAATCCTCCTTATAAAGTTAAAATCTTGTATATAATGATGAAATCTAATAGAAATCTAGGAAAATCTTCTTACCTTAAAAATCCCAAAATTGGAGACTTATGAATTTGACTTTTAGATCTAGTCGACTAGGCTTCCTTCAAATCGACTTGCCGCCCATCATAAACCATTAAACTATTAGCTTTTGGCTTTTGCCTTTTCAAAAATCGGGAATAGATTATGAGAACTAATAAAAAATCTACTCTTACCTTAACTTAGGAGATTCGGCTAGTACTAGAGAGAGAATTCGACAATGTAAATGGAGGATTTAAATGCCGAAAGTATAGAACAATTTCTCAAATAGGATGAATAAAATAAAAACTATAGAGATTTCAGCTTTTTAGAGAAGGAAGAGAATAATGGAGTTTTTGGCTATTAGAAGAAAGAAGAGAATAATGGAGTTTTCGGCTTTTAGAGAAATTGGAGAAAGAAATTTGGAGAAAAGAAGCTAAGGAATTTCGGCACAAAAGGGAGAGGATTTAATGTCAGAAACAAGGAGCTAGCCCCCCTATTTATAGGAAATTCGGCAACCCTTTGCCATGTAGTAGCTGGTTTCTTTACTCCTCTCAGTGATGGATTCTTGGCCATCACTCTCTTTGTAGATAAATTCCTAACTTTTCTCCTTTATCTTAATCTACTAGCTCATCTAAAAGAGACTTAATTATCTCTAACTCCTCCCTCCTTTATCAGCATATTATCCACATATTTTAATTATAAAAATCCCTAGATCTTAGCCTTTATCTGCTTATTATCCACATAAAATAAATTCCTAAATAATAGTCTTTATCTGCTTATTATCCACATATTTTAAACATTAAAACCCCTAAATTTTAGCCTTGTTGCCATCCACTCCACCTAATCCTAATGCCCAAAATTTAGCTAACTTAAATTAAAAGAATTGGGCTCCATGAAACTTAAATTTGGGCCCCTTACTCCTTGTGTGTGGCGTCACCTCCTAAGATTGGGCCACAAGCCCACTTTGGTATTTTAAACATAGATACTACCTATTAAACCCTATAATGCCCAAACGGATAATTTTAATCAAGGCCTCTGCCTAAGCCTGAGCCTAATTTGGACCCCTAACACTTAAATTAACTCATTCCACATATTCACCCATTAAACGCATAGGCCCAATAATTTAGGATGTTACACTCGTACATTACGACCACGCTCCCTTGTGCTCATTCTTACAATTGCGCTTTAATCTGATTAAGAAATTTTATGAATTAGCGTTTGTTCCACTGATTATCCGCGAAGAAGTTTATGTAAAGAGTTTAGTAGCAGTTCTTTCGATCAATCAAAGTTTCGTTCAGGTTTTCTATCCTAATTCAGAGAAGCACACCCATCCAAACATTCATTCAGTAGTACTTATCACACACATTCACTATTTGAATCTTCTTGTCTATTCCTATCCCAGGGGTATTTTTGTAATTTATCCTACAGGGGTATTTTGGTAATAAACCGGGGTAAATTTGTAAATCTTGATAAATCAAGGGTATTTCAAAATTTGCAAAACTTGGGGCTCTTTTTGAGAATTTGCTTTCCAAATCGGTGATGTTGCAAAAATTTTGGAAATTAGGGTCATTTGGTAATTTTGTAAGTTAGGGGTAATTTGGTAAATTTTTCAAATCAGGGTATATTGAATTTTCACAAGTTAGGGTTTCATGGATACTTTTGCAAAGTAGGGAAATTTTATTGAAATCAAGGGTAATATGGTAATTTTAGAAACCAAGGGCATTTTAGTAATTTTACCACTAGGGGTATTTAGGTAATTTTGTAAACCGGGAATATTTCAGAAAAGTTTTGCAAAATAGTTTTTACAAATTAAAAGGGTAATTTAAAGAGTTTTAAAACTAGGGTTTTTATAAAAATACGGCTAGTTCCCTTCGGGTTTTAGTTATTGAGTTTAGCAGTAAATAAGTCCTCTTGGTTAGGGTGAACCGTCACTCACGCACAGGTAGGATTCAAGTGAGAGGAGGTGAGTCACATGAGCGCTTAAATATCAAGCTCCCATCGAAACCAATCCTGAACATGCGCACAATGGTTGCCACACCTAACTCGTGACTTAACCACGTGTTTGTTTCATTAGGCATTTAAAATTTTACGTAATTGTTGGCGTAACCTAGTCCTAGGGTTCAAGTACTTATCATGCTAATCTACGTTCCATTTCTACCCTTCTACAATTCATATCATAAATCACACAAGAGATAGGGTACTTACCGGTGGACTTAGGGTCGAGACTTAGGTGCCATGCGGAAAACACGCTTATTTCTCAAAATTTTCACAAAATTCTTTTGGGCTTATTTTTTGAAAACGTTTTGGGCCTTAAACCCAAAGCCGAGAGTTTAAAACACAGCTCGATACCAAGTGAAACACCCCAAACCCGCCCACGAGCCTTGACCAGATCTGGTATGTTCCTCGAGTAAAAAGATTCAAATACATTTGTTCTTTGGAAAACTTTGATTAATTTTTAGAAAATTGGGTTTGTGTTGTGTTGAGTTGTAAAGTTTTTTTTTTTTGAAGTCTAGATTTTAATAAAACTTTATTATCAAAACAATAAGTTAAAAACGTTGCCAAGTTCTTAGAGTTCTTTGTTTAAATTGAAAATCTCTTGAATTTAGGTGTCAAAACATTTAGGGTTATTTTTAAATAAAATACTTAATCTTTAATTTGATAAAATTTCTATCATAAAAAATAATTAATATGCATGCATAAAATAGTTCATACTACGACCTTATTACAAGCGAAAACAAACCCAAAATAAATTTAAAGTACTCAAATAAAATAAATAGTCCAAATAAAATAAATTTCTTCTTGAGCATGGCCACCTCTAAGCTCCTGCCAGGCAGGTCCATCACTAATCGTCACAGAAAAAATAATCCCACAATGGGGTGAGTCAAGCAGACTCAATGTGTAACCACAACACTAAATCCTAACAAATTCGGGCATATCAAATCATACATGTTCATATAGCATTCCAATAATATGATGCAAACCCGAACCCAAACCTAGATGCCATCCGCTACACATCACCCGTCAAGCCATCACACAGTGGGGACTACTAAGTCAACCCTCCATCCGCTACACACCATCGAAGGCGTCGCATCTGATCGATGTGCTCATCGCCTTATAAATATTGTGGCATAGCCACCAAATAAAATATTTCGTGTCATGTGACACCACATTCGAATAATGTGACCAAGTCACCACATTCGATATCGTGGTATAAAACCACCACATTCACTTCCCTTTCATAATCACCCATATGCCCATGTCATACATATCATGCAATATCATGCCTTATTTCACATTCTTATCACGGTTCTCATATGTGCCATATCATATATTCATAATGAGATAACCATGAAGAGTAGTAAATTGACGACACAGTACTTTGTACCATTGCTTGGTACCTTAGCCACATTCACATTATTACAACATATATATATATATTAAATATTTCCATACATCTATTAAGAGATAGTGTAGGGTACACACCTGATTCTCCTAGCAAGTTTACTGCAAATCCTGAAAATCTCGATCTAGCGTCCTAGATCCCTAAACAAATCCGAAACTTTGTGAGTTTCTTTCTTGCAATCGGCTAACACTAGATCAATTGGTGGGTTAGTTTGAACGAATAAGTAAAGTATAGATCTACATCATTGTTTATAGCCTTGGCCGAATATCAAATTCACTTACCTTGCGAACCCGAAAAGTGCTACTTGGTTATGAAGGTGTCAAAATACCTATAGGCATAGGTTAGATTTAATTCTAATCTTTAAGTCACATAAGAATGGCCTATGGCCGAATATCACATAACCTACCTTGGATATTGAAATCCCGAATAATCCTCCTTATGGTTGACCACACTGAAAATCCCGAAAGATCCTTCCAAATTTTGGCAAACAAGAATATTGATGGGATTAGTTCTAGATTTCGACAAATCTAAAAGAAAATAATGGAAATCAAACGACATTTGGTCTTTACCCTCTTTATAGAATTCAACAGCACCTTGCCTAACATCTCAGAGGGATTCGGCTTTGGAGAATACTAGGGAGATTCGACTTTTGATTGAATTGGAGAAAGAAGAAGAAGAGAAAAGGTTTGATGAGATTCGGCCTATGGAGATGAATAGAAAAAAGGAAAAACACGAGCTGATTTCTTTTAGAATTTCGGCACAAAAGAAAAGATGAGAAGAGGATGAATTTTTCGGCACAAATCCCCCTTAGTATGGCCGAATGCCTTACTTTCTCCCCCTCCTAAATTCGGCTAGCATTCAAACACTAGCTATTCCTTGATTTTCTCTTTATCACTTCATTTAAAATAATAAAAAAATTCCACATTTATCTCTTCTTCATCTAAAAAAAATAATTTAAAATAAATCCTTATTTATCTTATGCTTTAGCCAAAATTTCCTAGGAATTCAAGCACATCTTAAACTCATTCCTAAGTCTTCTAATGCCGTTCATTACTACTCTTCTCTGCTGCAAAATAAAACTTTTATTTTACTTCCCTTGTAGCTCGAACCCTGGCCCATTAACACCTGCTTGTGGCATCACTTGTGTGAGCTTTAAGTGGCGCCTTGCAGCCACTTTACCAAGCTGCTATTTTTGTCATAAATCCCCTACATATTTTCTTAAACCGCTGTTAAGTGGCGCCTTTGCTCCTTGCAGCAAAAATAAAAATTCCCCTTATTGCTCCCCTTGTGGCTCAAACACAAGCCCTTTCCCCCTAGCATATGGCGTCACACACTAAGGCCCTAAGTGGTGCATTACAACCACTTTACCAATCCCATTTGTGCGATATATCTCCCCCACATTTTCTCTTAAGGCCACCCTACTTAGCTTCCCCTTTTAGATTTAAAATCTAAAAATTTCTAAGGCACTCTCCTATTTTCTAAAGTTCACAAAATTCATAATACTCATTCACAACATACTCAAGCATGTTATTTCATATAATTAAGCATAAATGCACAAGCCATAATTTAGGATATTACAATTTTTCTAAGTTTTCATCTATAACTGTTAAACTTATAAATACGGGATTTTCTTAAAACATTAGCAATTGTTTTCTAAAATATCATGTTTACGTAGCGATGCAAGTTTTTCAAAATAATAACAACTTTTAAAAGGTCATTTAGCAAATCGCGTTTTTCTCAAACAAACAACGAACTCGGAGTTCAAAAATTTCGATAAAACTTTTCTAAACAATTGCTTAGCTTTTCAACTTCCTTCAATGTGGCACACAGATTCGGGCCTAAGTTCTAGGCTGGGTTTGGGGTGTTACAAAATGATTGGGTATTCAACTATATATTATTACAAGGGTGGTAAAGTTTGTAATGGTCGATGTAATAGAATTTTGTATTATGAATATCGACTTGTGATTCATGAGAGCTTGAGATGTAAGTAGAAATTCGGTAAATAATAGATGTATATGCTATCATTTTTATCAAGCGAAGGTGATTTATAGATTCATATGCATATGAAATTTATTGTGAAATTTATTTTTATATATGTGACTATTCAGCCTTAAGGTTATAAATGAAATAATTTACTAAATTATGGTATAATGCTTTATTGTGATATAATTACTTATAACTTACTAAGCTGTTAAAGCTTAGTTTGTTCTTGGTTATTCTCGTGTCTAAGATCTATTTTGGGTGATCATTTCGTGCTCGGGGATTGTCGTTGAACCTCATCACACTATCGCCAATATTTTGGTTGTAACATCCCGAAATTGGGCCTAGTAGGATTGGGCCCATTGGGCCTTGAGCACGGAAGCATTTAAAAGTTTTGGAGAACAAGAGAATGACTTTATTTCAAGTTGAACTTATTAGGAAGGTGATTTTGGAAAGTTACGGGGTTTCTAGGAAGTTCTGAGTTCAAGTTAGGCTATAGGTAATTTTTTGTGTTTAAGCACTTTAAGGAGAGAAGGTAAGTGGCATAAAACTTTAGTAAATAATTGTGCATTTTGCTAGCACAAGGAGTCTATTGGTAAAGGTGGAAAGTGGCGTATGGAGTGTACTAATAGTCTGAGGTTCGAATCCCAGCTAATGCAAATATTTTGGATTAAATTTTTGTACTAATAAGGTAAGTGTCGGTCATGGCTTTAATATGGTAAGGTAGACTTTTTAATTTTGGCAAGGTAACTAAGGAAATAAGGCAAGGTTGAGGGTAAGGAAAGAAATCAAAAGAAAAAGGAAAGATAAGGGAACATGTTGGCCTTTAAGGGGGAAGATGTTTTGGAAAGTTTTAATGGGTCAATGTTCATCTTTTGGTAAATATGATACATGGTTTGGGAGAGGGTAGCCTATTTTGCTAGGATCATTTTGCTAAGTTTTAGTGCATGAGAGGTATTTTTCTCTTTGAGCAATTTGTGTCTCTTTTCCAAACTCTTTTCTCTTTTGCTTTGGCCTAAATCTCCTAGTCCATTTGTCCATTTTTCTCTTTTGTTTTGGCCGAAATCTTCTTAATTCTTTTCTCATCAATAGCCGAATTTCAATCATCTTCTCTTCTCCATCTTGCAAGTTGAACACATCTTTTTGATCGAATCGTGTTCTAGTTTGTCGTCGTAAAGCACATTCTTATCAATTCCTCTCTAGTCTTAGGTCAATCGATTGAAGTCAGATCTATCATCATTAAGGTAAAGGGTTCATTTTTGGATTTTTCCTTATAACTCTATTTGGCTATGTTGCAAATCGGATTGAAGTTTTGACTAATCAATTATGTTTTAGGGACAAAATCACTCGATATATTCTATTTGCTAATCCTTCGGGTATAGTAGGGCAACGAAGAGTGGTTCTTTAGGATATCCGAATAAGGTGTGTAATTTCGTACCCTTCCGAATACATGTTCGAAATGGTGTGTAATCTCACACTTCTCCGAAAATTTTCATGAAATGTTCTGCAATTTGGTCGAAATACCAAAGAAAACCTAAAACCGGCATCTGTGATCACTCGGGCGTACGTCGGTTCATAGTGGTAACCATATTTTTGCAATGAAACAGTTTTGGTCAGTAGTAGTGACGTGACTTTAAAAATCATGAAAATAGGAGAAAGGGAATTTGAAAGTGAATAAGATATCGAATAAAAGCTTACTGTGTCTATTTTGATATGAAAGAAACAGAGAAGGAAAATGAATTTTATTTTCTGTGATATTCTAATTTTAGTGTGACTGGTTCTGATTGACTTCATGGTTCCCTGATATGTCTTGAAAAAAATCTTATAAAATTGTAAAAAATGAATTATGGGTTATAATTTATATGTATAGATTCCTTAGTGAAAACCGTACAATGAGATATTTTGATTTAAGGTAAGAGAGGTCAGAACCATTGGTCAGTGAAACAAGGGAATCTTTAAGGAATAAGCTATACTAAATGGCTAAGCCAAAAATTCTGGAAAATTTGTGGTAAAAAGATATATGAGTCTAGTTTCAAGGAAAATTTACGGATCTAAATTTCGAGTTTCTAACTCTGGTTATAGTCAATTAATTCAATATGACGCAGATAGACAGTTTCAATTTTTATGCCCCAAATTAGTAGTTAAGTTTGGGGTTGTGAAATTACGAAAATACCCTTGGATGATAAATTACCGAAATACCCTTGGGTTGCGAGATTTTTGATTTACCAAAATGCCCTTATGGGCCGATTTTGTCAAAATGCCTTAATGGGCCGAATTACGGAAATGCCCTAATGGGCCGATTTGATAGATTGCTTAATGGGCCGAATTGATATATTGTTTATGGGCCAAATTACGAAATTGCCTTAATGTGCCGAATTGATATATTATTTATGGGCCGATTTGATAGATTGCTTAATGGGCCAAATTGATATATTGTTTATGGGCCAAATTATGAAATTGCCTTAATGGGCCGAACTGATATATTATTTATGGGCCAATTTGATAGATTGCCCTAATGGGCCGATTTGCAAAGTGTTATAATAGGCCGAATTTTTGTAATGAATTTCTAAATTAATGAATGTAATTTGTATCTGTAAATATCATGAGTTACTATGTATGTTGCATATTTACATATTGCATTGGATGGGAAACTTGAATGAAGAGAAGAGTAGACCGGTGGCATTGCCAAAAATCCTGATGAAGGCTATGTGCCAATTTAAACATGGCTTTGTGCCATCGTGATTAAGGTTGTATGTCGATTACATTATCGTATATGATTACGGTGGCTCAACCACAAATATTATAAATGGCGATTATTTGCAAATTGGCGAGACTAGCGGGGTGGGTTGACTTGATCCCAACAGGAGAGATTGGTTGGTACGGGTGGAGAGACTGGCGGGGTGGGTTGACTTGATCCCCATAGGAGAGATTGTTTGGTACGGGTGGAGAGATTGGCTGGATGGGATGGGTTGCATTCATATCATTTATTTATTACATGTAAGTGGGCTTAGGCCCAAGATTATGCTATAGGGGCTCTGGCCCAAGATATTGCTATCTAGGTTCAGGCCCAGTGGATGACGGTAAGGGGATTATGCACTGAGTTCTTGTAACTCACCCCCCTTCTTTCTTAATCCTTATAGGTAATGTACCATGATGTGGACTTGGGCCCATGGATGACTCGGTGGAGGCCATACTTCAAAAATAAATGTTTCGAACTTTAGTAAATTAATTTTCTACTCTATTTCGTTACTTCTATTATTTTGGGTTTTTAAAGTTGCAATAAGGCCTCTCGGATATTTTTATTTTGCTTATGTTTTGTCGTGCTTATTATTTTGCTTGAGATACTTTAAGTGGAATTTTCTAAAATTCTAAATAAAGGTTTTCTAAATTGATTAATAAATGGATTTTATACAAACTTTTGCAAATAATTTAACCCTAATTTTCTTTCAAATTATCAACGATATTTTCAAAAGTCACGGTTTTAAAACTCACTATTTCAATTATCAATTTATCAATCAACCTTTGAAATTAGTAGTATTTTTATCAAATATTTCTAATCAAATTTGTTTTCTTCAATGACACATATTTTAGTATGAATCACAAGATCCTTTATCGTTTTCTTCATTGTGACACACGATTAAGGCCTAACTTCTAAGGTTGGGTTTGGGTGTTACATTGGTACCTTTTTTGTGAACGAACTTAAAGTCTATGGCATGTATAGGCTAAGTTACATTTTTAATTGACTCAAATGGTGTATATGTGAATGTATATAAATGCCATGCGAAAATGGCTATATTTCTATGCTTGGGTTGGCTTGATTATGCTTGAGGTGATAAATATATGTTTGTGCATTTTCGGTCTTGATATAAGCTTGTTTTGGTATGTATGTTTCATGAATTCATGAAGGGTATTTTATCTATATATTTCGAATGGATTTTTCATAAATGATTTATAAGTCAACTAATGTTAACAAATGCTTGTGTTGGATGAAAATATGTTTGGTTAATGCTATGTGTATATTGATGAAGTAAGAATGAATATACTATTTGATTAATTTGATAAATAAATGCATAAATTTTACTTGAATGGTTAGCTAATTAAGCTCTAAGTGGGAAAGTAGATCACGATTATATTTTAGATATTTTGTGTAGAAGTTATTATAGTTAACAGAATATGTATATGTATTTAATTGATTAGTTATGTGTATATATATATATGTATATATATTTAATCATATACCTAGTATCTTTGTGTAGATATTTAAATTGATTAGTTCATGAGATGAATGGCTTAGTTTATATATGTGGATTGGCTTGGTTAAAGAATTTGCAAGTTAAGTATGTTATGATTTGAATTCGTATTTTTCTTAAATGGTCAATAATGATTTGGTAAAATCGCATATGATTTTGATATATTTTAAATTTTATGCTTGACCATTTTGTGATATTACTATTCTTGAGCGTGCTTTGGTTTGTAAAGCGTGAGATATTTATTGTTAAGTTCAATATATGCATGAAACACCCCAAACCCTACTAAAAAGCCTATAGGATTTGGTATGTTCCTCGAGTAAAACTTGGTGAAATAACGTTTGTTCAAGAAAACTTGATGATTTTAAGTAAAAGCGGATTAACTTAAAGATCGAGTTGGGCTTAGTTGAAAAATAGAATTGTATATTCTTAAAACATTTATATATATATATTCTTGACAAAAACCTTTTAAAATTATTTATCGAAAACCATTTAGTTATTTAATTGATAATTATTCATGGCGAATTTAAAATAAATCCAAACACAAAATTAAAAATAGTTTATAGTGGCCTTATTACATAAAATTGGCAAATCCATAATAAAGTCTAAGTAATAAAATTTAAAATTAATAAGTTTAAGTTGGAAAATCTCCACAATACTTGATACGAGCATCGCCACCTCGAAATCCTATTTGCTTAGATCCATCGCACTACTAGTCATCTAAAAAGTTATCCCATAAAAATGGGTGAGTTATAAACTCAATGTATATCACATACACTAAAAAGCCCATTTTATCAAATGCTTTTAATCTCAAAAATTTCACATATGGCCATAGGCCCATTTAACTCATATTTAGCCCAAAGGCCCATTTAGCTTAAATTTAGCCCAAAGGCCCATTTAGCTTATATTTAGCCCAAAGGCCCATTTCATAGCAAAACAAATAATAATCATTCAATATTACATGGTTATGTTCATGAAATGAAATGCAAGCTCGGCCCAACCTAAATATCCATCCGCTACACACCCCCGTACCAACCAGCACGCCATGGGGATTACTAAATCGACTCTCCATCCGCTACACACCATCGAAGGCAGTTGCTGCAGTCAACATGCACATCGCCCTTATTGTGGCAAAGCCACCAAAAGCAGATGTGACCAAGTCACACGATCAAGTCAAATTTCAAATACATGACCGAAGTCACCAGATTCACATACGTGACCAAAGTCACCAGGAGTCAAATATGTGGCCAAAGTCACCGGAGTCAAATATACGTGACCAAGTCACCAAATTCACATATGTGACCGAAGTCACCGAAATCTGGTAAAACCACCGAATACTTCCTCCTTTATCAAATATACCCATATGCCCATGCACATACATATCAAATCGATTTTCATGTTATTTACCCACAAATCATAATATAGTCATGCTTATTTCATATTGATGCATATAGCAAAATAAACAAAATATTGGGGTAAACATACACGAATATCGTATACCATCGAATGGTATACAAAAGCACAATCATACACATAGTCATATAGTCACAATTAAATATATGTAAATCTTATGAGATTTTTAATGTAAGGTTACACACCTAGTGACGGTGAGAACAATACTCTCTTGCTCGTCAACACCTAATTGATTGACACATTTGGTTAGTATAAACTTTTGTTAACAATATTACACTTATTGACGATGGATCTAAATCCTTACCCTCAGTTCACGAATATCGATTATTTGTGGTTTTCTCCACTAGATGGATCAAAACCACCGATATTCCACCAACGTAAAGTGGCTCGGTTATGCGCACTACTTGAATAACCGATCCTCGTTAGCGAGGGTCCACAACACGGTGGAAAGTCTCTAACCGCCGATCTGACCCTTCGTTTGTAGTTCGATGGTAAAGGAATACCTCCTCTCTTCCAAACACTCTGTCACGGCTCTTTTCTTACCTATCTTGATGATCTTAGATCGTCCCTTAAAAATAACGTGATTAGTGATCCATCTAAAGAAATTGATATGATCTAAATTAATAACCTTACCATGATTATTTCGAATGGTCACTTAAAGGTTGTCTTCAACAAAGATCTTTGAAAAATCTTTTCAAATGAATCGGCCTAGAGAGAAAATAAAAGATCATGATTTTAAGTTTGCTAAAGTAAAAGGAATGATGAAAATAATTGATAAAATCTTACTTTGAGTTCTTCAAGGTTGACTTTGAATAAGAAGAAAAGAATATGATGATTAAGCCTTAACAAAAGAGAAGAGAAATGGTGGTTTCAATATGATGGTTTTGATTTTGAGGAAAGAAGAAAGAGAATGAAAGAGAAGGAAAAGAGAAGGAAGAAAAGAAAAGGAGAAGAATATGGTGATGGTGATTTCTCAAATGAAAAGAAGTGTGTTTAGGAGTCTTTGCACATTCGGCCAAGGAGGAAGAAATGAAGAAATTGGCTCTTTGAACTTTGTAGTTTGGTTTCAAAAAGAAAGGTGGGAGAAAGAAAATTGTATTTGGTTCAAACACAATTGAGGCTAAATCAAAAGCAAAAGTGTACCAAAGTGCCTAAGGTACATTCGGACCAAAGTGGGAGTTTTGGAGAAAATTGGTCAAAAGAAGAAAGCCAAAACAAAAGAAAGTTTTACCTAAACTCAATGACAAATTCGCTAGAAGAGAAACTATTGGAGAAATGAGAAAAGATGGACAAACAAAAAAAATGCAAGACTTTTGGCCAACTTTTCCCCTAATAACAAAGCAAAAATTCGGCCAAATCAATGCCAACATAATCCCTTTTTCCTCCTTGTTTCTTCCCCATCAACTCTTGATTTGCTATCAACAATAAACCAGTCCTTTAGCCCTTCATGCCGTCTAGGTTCATGGTCAATTGACCATGAACACACTCCAAAACCTTGCCCCATATCATGCCTTTTGTCCCCTCATCTTATCATCAACTTATGATTCCATGCCATAAATTCCTAGCTTCCTTTTTCACATGGTCAAATAGCCAAAATGAATGAATGCTCATCCACTCTAGAACTTTCTTGGCCGACACTTATAGGAAGAAAACAAAAAATTAAAATCCTCCCTAATGCTAGCTAGGAGATTGAACTTCACACCTCAAGCACACATCCATGCATCTTAACCACCTTGCCAATTACTTAATTCATGCTAAAACTTCTTATCATTAATTCTTAGGCCTAATTTGCTTAGATCTCTCTTAATTAATATAAATTAAAAGTTTCACTAAGCATTCACTTAATTAATGAAGCTCAAATAACTTCCAAAATACACTTAATAATAATTAAGCATGCAACATCATTCAATTAAGTGAAATGCATAGCCCCTAATTATCGAGGATGTTACAGTTCTACCCCTTAAAATAATTTAGTCCTCGAAATTACACGGCGAATAAGTGAGGTATTGCTATCGCATCGCTTCCTCCGGTTCCACGAAGCTTCTTCGATCCATGATTACGCCATAATACCTTAGAGAGGAGGCGATTTTCTCAGTAAAACCTTTACATCTCGCTCGAATTTGAATTGGCTCCTCTTCATATGACAAATCGATCTTAATTCCACCTCCTCAAGCGGCACTATATGAGATGGATCGACCGATATGGCGTAACATTGAAACATGGAACACATCATGCATTTGCTTGATTCAAGGCAAATCTAAGCGATATGCCACAAATCGACCCGCTTCACAATCCGATAAGGTCCAATGAACTTGGGACTTAGCTTCCTTTGCGTCAAATCTCATCACCTTTTTCCAAGGTAAAACCTTTAGGAAAACTTGGTCTCCCATGCATACTCTATTTCTTTCCGCTTTAGATCTGCGACGATTTTTGTCATCGGATGCTTCCTTTAACCGAGCGGATTACCTTAACCTTTTCTTGATTACGCCACTATCTACGGACCCAAAATCGGCGTTCTCCTAATTACATCCAACACGTAGGAGTGCGACACTTTCATCCATATAATGCTTCATATGGTGCCATCCGTATCTTGGATTGAAAGCTGTTGTTGTCATAAATTCTACCAGCAGTGAAATTCCTCCCAACTTCCTTGAAATCTATCACATCCCTTAACATATCTTCTAAGATTTGGATTACTCTTTCAGAGGTGACCATCCGTGAGGATGAAATGCCGTCTTGAAGTCCAATCTAGTGCCCAAAGCTTGATGCAATGCTTTCCAAAATCGCGACGTAAACCTCGAATCTACATGCGAAATTATAAACAACGGCACTCCATGCAATCTCACAATCTCGACCACATACAACCGCCAATTTCGCAAAGAGTAATCAATCCGAATCGGGATAAAATGTGCGATTTCATCAATTGGTCCACTATCACCCATCTGAGTCTTTCTTAGTAGGCGTAAGAGGAAGCCCACTAACAAAGTCCATGGTGATTCTCTCCACTTCCACTGCGAATTTTTATCGGTTGAAACAATCCCGATGGTACTTGATGTTCACCTTGACTTGCGACATGTCAAGCACTTTCCTACAAACTCCGTAACTTCGCTTAAGACCGAGGCCACCAAAACCGATCTCGCAAGTCTCGATATAACTTACTTCCTCCGGGATGCATAGCATAGGGCTACCATGCGATTCTCAAGTATCTTTGCCTCAACTCGATCCTTTGGCATCAGACTTTACCTTTAAAACACAATACCGTCACGTTAATACCAAAATCTTCCAATTTCCCACTCTGCTGTCGAAGCTTTTCACTCGGATCTTCATCTACTAAGCGCTCTCTTTCACTTGACTTAACCATGTCGGCTTAATTTGAAGTTACGCCAATAAGCTTAGTCATCGTAAAGACTAAGGTGTGCAAACATTGCCCTCAAATCGATACAACTTTTCGACTTAGGCGTACGCCACCACATTCGCCTTGCGGGTGGTACTCGATGGAACGATCGTAGTCTTTCAATAACTCTATCCACCTTCACCGCCTCAAATTCGAGTTCTTTACGAGTCGGTAGATATTTGAGACTCTTGTGGTGCATGTATATCACCGACTTCTCCCCGTATAAGTAATGTCTCCAAACCTTAAGAGCAAAGACTACATTGCCAACTCCAAGTCATCGTCGGGTAATTAACCTCGTGCGGTCTCAAGCTGCGAGAGCGCATCATAACTACCTTTTCGCCTTGCATCAGAACACATCCTAATCCCGTGTGAGAAGCATCACAATACACGACAAAATCCTTTCCTGCCTCAGGTTGAATCAAAATCGGAGCTTCAGTCAAAACTTTCTTGAGCTTCTCAAAACTCTCTTGCTGCTTATCAGCCCACACGAAAGGTACTTCCTTTCTCAACAATTTCGTTAAAGGTGCAGCTATCGATGAAAATCCTTCGACAAATCTTCTGTAGTATCCGGCTAAACCCAAGAAACTGCGAACCTCAGTTACGGACTTAGGTGGTTTCCAATCTAGCACAGCCTCAATCTTCCGAGGATCCACCCTTATCCCTTCTGCAGACACCACATGGCCTAAAAATGCAACTTCTTTCAGCCAAAATTCACACTTACTGAATTTGGCGTACAGTTTCTTCTCCCTTAAAACTTGTAACACAATCCGGAGATGCTCATCATGTTCTACTTCGGACTTAGAATACACCAAGATGTCGTCTATGAATACCACGACGAATTGATCCAAGTAGGGCTGGAAAATTTGGCTCATCATATCCATGAACGCAGCTGGGGCGTTCGTCAATCCGAATGGCATTACCAAAAATTCATAATGCCCATATCTAGTTCGGAAAGTCGTCTTATGGATATCTGTTTCTTTCACTTTAGTCGATGATACCCGACCTTAGATCAATCTTTGAGAATACTGCAGCTCCTTAAGGCGATCGAACAAGTCATCGATCCTTGGGCGGATACTTATTCTTGATGGTCGACTTATTTAGCTGCGGTAATCTATACACATCCTCATCGATCCGTCCTTCTTCTTTACGAATAGGATGGTGCTCCCCATGGAGACACACTAGGTCGAATGAATCCATGATCAAGCAACTCTGAATTTGAGCCTTAAGCTCAACCAATTCCTTGATGCCATTCTATATGGAGCAATAGAAGCTGGCGCCGTTCTGCTAATAAGTCTATCCCGAATTCTACCTCACGATCCGGAGGCAAACACAGGAAGTTCTTCAGAAAAACATCTACAAATTCCTTTACTATCCTGACTTCATTAGCAGTTTTCTCCTTAGCCTCCAAAGCATTCACTAACATCAGGAAGGCTTCACATCCCTTTCTAACCATCTTTTCTGCCTTAAGAGCGGATACTACATTAGATAAGTAGTTCCGTCTCTCACCCATCACTACAACTTCCTTGTCATCAAAAGTTCTTAAGGACATTCTCTTAGCAGCACAATCCACATTTGCACGATACTTCACAAGCCAGTCCATGCCTAAGATAAGGTCTAATTCTCCGAATGGCAACTCCATTAAATCAGCTGGAAATTGTATCCCTTGAACTTCTAAAGGCACTTCCTTAAAAGTTTGTCTACAACTCATGCATCCTAAAGGACTAAATCGACCATCTTCCTAGATACGTTTGAAGTCACATGCAAAGTCCAGATACTTCACTAGCGATATAGGAATGAGTTGACCCTATATCTATTAAAGCAATAAAGGGCAACCCGAGAAATCGAAGCGTGCAGTGATAACATCGGTCGTCCTTGTCTTCTGCTGACGAAGCGCAAAACCAAAACTGGTTGTCTCGCCTCGAGCTACCTTGCCGCCTCGCTGAAGTTCCGCGTCCTCTACGGAACCATTGCCCCTTCCATTTGGGCCACAACCTCTTATCTGCTGCTGTCCACCTCTGTCAGCCTGATTAGCACCCTGACTTACTGGACGGTTCTTCTCTGAATTCATCGGGCAATCTTTGATCATATGATCCTTCGAACCGCACTTGAAACATCCGCCGGTCTTTTCCCAGCATTCTCCCGAGTGCATTTTCCCACATTGAGAACAAGTACGATTTTGTCCACCTGTAGTAGTCTGTTGATTTCGCAGACCGTCACTTCTTGATTTCTTCTGAAAATTCGGACGACCCTGAGGACCCAAAGCTTCTCTTATTCTTGCTCTGGCCTCTGTCCCGGTTCTGTCTCTCAATCCGTTTAGCCTCTTCGGCAATTCTTGCCCTTTCCACTAAGATTGCAAAATCTCTTTCACGGTGTGGTGCAATCATCACTCGCAATTCATCTCTAAGTCCATCTTCAAATCTGATACACCGTTCATATTCCGTAGCCACTATCCTCGGCATAACAACTAAGTCATAAAATTACGCTTCATATTCAGCTATCGACTTGTTTCCTTGTACTAGATTCAGAAATGTCTTCCTTTGGGAGTCGATGTAGCTGGCTCCAACATATTTTCCTTCGAATTTAATCTTAAAATACCCCTAATCCAGACGATCCACAGGGGTACTCTCCTTGATAGTGAGCCACCACTGGTAGGCTTCATCACGAAGAAGTGAAATAGCACCTTTCAATTTCTCTTCATTAGTGCAGTCTATATCGTCCATGATCCTCTCGACTGCCTCCAACCAATATTCAACTACATTTGGAGCTACTCCAGATACTCCTCTGAAAACCTCAGCTCCAATCGATCTTAGTCTTTCAGCTACTGACTTTCGAGGCCCATTTCCAGAACTAGCTTCTGCTACTCGTTCCAAAACTCGAAGCCTGACTTGTGATACTGCGTCATCACCTTCATTTTGTTCTTGAAAGTCCACCCCAACAGCCGGTGGCGGAGCTTCATTCTCAGAACCTTGACCAGATCGAAGCGGTTTCAAGCAGATCATCCTTCCTCTTCCATGTCCATGACGACCACGCCCCTAGAACTCATGTCTACTACGTATCTTATCATTTTACTGAAAAGTCTTATGTATTAGAGTCTTTTCACTTCTTATTAAAGGAAAGTTTTATAAACAGATATTGATGAGTTTTTCCGTAGTAGCACACATATACCTAAGGTCCATGTCTCTAAAGTATAGTTTAAGTTTAAACTATCATACATATCACATATCGATAAAGTACATACCTGATGGATCTGGGCCGAGAACTCGAGTGCCATGCTCTTATAAAATCATTTAACTTAAGAAAACTTTCAAAAAAATCATTTGGGCCAACTTTTGAAAACGTTGTGGGCTTCAAAACCCAAGGCCGAGAGTTTAAAATTGGGCTCTGATACCAAGCTGAAACACCCCAAACCCGGCCCAAAAAGCCTAATCGGATTTGGTATGTTCCTCGAGTAAAACTTCGGCGGAAATAACATTTGTTCAAGAAAACTTGATGATTTTAAGTAAAAGCGGATTAACTTAAAGATCGAGTTGGGCTTAGTTGAAAAATAGAATTGTATATTCTTAAAACATATATATATATATATTTGACAAAAAACCTTTTAAAATTATTTATCGAAAACCATTTAGTTATTTAATTGATAATTATTCATGGCGAATTTAAAATAAATCCAAACACAAAATTAAAAATAGTTTATAGTGGCCTTATTACATAAAATTGGCAAATCCATAATAAAGTCTAAGTAATAAAATTTAAAAATTAATAAGTTTAAGTTGGAAAATCTCCACAATACTTGATACGAGCAATCGCCACCTCGAAATCCCTTTGCTTAGATCCATCGCACTACAAGTCATCTGAAAAGTTATCCCATAAAAATGGGTGAGTTATAAACTCAACGTATAACACATACACTAAAAAGCCCATTTTATCAAATGCTTTTAATCTCAAAATTTCACATATGGCCATAGGCCCATTTAACTCATATTTAGCCCAAAGGCCCATTTAGCTTAAATTTAGCCCAAAGGCCCATTTAGCTTATATTTAGCCCAAAGGCCCATTTCATAGCAAAACAAATAATAATCATTCAATATTACATGGTTATGTTAATGAAATGAAATGCAAGCCCTACCCAACCTAAATATCCATCCGCTACACACCCGTACCAACCAACACACAGTGGGATTACTAAATCGACCCTCCCGCTACACACCATCGAAGGCGATTCTTGCGATCAACATGCACATCGCCCTTATTGTGGCAAAGCCACCAAAACAGATGTGACCGAAGTCACCTGACCGAAGTCCAAATTTCAAATACGTGACCGAAGTCACCAGATTCACATACGTGACCGAAGTCACCGGAGTCAAATATGTGACCGAAGTCACCGGAGTCAAATATACGTGACCGAAGTCACCAAATTCACATATGTGACCGAAGTCACCAGAAATGTGGTAAAACCACCAGAATACTTCCTCCTTTATCAAATATACCCATATGCCCATGCACATACATATCAAATCAGATTTTCATGTTATTTACCCCACAAATCATAATATAGTCATGCTTATTTCATATTGATGCATATAGCAAAATAAACAAAATATTGGGGTAAACATACCTGAATATCGCATACCACTGAATGGTATCCAAAAGCACAATCATACACATAGTCATATAGTCACAATTAAATATATGTAAATCTTATAAGATTTTTAATGTAAGGTTATACACCTAGTGACAGTGAGAACAATACCCTCTTGCTCGTCAACACCTAATTGATTGACACATTTGGTTAGTATAAACTTTTGTTAACAATATTACACTTATTGACGATGGATCTAAATCCTTACCCTCAGTTCACGAATGACGAGTTATTTGTGGTTTTCTCCACTAGATGGATCAAAACCGCGGATATTCCACTGGCGTAAAGTGGTTCGGTTATGCGCACTACTTGAATAATCGATCCTCGTTAGCGAGAGGTCCACAACCAGTGGAAAGTCTCTAACCGCCGTCTGACCCTTTCGATGGTAAAGGAATACCTCCTTTCTTCCAAACACTCGTCGGCTCTGTTCTTACCTATCTTGATGATCTTAGATCGTCCCTTAAAAATAACGTAGATTAGTGATCCATCTAAAGAAATTGATATGATCTAAATTAATAACCTTACCTTGATGATTTGAATGGTCACTTAAAGGTTGTCTTCAACAAAGATCTTTAAAAATCTTTTAAATGAATCGGCCTAGCGAGAGAAAATAAAAGATCATGATTTTAAGTTCTTTGAAGTAAAAGGAATGATGAAAATAATTGATAAAATCTTACTTTGAGTTCTTCAAGGTTTGGCTTTGAATAAGAAGAAAAGAATATGATGATTCGGCCTTAACAAAAAGAGAAGAGAAATGGTGGTTTCAATATGATGGTTTTGGTTTTGAGGGAAAGAAGAAAGAGAATGAAAAGAGAAGGAAAAAGAGAAGGAAGAAAAGAGAAAGAGGAGAAGAATATGGTGATGGTGATTTCTCAAATGAAAAGAAGTGTGTTTAGGAGTCTTTGCACATTCGGCCAAGGAGGAAGAAATGAAGAAATTGGCTCTTTGAACTTTGTAGTTTCGGTTTCAAAAAGAAAGATGGGAGAAAGAAAATTGTATTTGGTTCAAACACAATTGAGGGCTAAATCAAAAGCAAAAGTGTACCAAAGTGCCTAAGGTACATTCGGCCAAAGTGGGAGTTTTTGGAGAAAATTGGTCAAAAGAAGAAAGCCAAAACAAAAGAAAGTTTTACCTAAACTCAATGACAAATTCGGCTAGAAGAGAAACTATTGGAGAAATGAGAAAAGATGGACAAGCAAAAAAAATGCAAGACTTTTGGCCAACTTTTCCCCCTAATGGCAAAGCAAAAATTCGGCCAAATCAATGCCAACATAATCCCCTTTTTCCTCCTTGTTTCTTCCCCATCAACTCTTGATTTGCTATCAACAATAAACCACTCCCTTTAGCCCTTCATGCCGTCTAGGTTCATGGTCAATTGACCATGAACACACTCCTAAAACCTTGCCCCATATCATGCCTTTTGTCCCCCTCATCTTATCATCAACTTATGATTCCATGCCATAAGTTCCTAGCTTCCTTTTTCACATGGTCAAATAGCCAAAATGAATGAATGCTCATCCACTCTAGAACTTTCTTGGCCGACACTTATAGGGAAGAAAACAAAAAAATTAAAATCCTCCCTAATGCTAGCTAGGAGATTCGAACTTCACACCTCAAGCACACATCCATGCATCTTAACCACCTTGCCAATTACTTAATTCATGCTAAAACTTCTTATCATTAATTCTTAAGGCCTAATTTGCTTAGCTCTCTCTTAATTAATAGAAATTAAAAGTTTCACTAAGCATTCACTTAATTAATGATGCTCAAATAACTTCTAAAATACACTTAATAATAATTAAGCATGCAACATCATTCAATTAAGTGAAATGCATAGCCCCTAATTATCAGGATGTTACACCACATGCAATTCAAGCAAAGACATTTCCACCAATCTCATGCCATTCAATTAGAGTCATATCAATGATTTCATAAAATAAGAGAGATTTAGACTCATGAGTTTTAAAACTCCAAACACACAACTATCACCTAGGTTAGAGCATTATTGAACCTAGACCTCTGATACCACCAAATGTAACACCCTATACTTGGCTCGGTCGTCTAGCCCGAATATCAAGATGCCACACCACCGTCTCATGTCATACACAATAATTTCAAGCTTATTCTCAAAGAAACATCTTCCATTTTAGTATTCATATAGGTTTTGAGTTAATCTTACTCTTAAGTTATCATTTTTACATGCTAAACATACATCAAATAGTCTTATATTAATAATTAAACATGCATAAGGTCCATTAAGCAAAATCTCAATACTAACTATGTAGGTATCGATACTAGAACATGCATATCGATATCTTCCACAAGTGGTATTGATACCACTTGAAAAATCGATACCAAATCAGCATTTTGTTTCTCGTCTAAAATCTAGACTCTCAAAAATTATTGGTACCTTTAGAAAAGTATCGATTATTTTACCTCGAGTATTAATACTCATGATAAGGTATCAATACCAAATTACGTTACTGAATTCTGCAGTTTCAAAAGCATAGAGATATTGATATAACCCTAATATCGATACCTTTACTCCAGGCATAAAAAAATACAACAAATACAAGCATATAATTCATACCAACTAATATCTAATTATCATGTATCATTCACTTCATCAAATGGTCACTAAAACATCATAATCATGATTGAGCAAGAAACCAATAATTCAAATTGAAAGTCCACAAGTCCTAAGCAAAATAAACATGTAAACAACTTAAAAATCATAGCTAAAACCAGCATATAGTCTACCACATTGCCCTTATTTCCCAAAAACATTAACAACTAAATATAATCCAATACATCACATAATCTCATTAACAACTAAAAGTGGGCGCTATTGCCACTCATCGGATACACGGGTCTCCAATACACCACATAATCTCATAGAGTCAAACATGTCCTGTAAGTAAAGCATTAAGCTAACACTCTCCAACACACTAAACATGTCCCATTGACTGGAGCTTAGCTCACATTCCCTTATCTCTCCACACATGTCCTAGGGCCTCAACGCTCAAATCACGTATAACATATAGGTGAGTACTCATGTAACACCCCAAACCCGGTCTATGCGTTGAGACTAGATTTGGTTTGTTACATGAATCGAGTTATCTTTAAATTTGCAATAAGTTGAAAATTTCAATATAAATTTCAAATTTTAAAATAAATAGAAGAGTATTTGAATTTGATAAAATATTTGAAAACATTAGTTGAAAATCATTGTATTATCAAACCCTTTGAATAGTTTGTTAAAGAGTTAACTAAAATAAAATATTTATAAAAGATTTCCATATACTTGAAAACCCAAATTTATTTTAATAAAACATCATAAAATCACAACCCATAATTTAAAAAAATCCAAAGTTTAGTTTAAATCCCATACACACATAAAATCCATAAGTTATTTATAGAGGCCCTTATTACAATAATCCAAAATAGTAAAAATATACTTATTAAAAGTTCGAGTTTAAATAACCCTCTCTCGATTGTGGCCTCCACGAAGTCATCCTCGGCCCAAGTCCACATCAATTTCCATTACATGAGATGGAAAGAATTTAAAGGGGTGAGTTACTTAGAACTCGGTGTGTAACTCACTTACCACCATTATTGGGCAGATCATCAAGACATTATCTTTGGGCTTGAGCCCAATTCAAATTCAACAATATATCATGAATTAAAACAATTAATAATGCATGTAAAATGTAATTCCCAACCCATACCTAATATCCATCCGCTAACACCCAGTACCAACCATCACACTGTGGGGATCAAGTCAACCCACCCCGCCATCACACCAATCGTAGGCATTAAGCCTTTTTATAATTGTGGCATAGCCATAGAACTAGAGGCAATAAGCGATATTGTGGCGAAACCACCGAACTAGAGCAATAAGCCGATATTGTGGCGAAACCACCGAACTAGAGCAATAAGCCGATATTGTGGTGAAACCAACGAACTAGAGCAATAAGCCGATATTGTGGCGAAACCACCGAACTAGAGAGCAATAAGCGATATTGTGGTGAAACCACAGACTAGAGGCAATAAGCGATATTGTGGTGAAACCAACTGAACTAGATATTTGGTGGTGGCCATTCTTCTCTTCATATATCCCACCCATGCAATTATACATGTACTATAAAATATAAAATTTATTAACAATACATAACATGGTGGGTTTATCAATAACATTTCATTTGGCCCATAATTATAGCAATTTGTCTATTTAGCGGTTTAGTGGGCTTTGGCCCATTTACCGAACTAGAGTGTTTTGGCTAAATTTTAACGAACTAGAGTATTTTGGCCCAATTTATCGAACTAGAGTATTTTGGCCCAATTTATCGAACTAGAGTATTTTGGCCCAATTTAACGAACTAGAGTATTTTGGCCCAATTTAACGAACTAGAGTATTTTGGCCCAATTTAACGAAACATCAATTTACATATTAACGAAAATTTTCTCGAGGCGTTTTCGTAATTTTTATGATTTAAACGTTTTTACGTATTTTCGTCAAAATATCAATATTTACGTTTTACCGATCTAATCGTTTTACGATTTACTTCATCAAAATTGACATCCAACCGAGAAAATAATGAGTGTGAAGTTACACACCTCGTTCAGAAAGTACTAATCCTTCTCGCTCCTCGGAACCTAAAACATATTTTGATCCGTTAGACAACTAATTAGTAAAAATAATCTTAATCGATAATAGATCCAAAATCTTACCCTCTTGATTTTGAATCACTTGATTTTCGGCTTTCCTCGTTTATTGATTCACTAGCAGAGAATCCACCAGCATATAACGGCTCGGAAGTTCGTACTACTTCGAATAATGGACTTCCTTCGGAAGATGGCCCGCAACCCGGTGGAAAATCCCGGACTGCCGAAACCACTCTTCGTTTGAATGGGGGATTTACGGATTCGCCCCTCTTAATGTGACTAACCACCGCCCTTTTCTTCCCTATTTTGACAATCTTCAAGATCCAAAGGAATTTAGTTAGATCCAAAATAATATCAGATAATACTAGAGGTTTTAAAGAGATTTGATTCCCTTACCAAAATAAAACGTTTTCAACGTTTCTACAATTCTCCCGATCACTTGAGTTTCGATCTCCATTATTGCACTAAATAATAACGAAAGAGACGTTATTAGAATGAACGTTATATCAATCCAAAAAGACCCTCATAAAACCAATGATATTCGGCCATAATATCACTAATTAAAACGAAACGAAAAAGAAGAACCCCTTACCTATGATCCACGATCGAAAAGAAAAGATTGAGAAAGGTGTTTGTGAGAGTTGGAGAATTTGGCTATGTATGATCAAGGAAAAGAAAAAAAAATATTTGGTTTATAGGCACAATAGCATTGACCAAGAGAGTGAAGATGGAGAATTTCGATTGAAAAGAAATAATATAAGAACGAAAGGATGATGGTGATGTTGTTGCTTGATTTCAAAGAGAAGAGAAGAAAAGAAAAAAAATGAACTTTAGGAGCTAGTATATTCGCCATGGCAAAAGAAAGAAAAGATGATTCTTTTTGGTATGGATGATTTCGGCACAAGAAGAAAAGGCACAAAGAATTGGCTAACGAGATAAGCAAAAGGAATAACCAAATGGTCACAAAATTTGAGCTTTACTAGTGCCTTATTCGCCAAGGTGAAAGTTTGAGAGGAGAAAACAAAGAAAAATCTGCACAAGTGCAAAGAATGACCAAAGAGAAAAGAATGAGATTTTTAGCCAAACTAACAAAAATTTGGCTCCTTCCTAAACCAAGTTGCCGTCCAACACATGGTCAATTGGCCATGATTTCTTTCCAAAATTTCCCTTGATATGTGCCTTATGTCCCCTATCTTTCCTTAAATCTTTGATTCCATGCCATAAGTTAGTTGTTTCCTTAATCCATTGATACACTAACCAAAAATAACATGGTCAACACCTTCCTTATATGATCCTTGCCGACACTTCTTAGTCATGAGCGAGAAAATTAAAAACAAAAATTCATTTAGGTGCTATACAAGGATTGAACCTCTTCCTCTTACTAGAACCCATGCGCCAACTCCACCATGCCATATGCTCATTTTATGACACTCTTTAGCACATAATTTAGCTTAAGTCTTAATCACCTTTGTTTCACTTCAATAAATTCTCAATTAATAAATTTTATTCCTTCTTCAAATTATGCTTTACCTCTCTAGGACTTCTATAAACACTAAAATAAAAATAAGAGATTTTTCCTAAAAAAATCTAAACACCAATTCATGCAATTTAAATACTAGGATTTTTAGGGTGTTACAACTCTACCCTCCTTAAAGAAAATTTCGTCCTCGAAATTTACAGTTGAAAAAAGGTCAGGTATTGTTGCCGAATTGCATCCTCTGCTCCCCGTAGCTTCTTCCACTCTGTGGTTCGCCATAGAACTTTAACCAACAGCACGGTTTTCTTCCTTAATACCTTGACATCTCGTTCTAGGATTTCCACCGGTTCTTCTTCAAAGGACAAATCAATTCACTCCAATTCTTCTACCGGTATAATGTGCAAAGGATCCGATCTATAACGCCTCAACATGGAAACATGAAAGACATTATGAATTTGATCTAACTCCAGGAGGTAACTCAATCGATATGCCCTTTGGACCAACACGCTTCAGCACACGATAAGGTCCAATATATCTAGGACTTAGCTTGCCCTTCCTTCCGAATCTGAAGATCTTTTTCCAAGGAGATACCTTCAAGAAAACCCGATCTCCCACACTATACTCGATGTCCCTTCGCTTCAGATCTGCATACGACTTCGTCTATCTCGAGGCTTCTTTCAACCGTGTTTCGAATAACTTTTACCTTATCCTCGTCTCAGATATCATCTCGGGACCTAACATCATCTTTCGCCCAACTCGGTCCAACAAATAGGAGAGCGACACTTACGACCATACAATGCCTCGTAAGGTGCCATCCGAATGCTAGGCGATAGGCTGTTGTTATATCGCAAATTCGCGGTGGTAGATAATCCTCCCAACTACCCTCAAGTCGATTACACATCCTCTTAACATATCTTCCAATATCTGAATTACTCTCTCAGACTAACCATCGATCGAGGATGAAAAGCCGTCTTGAAATTCAACTTTGTCCCCAAGGCTTCATGCGAGCTTTCCGAATCGTGATGTAAACCTAGGGTCCCTATCCGATATAATAGAATCTTTGGTACCCCATGCAACCTCACAATTTCGGATACGTATAGTTTCGCCAACTTCGTAATGAATAATCCGTCTGGCGGCAAGAAATGGCGGTCTTCGTCAACCGATCAACAATTACCCAAATGAATTTTTCTTAGTAGGTGTTAACGGTAACCCACTAACAAAATCCATAGTTATCTCGCTCCCATTTCCAAAGAGGAATCTTTATCGGTTGTAACAACCAGGGCGGTAATTAATGTTACGCCTTCACTTGCGACAAGTCAAACATTTTCCCACAAACTCTGTAATCTCACGCTTCAACCACAGCCACCAATATCATTTCACGGAGATCTTGATACATCTAATTTCTCCGGATGCATAGCATAAGGGCTACTATGCACCTCCGTAGAATCGGTTGCCTCAAATCTAGATCCTTAGGCATGCATACTCTCCTCGAAAGCACAACACACCCTCCGTGCTTATTCCAAAATCCTCAATTTCACCATTTTCAACTTGTCGCAAGAAGGTCCCAACTTCTCATCGATGTCATTTTTTCCTTGATTTGTTCCACCACGGAGGTTTCACGAAGTTACGCTAACAAACTACCATCCTCATCTGAGACTCAAATGGACAAACAAAGCTCTTAATTCAGATCGCCTTACGACTTAACGCGTCGGCTACCACGTTAGCCTTTCGAGGATGGTATTCGATGGAGAAATCGTAATCCTTTAACAATTCTACCCATCTTCTTTGTCTTAAATTCAATTCCTTACGGGTAAGGAGGTATTTAAGACTTTTGTGATCCGTGTAAATTATGAACTTCTCACCATAGAGATAGTGCCTCCAAATCTTTAGAGCAAAGACAACGGCAGCCTAACTCCAAATCATGAGTAGGGTAGTTTACGTGTGGTCTCAATTGACGAGAAGCATAGGCCACCACCTTTCCATTTTGCATCAACACACAACCTGACACTGTGTGAGGCGCATCACAATAAGCAGTGAATTCTTTTTCCACCTCGGGTTGAATTAAAGCTGGAGCTTCACATGGGATCTTCTTCAATTTCTCAAAACTCTCTTCTTGCTTTTCGGTCCGAGATATCTGAGCTCCCTTTCGCAATGATTTAGTTAGGGTGCGACAATCAATGAAAACCCTCTACAAAAGCGTCTATAGTATCCAATAAACCTAAGAAACTCCAAATTTTAGCTCATCGATGTTGGTGGTTTCCAATCCGAATAGCCTCAATTTTCCGAGGATCCACCCTTATTCCTTGGTGATACTACATGACCAAGGAAAGTCACCTCCTTTAGCCAAAATTCGCATTTACCAAATTTGGCATATAATTGCTTATCACGTAAGTAGTTGTAATACTATCCGCAAATGCTGGTCATGTTCCTCCTCATTTCTCGAATAAACCAATATATCATCTATGAACACTACTACAAACCGGTCTAAATATGGTTGAAAGACTAGGTTCATCATGTCCATAAATGCAACTGGTGCATTGGTTAATCCAAGCAGCATCACTACAAACTCATAGTGTCCGTAACGTGTCCAAAATGCCGTCTTATAAATGTACGCTTCTTTCACCCTAAGTTGGTGATAACCCGACCTTAAATCAATTTTGGAGAAAGCGAAGCTCCTTTTAATTGATCAAGCAGTCGTCAATTCTCGGCAGAGGATACCGATTCTTGATCGTCAATTTATTCAACTGTCGTAGTCAATGCACATACGCATCGATCCATCCTTCTTCTTGACGAACAAGACCGGTGCTCCCCACGGAGACAACTTGGTCGAATGAATCCCCGATCCGGTAATTCTTGAATTTGAGCTTTGAGCTTAGCCAACTCCTTCGGTGCCATTCTATAGGGAGCAATGGACACTGGAGCCGTCCCAGGCAAAAGCTCAATGCCAAATTCTACTTCCCGATCCGAGGTATGCCAGGAAGTTCTTCGGGAAATACATCGGGAAATTCCTTCACCGTCCTCACATCATTCACGGATAATTCCTTGGCATCCAAAGCACGAGATAAAGGCTAGGAATGCTCCATATCCTTTCCGCACCAACTTCTCGACTTTTAATCTGATACCACATTTGCGGATAGTTCTTTCGTTCACCAATCATTATGACTTCCTTATCATCCGAGGTCCTTCGACATTCATTTTTCAAAGACAATCCAATTGCGCCCGATGGTTAACCAACCAATCCATGCCCAGAATGAGATCGAACTCGCCGAAAGGTAGTTCCATCAAATTTGCTAAGAATACTTCCTCTTGGATTTTTAAAGGCACGTCTTTAAATATTTTATTAACCATCACCGATCGTCCTAAAGGACTGATTCATCATCTCATTTTCGGTAATTTGATTCTAAATTGATTTCGGATATGGCACTAGATACATATGAATGAGTAGAGCCAATATCTATTAAGGCAATAACAGTACATCAAAAATGAAGAACGTCGGTTATCACATCGGTGCATTCTTAGTCTCATGGCGTCTAACCGCATAGACCGATCCAGTGTCTTGCATCCGCATTTCTCTATTACCATTGCCTCGACCGGTGCACCTTGACCACGACCAGCCCCATTACCACCACGACCTGGTCCACGTCCTCTCGGTGGTCTGCGATTACCTCTGGCGGTGTGCATCATTATTACGGACCTCTTGAGTCGTATCCATTCGTCGAGGACAACTTTTGTCTTGATGTTCCATTGAACGCATTTGTAGCATGCGCCCGTTTTCCTCAACATTCCCCAAAATGTCTCTTCCCACACTCGGTGCAATCTCGACTTCGATTATTTGCTAGGGGTTACGCCTTGAATCGATTCATCATTCCGGTTTCTTCGAAATCTCTTGGAAGAACCAGATCTTTGTCTCTCTCTTGTTTGGGATCTTTCTCGGTTCGCCGTTCGAGTTCTTAGCCTCTTGGCTATTTTGGCCTTCTCCACCGAGTGGAAAAATTTCTAACTTGTCATGGAGCAATCGAACCCTCGGCTCATCATTAAGTCCATCCTCAAACGCATACTAACGTTCATGATCTGTTGCTACAATTGTCCGCATAACGGCTCGACGTAAAAACTCGACTTCATATCTTCGCCACGGTCTTACTTCCTTGGACAAGATTCAGAAATTCCTTCCTTGAGCGTCTACATGGCTCGTTCGACGTATTTTCCTTGGAAGGCGGCTTTAAAGAATTCCCGATTAATCGAGTGCGGCTTGATTGCCTTCTCGAGCGGTGAGCCACCACCGTCGCCTCATCTCTCAATAAGGATACAGCTCCTCTCAGTTTTTGCTCAGCCGTGCATTCCATATCATCCATAATCCGTTCCACGACTTGAGCGAAGATTCACCACATTTGAGCTACACGAGACTCCTCGAAAACTTCGTATTATTTGCCTTAAGTCGCTCTGAAATTGACCCACGAGTTGTTGGCCCAATTCTAGTTCCAATGACCCTTTCCAAGACTCGTAGCATTGCTTGAGTCAATGCATGATCTTCTTCCATGTGATCGCATGATCCGGTCTCACTTTCAATTGGCGGTCGTCCACTTACAGCATATGATTTGGTGCTTGGTAGTAGCACCTCGGCCTCTACCACAGCCACGTCTACCGCGTCCACGACCACGTCCTCTAGTGCTCATGATAGCTTGTTCGTTTATCTGATTACAAGTTTTATGAATCGAAATTTTGTTTGGTGTTTATTAACGATATTTTATGAGATTTGAGATATAAAGTTGTTTTTCGCAACATATCCTATAGTCTCAATCTCTCAGTTTTCACGTCTAAAACTAGAAGTTCTAGAGTGTTCCTATGATCATATCATAGTAATCATTAAGTAGTAAATACTTACTTAACTTGTCGCCGGATGCTTGTGGTGCCATCTTGATTTTTGAATGATTTCATACTGAAATTATTTTTGAACCCAAACCACGTAGAGTTTTTGAAACTGGGCTCTGATACCACTAAATGTAACACCCCAAACCCGGTCTATGCGTTGAGACTAGATTTGGTTTGTTACATGAATCGAGTTATCTTTAAATTTGTAATAAGTTGAAAATTTCAATATAAATTTCAAATTTTAAAATAAATAGAAGAGTATTTGAATTTGATAAAATATTTGAAAACATTAGTTGAAAATCATTGTATTATCAAACCCTTTGAATAGTTTGTTAAAGAGTTAACTAAAATAAAATATTTATAAAAGATTTCCATATACTTGAAAACCCAAATTTATTTTAATAAAACATCATAAAATCACAACCCATAATTTAAAAAAATCCAAAGTTTAGTTTAAATCCCATACACACATAAAATCCATAAGTTATTTATAGAGGCCCTTATTACAATAATCCAAAATAGTAAAAATATACTTATTAAAAGTTCGAGTTTAAATAACCCTCTCTCATGAGTATGGCCTCCACGAAGTCATCCTCGGCCCAAGTCCACATCAATTTCCATTACGAGATGGAAAGAATTTAAAGGGGTGAGTTACTTAGAACTCGGTGTGTAACTCACTTACCACCATTATTGGGCAGATCATCAAGACATTATGTTGGGCTTGAGCCCAATTCGAATTCAACAATATATCATGAATTAAAACAATTAATAATGCATGTAAAATGAAATTCCCAACCCATACCTAATATCCATCCGCTAACACCCTGTACCAACCATCACACATGTGGGGATCAAGTCAACCCACCCCGCCATCACACCAATCGTAGGCATTAAGCCTTTTTATAATTGTGGCATAGCCACCGAACTAGAGGCAATAAGTCGATATATGTGTGGCGAAAGCCACCGAACTAGAGGCAATAAGCGATATTGTGGCGAAACCACCGAACTAGAGGCAATAAGCCGATATTGTGGCGAAACCACCGAACTAGATATTTGGCAATGGCCATTCTTCTCTTCATATATCCCACCCATGCAATTATACATGTACTATAAAATATAAAATTTATTAACAATACATAACATGGTGGGTTTATCAATAACATTTCATTTGGCCCATAATTATAGCAATTTGTCTATTTAGCAGTTTAGTGGGCTTTGGCCCATTTACCGAACTAGAGTGTTTTGGCTAAATTTTAACGAACTAGAGTATTTTGGCCCAATTTATCGAACTAGAGTATTTTGGCCCAATTTATCGAACTAGAGTATTTTGGCCCAATTTAACGAACTAGAGTATTTTGGCCCAATTTAACGAACTAGAGTATTTTGGCCCAATTTAACGAACTAGAGTATTTTGGCCCAATTTAACGAAACATCCAATTTACATATTAACGAAAATTTTCTCGAGGGCGTTTTCGTAATTTTTACGATTTAAACGTTTTTACGTATTTTCGTCAAAATATCAATATTTACGTTTTTACCGATCTAATCGTTTTTACGATTTACTTCATACCGAAATTGACATCCAACCGAGAAAATAATGAGTGTGAAGTTACACACCTCGTTACCGAAAGTACTAATCCTTCTCGCCTCTAAGCACCTAAAACATATTTTGATCCGTTAGACAACTAATTAGTAAAAATAATCTTAATCGATAATAGATCCAAAATCTTACCCTCTTGATTTTGAATCACTTCGATTTTCGGCTTTTCCTCGTTTATTGATTCAAGAGCACGAGAATCCACCAACGATAACGGCTCGGAAGTTCGTACTACTTGAATAATGGACTTCCTTCGGAAGATGGCCCATAACCGGTGGAAAATCCCTTGATCGCCAAACCGCTCTTCGTTTGAATGGGGGATTTACGGATCCGCCCCTCTTAACGTGACTAACCACCGCCCTTTTCTTCCCTATTTTGACAATCTTCAAGATCCAAAGGAATTTAGTTAGATCCAAAATAATATCAGATAATACTAGAGGTTTTAAAGAGATTTGATTCCCTTACCAAAATAAAACGTTTCCAACATTTCTACAATTCTCCCGATCACTTGAGTTCCGATCTCCGTTATTGCACTAAATAATAACGAAAGAGACGTTATTAGAATGAACGTTATATCAATCCAAAAATACCCTCATAAAACCAATGATATTCGGCCATAATATCACTAATTAAAACGAAAACGAAAAAGAAGAACCCCTTACCTATGATCCATGATCGAAAAGAAAAGATTGAGAAAGGTGTTTGTGAGAGTTGGAGAATTGACTATGTATGATCAAGGAAAAGAAAAAAATATTTGGTTTATAGGCACAATAGCATTCGCCAAGAGAGTGAAGATGGAGAGAATTTGATTGAAAAGAAATAATATAAGAATGAAAGGATGATGGTGATGTTGTTGCTTGATTTCAAAGAGAGAGAAGAAAAGAAAAAAAATGAACTTTAGGAGCTAGTATATTCAGCCATGGCAAAAGAAAAGAGAAAAGATGATTCTTTTTGGTATGGATGATTTTAAGACAAGAAGAAAAGGCACAAAGAATTGGCTAACGAGATAAGCAAAAAGGAATAACCAAATGGTCACAAAATTTGAGCTTTACTAATGCCCTATTCGGCCAAGGTGAAAGTTTGAGAGGAGAAAACAAAGAAAAATCTGCACAAGTGCAAAGAATGACCAAAGAGAAAAGAATGAGATTTTTAGCCAAACTAACAAAAATTTGGCTCCTTCCCTAAACCAAGTTGCCGTCCAGCACATGGTCAATTGGCCATGATTTCTTTCCAAAATTTCCCCTTGATATGTGCTTTATGTCCCCCCTATCTTTCCTTAAATCTTTGATTCCATGCCATAAGTTAGTTGTTTCCTTAATCCATTGATACACTAACCAAAAATAACATGGTCAACACCTTCCTTATATGATCCTTGCCGACACTTCTTAGTCATGAGCAGAAAATTAAAAACAAAAATTCATTTAGGTGCTATACAAGGGATTCGAACCTCTTCCCTCTTACTAGAACCCATGCGCCAACTCCACCATGCCATATGCTCGGTTTATGACACTCTTTAGCACATAATTTAGCTTAAGTCTTAATCACCTTTGTTTCACTTCAATAAATTCTCAATTAATAAATTTTATTCCTTCTTCAAATTATGCTTTACCCTCTCTAGGACTTCTATAAACACTAAAATAAAAATAAGAGATTTTTCCTAAAAAAAAAATCTAAACACCAATTCATGCAATTTAAATACTCAGATTTTTAGGGTGTTACAACTCACAATCCTATGGCACACTTGCTATATCTAATGGTCTCAAGTATCACAAGGCCAAAATATCTATATTTCAACGCACATATTACTTATCGATTTCCGATTACTTTCACTATACATTTGTATCATTTGCACAATATTATCAATGTCACTTAGCATGTATGACATGCCTACACATATACTCTTTCACAACAACAATCATGAACATAAAACACATATATAGCATCTCATTTCAGTTCACAATTTCACAATAACGCAAGTACATATCTTAAAAAATAAATGTGGGTACAAGAAAGCTTACACTCAGAATTTAGGGTAGGGTTTTAGATTGCCACTAAATTTCCAAATAACGCATTGAATCATGTCCACAAGCAGTTAATCTAAACACTCACCACTTCACTTTCGCTGAAATACTGAAAGCTTAAACTAGCCTTTATTAGCTTGTAGATGGTCCTAGTAAATCTAAAACTTCAACACAACAAATCACATAACAATACATTCAACAATCAACTAAGAACTCACCACAAGCAATCAAAAACATAAGCCTAAGCTATGTTCCCATATAACCAAAACCTTTAACAAAACAACATTTACATTCAAATATCTCGGTCTATACTCAATCTTTCCGCTTAAAAGCAATTTCGTTCATCGTTTAAGTCACCTACGACTAATTCCCAACCTTTAAACTATACTAAAATACTTTGTTCATAGTATCGGCTTTTTCGATATGTTTATGGCTATTTTTTCAAAAAATCATTAAAACCCAAGAAATCCTTAACAATACTTCAAAACAAGTTTAGAACCTCTTAATCATATCAAAACCTAATGATTAACACTTTGAAATCACATTTTTATTCAAAAAAAAAAAAATTAAATTCACCATTTACGACTCTATTTTTGGCTTTTATTCAAAATTCATGATTTAATGGTTAAAAACTCAGTTTTAAGGATCCAATAACATTAAAAATGTAACACCCCCTACCCGTATTCGTTGTCGAAATAGGGTACGAGGCATTCTCGGAGTTTATGAATTTTTTTTTACTCAATATAACCCCTTTATAATTATCTAACCTTCCTTGCAAATTTTTTTTTGACCGAGACCAATTCACATCAACCAATCCAATTCAACATATTTTCAAAATAAATCCATGCATATTTATAAGATAACCTCATTACATACTAAAACTAAAATTTGTTAGCCATACCATTGGCTGACCTTACATTCATTTCATATTAACATCTACTTTATTAGCTTATACATGCCATTGATTTCCAAAATAAAGTTTCTTTATATACCAAAATCTTGGGGTTGATAGTGTGATGTGTCTTCTACCGAATCCGACCTCCGAGCTCCTAACACTACAACACAGGAAAAAGGAAATGGTAAGCACTTTGTGCTTAGTAAGCTCATGTAACAAGAATTATACTTACCTAATATTTTCAATACAATGCAATAAACATTCATATATCCATTCAATGCACTATTGCCCTAACATACACAAACTCAACATTCAAGTTAATCCAATAATTTCCATATACCAATAATAAATACCATGATTGATGAGCTCATCAATACCATGATTTTCATTTCTTTGTTATATTTCCATATTTATCCCGTTGAATTATTCGAAATTTCAATGGATTTTCAGAAGTACACTTTTAGTGTACAATCCAGGTCCGTAAATTCATGTTCATGTGTGCACATGTCCATTTCAGAGAGCACACTCCCGCGAACCTCATCTTTTATCATGGATTACCAATCCAAAGCTAAATCCACATAATATAAACTCATAGAGTATTGTCGAGATTACCACCAAGGCTAAATCCCCTGCAACGACAATTACTCTAATGAGCTTGGATCTAAATTACCAGTCTAGGCTAAATTCAGACCCTAATTCGGATTACCCGTCCGGGCTAAATCCATTTTCCACATATTCTTGGGAGGGCTATATCGGATAGGATCACCCGTCCAAGCTAGATCCTTTTACCATCAATTCCTTTTCGTAAATCCATCGAATTTTCCTTTCATTCAACCGATTCCTTCTCCTTTTATCAAATATATCAATGTTTCATCAATCTTCATACAATGAACATTCAAATTATATTCACATCAATAACATACACTTCAAGCATTTAAGAAGATAATTCAAGTTACATGAACTTACCTCGAAACTAGTTCGTATACAAAATCTACTAATCCGGGACTTTTTCCTTTCCTCGATCTAGCTTTGTATTTGAGTTTTTCGGATCTAAATAAATAAATTCAATAATCAATTCAATACATTTCATGTTCACATGTAGCATTCACTATAATTCTATTATTATTTATAGTTCATTCAAAGCTGTCTACTTGAGTCATAGTCACTAAATTATTTTTATCTTGATCTACAGAACTCCAAATTAAGATCCGATAATTTTACCTGAAACTAGACTCACATATCTTCTTACCAGTAAATTTTCAGAATTTTTGGTTTAGTAAATAAGTACAGTTTATTCTTTAAAGTCACTCCTGTTCTTCTATTTAACAGTTCTGACTCTTCTTCACTAAAAATTAATTATCTCTTCATACAGTAGTCGGATGATGTTATCTTTTGTCTCTATTGCAAATAAAATCATTCAGGATTTTAAAAATATAAATTTAAACCCCTATTTTTCTACAATTTTTGATGATTTTCTAAAGTCAAAACAGGGGAACCCGAATTCATTCTGACCATGTCTCACAAAATTCATTATATCTCTTGATTTACATATCTACTGCTTACACGGTTTCTTCTATGAGAAACTAGACTTAATAATATTTAATTTCATATTTTTTCATCTTCTAATTCAATTTCTAAAATTTATGGTGATTTTTCAAAGTTAGTCTACTGCTGCTGTCCAAAACTGTTTTAGTGCAAACTGTTTATTACCATTTTTCCCCTAAGCTTTCAAAGTAAATGATAATTTCGTCCTTGCTCAATTAACTTCCCAATTGAATTGATTTCTCTCAATTAAAACGTTAATCTATCACTTTAAACTACTTTATAACATTTGAAAATCAGAATTTCAGTAATAGACTTTAATTCCAAACATTTTCACAATTTAGATCCTAAAAATCAATTTCTATTGGAATTACCTAATAAAATCATCTCATAAACAAATCAAAGCTTCAATTTCATGCTATTTCATCGTAAACTAACAGCACATATTCATATAAACTTACAACTTCATTCATAAAATCTAAAACTAATGAATTTAATAGTAGGACCTAGTTGTAAAAGTCACAAAAACACAAAAATTACAAGAAATAGGCAAGGATTAACTTACTTGGTGCAAAAATTATGAAATACCAGCTTAGAAAACTCTCCTATGGCATTTTTAGCTGATGAGAATGAAGAAAAATGAAGAGATATCTAGATAATTTCACTTTAGTCCTAGCTTTATTAAGTAAATTTTGCAATATTCTAATTTTACCCTTAATTCTCCTTATTTTCTTGCTGATTTCATGCCCTTGCCGTCCAGCCCAAATAGAACTTGGGTCTATTTTTTTTAAGCCCTCTTTCCTTTATCATTTAAACTATTTAATCATTTCCCATAATGTTGTAGTTGTTACAATTTAGTCCTTTTTATTTAATTACCTACTCAAACGTTAAAATTTTCTAACTGAAATTTTAATACTACATTACTAACTTTTATAAATATTTATAAAATATTTCCCACTCAATTTTATGAGATCAAGGTCTCGATACCTTATATTTACCCAATCCATCAATAATTCATTTTTCTAACTAACTACTAAATCGGTAGAATTTTTCTATCAATATTTTAATTCGATTTTCCTATCATATAAATATGCATGCAAAAATATTAAAATAAATTTCTCTTTAAATCGGATTTATGGTTACGAAACCATTGTTCCGATAACCTTGAATTTAGGCCATTACAACTCTCCCCCCTTTAAGGATTTTCGTCCTCGAAAATCTTACCAGTAAAGAGGTTTGGGTATTGTTTCCTTATTGTCTCTTCCGATTCCCATGTCGCTTCCTCAATCTCGTGCTTTTGCCACAATACTTTCACCAAATTTATTTTTTTTATTTCTAAGTTCCTTTGTTTCTCGTGCCAATATCTTGACCGGTTCTTCATTGTAAGTCATATCCATTTGAATCTCCACTACATTGGAGAAATAACATGTGAAGGGTCTGACCGATATCGTCGTAGCATAGACACATGAAAAACATTATGAATTCTATCGAGTTCTGGTGGTAATGCCAATCGATAAGCGATCGGTCTAATTCTTTCTATAATTTCATATGGCCCGATAAATCTTGGACTCAATTTACCCTTTCGATGTAATCGAGAACTTTCTTCCAAGGAGAGACTTTCAGAAATACCTTGTCACCGACCTAAAATTCAATCTCTTTTCGTTTAAGATCGACATATGATTTTTGGCGATCGGAAGCTATTTTTAAACTATCCTGAATAACCTTTAATTTTTCTTACATTTCCGGATTAAATCAACCCCATGTATCTTCTTTTCACTAAGCTCTATCCAATATAACGGTGTTCTACATTTTCTACCATACAAAGCTTCATATGAAGCCATTTTAATACTGGATTGATAACTGTTATTGTAAGCAAATTCAATCAAAGGTAGATATTTCTCCCAATTACCTTCAAACTCTAGTATACAAGATCGGAGACATATCTTCCAATACTTGAATTACACTTCAGATTGGCCATCCGTGCGAGGATGAAATGCGATCTTGAAATACAATTAAGTACCCAAGGCTTCTTGCAATTTGTCCTTAAACGAGACGTAAACTGGGGATCTCTATCGGATATAATGGAGACAGGCACTCCATGTAGCCTGACAATCTCAGATATGTACAATTCAGCTAGTTTATCTAAAGAATAATCCATACGTACCGGAATAAAGTGCGCTGACTTTGTCAATCAGTCAAAAATCACCCAAATAGCATCTTTTTTTCCTCGGAGACAACGGTAACCCCGATATAAAATCCATAGTGATTCTTTCCCATTTTCATTCCGGTATAGTAATTGGCTGAAGTAACCCCGAAGGTACCTAATGTTCTGCTTTGACCTGTTGACATATCAAACATCTTGATACAAACTCAGAAATATCACGTTTCATACCTAGCCACTAGTACATCTTCTTCAAATCATTATACATTTTATTACTTCCCCGATGTATAGACATAGTACCGCTGTGAACTTCGTGTAGAATCTTCTGTATGAGCTCTGAATTCTTGGGTACACATACCCTACCTCTGAATAACATACAACCATCAATCCCAACATGAAATTCAGAATCGATGCTGACTCACACTGTGCTTGTTTAACCTGTAACTTTTCATCATTCTTGAGCTTCACATATTTGTTGTAAAAATGTTGGTTTAACTCTCAATTCAGCTATGATTGAACCATCATTAGCCAGTGACAACCGGGTATTCATAGCTCGTAAAGCAAACAGATATTTTCGACTCAAAGTATCAGCTACAACATTAGCCTTACCCGGATGGTAATCAATAATCAAATCATAGTCCTTTATCAGTTCAAACCACCTCCGCTGTCTCAAATTCAAATATTTCTGTGTCATCAAATATTTCAAGCTTTTATGATAAGTATAAATATGACATTTCACCTGTACAAGTAATGCCGTCATATCTTCAAATAAATACAATAGCAGACTAATTCAAGATCATGTACTGGTAATTTCTTTCATGTGGTTTAAGTTGTCTTGTAGCATAGGCTATTACTTTACCTTCTTGCATCAAGACATATCCTAAACAATTTAATGAGGCATCACTGTAAATAACAAATTCCTTATACGGTTCAAGCTGCACTAATACTGGTGCTTTCGTTAGTAGATCTTTCAATCGGTTGAAACTCTACTGACATTCATCATCCACTCGAACTTTACATCTTTACGTAATAATCGAGTTATCGAGAAGCTATCATAGAGAATCCTGTACAAATCTCCGATAATAACCACTAAACCCAAGAAACTTCTAACCGAGATACATTCTTTGGTGGACTCCAATTGACAATAGTGAGATTTTACTTGGACCTACCACGATGCCTTGGAAGATACAATATGTCCAAGAAAACCCACTTCTCAAGCCAAAATTCACATTTCTTGAATTTAGCATATAAGCGATTCTCTCGTAGAATTTGCAACACAATTCTCAAATGTTCTACATGTTCTTTTCATCACGAGAATAAACCAAAATATCATCAATGAATACTACCACAAATCTGTCTAAGTACGGCCTGAATACCCGATTCATCAGATCCATAAATACTGTAGGTACATTAGTCAGCCCAAACGGCATAACCAGAAACTCATAATGCCCATACTTGGTTCTGAAAGTTGTCTTTGGCACATTTGACTCCTTTACCTGTAGCTGGTAATAACCTGATCGGAGATCAATCTTTGAGAATATTGTGGCACCTTGGAGCTAATCAAATAAATCATCAATCCAGGGTAACGGCTACTTATTCTTTATAGTTACCTTATTGAGCTACCAATAGTCAATACACAATCTCAAAGACCCGTCTTTCCTTTTCACAAACAAAACTGGAGCAACCCAAGGTGAATGACTCGGTCAGACAAAACCCCTGTCAACAAGTTCTTGTAACTGTGTCTTTAATTCCTTTAATTTCAGAGGAGCCGGTAGGTGCGAGCTATGGAAATTGGAGTAGTTCCCGGAATCAAATCTATAGAGAATTCCACTTCTCTTTCTGGTGGCAACCATGGTAACTCTTCTGGAAACACATCAAAAAATTCACATACCACTGGCACTACTAGAATCTTCGACTCAGATACCTTGGTGTCTAATACATAAGCAAGAAAAGCATCATACCCCTTTTTGACATACCTCTGAGCAGTAATAACTAAAATCACATCAAATAATCTCTATGTCTGATCAGATTTAACTCGGAGTAATTCGCCATTCTGACACTTCAAAACAATATATTTCTGTTTACAATTTACTACTACATCATGATGAGTTAACCAATCCATACCCAATATGACATCAAACTCATCAAATGTTAGTAACATCAAATCAGCCAGGAAACAATAACCTCTTACCATCAGTGGATAATTTTTACAAATTTTATCCACCAAAACAGATTGGCCTAGGGGGTTCGAGACTTTAACCACAAAGTCAGTAGGTTCAATAGATAAATCTTTAACACATGCAAGCTTTATACATATATATGAATGCGTAGAACCAGGATCAATTAATGCAGTAATATCAGTGTTAAGTAAAGAAAATGTACCAGTAATAACATCGGTCTTTGAGGCATCTTCTCTGGCACGAATGGCATATGTCCTAGCAGGTGTCGTGTCTCAGGCCTGCTTGCAGTATCTTTTTTAGCTCCTCGGCTACCACTGACATTATAGGATGGTCGAGATGGTCTACCCCTCACAGCTGGATTACTCAGCTTCGATATCTGTTCAGCTTCTTTTTCACCCCTTTCTTGACAATCTCTGAGGAAATGGTCAAAAGAACCACATCGGTAACAAGCCCTACTCTTAAATCGACATTCACCAAAATGGGATTTATTACAATATTGGCATCTCGACTTAGCGGTACCAACACTGCCAACACTGGTCACTGATGGAGTGGAAGGTCTTGGATTATTGCATTGAGAATCACACTCTCTGCCCGAATACCCAGTGGCTGAGGTAGAATGATCCTGGTACTTTTTCAATTTCTTTGGAGCAGAAAATTGGGATTTTTCCATTGGTCTTTTACTAAAAATTTGAGCTTCCCTCTCAGACTGTTTCTTTTCTTTGCTCAATTCTTCTGCTTTATAAGCTCGCTCTACTAATGTAGCAAACTCTCGAATTTCAAGAATTTCGATAAGTAGCTTAATTTCTTCATTCAACCCTTCTTCGAATCGTTTGCACATTTCAGCTTCTGATTGTACCCATTCTCAAGCATATTTACTCAACCGAACAAATTCTCTTTCATACTCGGAATCGATCTATTGCCTGTTTCACTCAAGAAATTCTTTTCTTTTCTGATCAAGGAATCTCTTACTGATATATTTCTTTTTGAACTCGATTCGAACAATTCCCATGTAATTTCTTCTTTGAACAAGCTCAAGCTTTAGTATTCCACCAATGATAAGCTGTGTCTTTTAGTAGTGAGACAGCACATTTCAAACATTCTTCTGGTGTTCAAGATAAATCCTCCAAAACCTGAATAGTATTCTCTAACCAAAATTCAGCCTGTTCGGGATCATCATCAACTGCTACTCAAAATTCTTCGGCCCCATATTTTTGAATTTTATCAACCGAAGCTTTCCCTTTTCTGACTGATTCAGTACATGTACCCTGTGGAATCTCGATAACCGTGGAGGAACAGGAGGGAGCTTGAGTTTCTTTGCACTCTGAGGTTAGTTCTTATCTCTTGAGTAAACCATTCATTCATCATTTTAAAGAAGCCTATTTTTGCCTCCTCCCTTGACCCTCATGCACGGACCTTCTACTTCTAGTTTCTTCTCTTTGTACTTTGAAGCCGAAGCATGACTCCCAGCTTCTTCGGATTGAGCTTTGTCGGATGATATTACTATAAGAAAACACAATTTAAATGGTTAAGAGATATCACACTATCAATAATAATTTAAATGGCATGTATAGCTAATCAGTATTTACTACGTCGGTCCGAGAACCGGCTAAACCGTAGCTCTGATACCAACAAATGTAACACCCCTACCTGTATTCATTGTCGGAATAGGGTACGAGGCATTTCTAGAGTTTACGATTTTTTTTACTCAATATAACCCCTTTATAATTATCTAACCTTCCCTGTAATTTTTTTTAACCGAGACCAATTCACATCAACCAATCCAATTCAACATATTTTCAAAATAAATCCATGCATATTTATGAGATAACCTCATTACATGCTAAAACTAGAATTTGTTAGCCATACCATTGGCTGACCTTACATTCATTTCATATTAACATCTACTTTATTAGCTTATACATGCCATTGATTTCCAAAATAAAGTTTCTTTATATACCAAAATCTTGGGGTTGATAGTGTGATGTGTCTCCTACCGAATCCGACCTCCAAGCTCCTAACACTACAAAACAGGGAAAAAGGAAACAGGCTAAGCACTTTGTGGTTAGTAAGCTCATGTAACAAGAATTGTACCTACCTAATATTTTCAATACAATGCAATAAACATTCATATATCCATTCAATGCACTATTTCCCTAACATACACAAACTAAACATTCAAGTTAATCCAATAATTTTCATATACCAATAATATATACCATGATTGATGAGCTCATCAATACCATGATTTCCATTTCTTTGTTATATTTCCATATTTATCCCGTTGAATTACTTGGAATTTCGATGGATTTTCGAATACACTTTTAGTCTACAATCCGGTCCGTCAATTCATGTTCATGTCGCACATTTCCATTTCAAAGAGCACACTCATGAACCTCATCTTTACTGACCAGATTACGGTCCAAGGCTAAATCCCCTATAATATAAACTCATAGAGTATTGTCGGGATTACCAGTATAGGCTAAATCCCCTGCAATGACAATTACTCTAATGAGCTTGGATCTGAATTACCAGTCCATGCTAAATTTAGATCCTAATTCAAATTTCCCGTCCAGGCTAAATCCATTTTCCACATATTCTTCGGGACGACTATATTAGGATAGGATCACCCGTCCGGGCTAGATCCTTTTTACCGTCAATTCCTTTTCAAAGATCCATCGAATTTTCCTTTCATTCAACCGGGATTCCTTCTCTTTTTTATCAAATATATCAATGTTTCATCAATCTTCATACAATGAACATTCAAATTATATTCACATCAATAACAAACACTTCAAGCATTTAAGAAGATAATTCAAGTTACATGAACTTACCTCGATACTAGTTCGTATACAAAATCTACTAATCCGGGAATTTTTCCTTTCCTTGATCTAGCTTTGTATTTGAGTTTTCCGGATCTAAATAAATAAATTCAATCATCAATTCAATACATTTCATGTTCACATGTAGCATTCACTATAATTCTATTATTATTTATAGTTCATTCAAAGCTGTCTACTTGAGCCACAGTCACTATATTATTTTTCTCTTCAGCTACAGAACTCCAAATTGAGATCCGATAATTTTCCATGAAACTAGAATCACATATATTATTACCATAAAATTTTCAGAATTTTTGGTTTATCCAATAAGTACAGTTTATTCTTTAAAGTCACCCCTGCTTTTCTTGTATGATGCTTTTGACTCTCCTTCACTAAAATTAATTATCTCTTCATATAGTATTGGATGATATTTCATTTATCTCTATCGAAAACATACTCATTCAAGATTTTAAAATATAAATTTAAGCCCATAATTATTTTTCTCTAATTTTGATGATTTTCTAAAATCAAAACAGGGAACCCAAATTCATTCTCGACATTGTCTCATAAAATTCATTATATCTCTTGATTTACATATCTATTTCTTACACGTTTCTTTTATGAGAAACTAGACTTAATAAGGTTTAATTTCATATTTTTTTCATCCTCAATTCAATTTCTATAATTTATGGCGATTTTTCAAAATTTGTCTCTTCTCTCTCTGTCCAAAACTATTTTAGTGCAAACTGTTTATTACCATTTTTCCCCTAAGCTTTCAATAATTGATAAATTCATCTCGCTCAATTAACTTCTCAATTGAATTGATTTATCTCAATTATAACTTTATTCTATCACTTTAAACTACTTTATAACCTTTGAAAATCGTAATTTCAATAATAGACTTTAATTCCAAACATTTTCACAATTTAGATCCTAAAATCAATTTATATTGGAATTACCTAATAAAATAATCTCATAAACAAATCAACGCTTCAATTTCATGCTATTTCATCATAAACTTACAGCACATATTCATTGAAACTTACAACTTCATTCATAAAATCTAAAACTAATGAATTTAATAGTAGGACCTAGTTGTAAAAGTCACAAAAACACAAAAATTACAAGAAATAGGCAAAGATTAACTTACTTGGTGCAAAAATTAAGAAATACCAGCTTAGACAACCCTCCTATGGCGTTTTTAGCTGATGAGAATGAAGAAAAATGAAGAGATATCTAGATAATTCCACTTTAGTCCTAGCTTTATTAAGTAAATTTTGCAATATTCCAATTTTGCCCTTAATTCTCCTTATTTTCTTGCTGATTTTGTAAAACCCCAAACCTGACCCATGAGCCCTGACCGGATCTGGTATGTCATGGAGTAAAAATGTTTGAAATATTTTGATTTTCTGGTGAAAACTGAAAAATATTGTTATGGTTATAAAACAGTGTTTGATAAAACTCGGGAGGGATTGATTTTGAGTTGAAAACCTTTGAAAACATTTGATCATTTATTTTTATTTAGAACCTCCAAAGTTATGGTTGACTTGGTGAATTTTTGCTACCCGATGGTAACATCTTTGAAAACTCGTAGAAGTTACTAAATTTTGGAAATGTTACTTTTAACCGATTCACTTAACATTTTATAGTTTCATTTGTAATATAGTATAAGTAAAGTAAAACATTATGTAAACATCCAAAATAATAAACTAGCAAATTTTATTACAACCCAAATAAAAATTTAGAAAATAAATAAACTTAAAGCGTATCAAAGAAAATCCCAATTCCAAGGAACAAGCATGGCAGCCTCGAGTCCTCTCGGCTCCATCTCCACGATCTACTCATTTGCAAAATAATATGGGAAGGGGTGAGTCACCAAGACTCAATGTATAAATCCCCAACCGGAAGTGCAACTCATACACAAGTTATTAGTATAACTTGCAAACATGCAACCCAAACTAACCATCCATACTCCTTTAGCTACCCCGTGTGGTCAAAACCACTAGTGACTAGAGTCACAAATCAAGTGATGGGGCCAACCCATCGTGTGGTCAAAACCACTGGTGGTACCAAACCACTGGGACTTAGTCACAATTTATCAATGGTGTGGTCAAAACCACTGGTGACCTAAGTCACAATTAAACTGATGGGGCCAACCCATCTTGTGGTTAAAACCACTGGTGACAGTCCATAGAGATCATCCCCCTCCTCTCATCAATCCCACCGTCATCATGCTCACATAATCAAATATCATAATCCCATATATCATGCATTTATGTATAGCATAGCATTCAACAGCATATGATGGCATACACAAACATACATCATAGATCACATAATAGGGGACTTACCCGGAATCCAAGCTTATGCCCACAAGGCAAAGTTACAACACGAGAGGTTATACAGCAACATAATAAACATTCTATGCTAATAAAGTGTGTAATAGTTTACACACCTATTTTTACCAAAGATCTAAGGAGAAATCCTGAATCTATACGATATCACAAAATCCCGAAACGTATTCCCGTATTGCTCCTACATTCAGCCACTATAGGTTAGTATCAAAAAGCCTTATTCGGCTAAACTAATAATCCTGAAGGACTAACCGCACCCATAATCAAAATATGGCCCTAGGCCAAATCTTTATTATCACTTACCAAAGTAAACTGAAATCCCAGAAAGCCACTCCTATCCTCTGAAACTGTCGAAATCCCTATATGTCACTTTGTTAAAATCGGCTATAAGCAAATCTATGGAAAGTGGCCTATGGCCGAATACCACATAGGCTTACCTTGCAGAATTGAAACCACAAAAGGCTCCCTCAATGCACCTTGTCGTTAGCTACAACAAAGAAATACCATCTTATGATCCTATGAACATTCGGCCATCCCAAAAGAGAAGAAACAAACCTATTGCCTTAAAGAAGAAAAACTTACCACTATGCCACTTGGAGAAACTACAAGAGAAAAGTCGACAGCCCCTAAGAGATTCGGCTAACACCAACTGGAAGATGAAGTTTGAGTAGAATGGGGGTGACAAGTTCGGCCAAGAAGGAACAAAAGAAGAAAAGGGATTTATAGAATTTTTGGCACTTGTGGACTAGAGATAATTCAGCCAGCAACAATTGGAGAGAAAAAGAAAAGAAATTTTGATGAATTTCGGCACCTCCCTAATGTGATAAAACCGATTGTGGATGGCCCTAAGGAGTCCTACATTCGACCATCTCCCCTTTTGTGATAATTCTATGCCTTTCAATTATCACCCCAAAACAAGATTTATCTTCTATCCCCTCCTTTATCACCTCTTCAAATAAAAATAAAATATAAAATAACAACAACACTTACTCTTCCAGCCGAATTTAAGGGCAAAAATTAAGCTTATCCTTATCAAATTAAGAGTCCAAAAGCAGGCCACCAGCCTTCTCCTTGACTCCAAAAATAAAACAAATAAAATCCATCCATGTTGTTACCCCTAGGTTTCGAACCCAAGACCTGCTGGAGACATCCCACGCCCCCAGCCACTCTTCCACATCGACTTTCATGTCCAACAACCTCGCCATTTATTTTTAAGGCCTTCCCAGCTTAACCCCTTCCTCTTTAACGCCAAAAAGCCCAAAAATAAACATGTCCCATGCGGCCACCATGATTCGAACTCCAGTCCTGCCCCAGGCGTCTCCTCCAGGCCCTTAAGGCAGCATCCTATGCCACTTTGCTACTAACTCATTTCGTGACATAACCCCCTTACAACCCCTTTTAAGCACTCCTTCCTTAGCTCCCCCTTGCCTTAATGCCAAAGGCAAAAATAAAACATCCTTGCGCTTCCATCAGGACTCGACGTGAGTCCTCCCTCCGCACTCCCCGCACCTTAGCCCCAAGCCACTATGCCAATTAATTCCTTGTGTCCGACTTCTCCCAAAATTTTCTCTTAACCCCTATCTCACCTAGCTCCCTCCTCTTAGGCACTAAAAAGAAATTTTAACCCTAAGTCGAGACCCTAGCAGGGTTATGACTAGACCCTAAAATATGTCAAGCAATCAAGCATATATATTTCTTCAAGCACACATATGGGAAAAATAATTAAATTGCAAACAACCTCTAGTTCAGGATGTTACAGTTCTACCCCCTTAAAAATAATTTCGGCCTCGAAATTACCTGGATCAGAAGAGTTGGGGGTATTGCTGCCGCATCATATCCTCGAGTTCCCATGTGGCCTCCTCCGTACCATGATTTTGCCATAGCACTTTTACCAAAGGTCTTGACTTCCTCCTCAAAACCTTGACATCTCGATCCAAAATCATCTTGGCTCCTCCTCGAAAGACAAGTCCAATTCACGCAATTCCAGAATCGACACTACGTGTGATGGATCGACCGATAGCGCCAAAGATCGAAACACGAAAGGCGTCATGGATCCGCTCAATTCAGCCGGCAACTCAAGTTGGTAAGCTACCGGTCCCCACGTTTTAACACGTGTGCGGCCGATGAACCTAGGGCTTAGCTTGCCCTTCCGGCCAAACCTCAAGACCTTCTTCCAAGGTGATACCTTCAAGAAAACCTTATCACCCATCGATACTCAACCTCTCTGCGTTTAAGATCGGCGTAGGATTTTTGCCTGTCCGATGCCTCCTTAAGACGAGCCCGAATTACTCTGACCTTTTCTTCTGTCTCTGCCACTAACTCCGGGCCCAACATCCGTCGTTCTCCCAGCTCTGTCCAACACATAGGAGTACGACATTTCTGACCACATAGCGCCTAATACGGTGCCATCTGAATACTCGCTTGATAACTATTGTTATAAGCAAATTCTGCCAAAGGTAAGTACTCCTCCCAACTACCACGGAAGTATAAAACACAGCCCCTTAACATATCTTCCAACACTTGGATAACCCTCTCAGATTGTCCATCAGACTGCAGATGAAAAGCCGTGCTAAAATTCAACTTCGTGCCTAACTCCTGATGTAAAGCCTTCCAGAATCTCGACGTGAACCGGGGATCCCGATCTAAGATAATGGACATCGGTACTCTATGTAACCGCACTATCTCTGCGATATACAGCTTGGCTAATCTTTGAAGTGAGTAGTCAACCCTTACCGGTATGAAATGGGCTGACTTGGTCAACCGGTCTACTATCACCCAAACTGCATCTTTCTTACTGGGCGTAAGGGGAAGCCCACTTACGAAATCCATAGTAATCTCCTCCCACTTCCTTTGTGGGATCTTTCTGCATATCAGAATGACCACGATGGCAATTGATGCTCAGCCTTAACTTGTCGGGCATGTCGACACTTGCCCACTAACTTCGGTTATTTCCCGCTTAAGATCCGCCACCAAAGCGCTCCATTAAATCCGAGACATCTTGCGCTTCCGGGTGCATAGTGTACGGACTACTATGAGCTTCTTTAAGGATTCACGCCTCAAATCATCATCCTTAGGCATGTATACTCTCCCTAAAAATACAACACTCCATCACTACCCAAGTGAACCCTTCTACCTCCGCTCTGACTTGCAACCTCCGAGTACTCGAGAACTTCATCCATCATCGCCTTTCTTTGACCTCATCAATCCAAGATGGCTTCACTTGCAACTCTGCCAAAAGGCTCCCATCCTCATAGAGACTTAGGTGAGCAAACATTGCTCGCAAATCCGTTACCACCTTATGGCTCAATGCATCAGCTACCACGTTAGCCTTACCCGGATGGTATTCGATTGAGCAGTCGTAGTCCTTCAGCAACTCAATCCACCTCCGCTGCCTCAGATTTAAATCTTTCTGAGTCAAGAGGTACTTCAGACTCTTGTGATTTGTGTACACTACCGACTTCTCCCCATACAGATAGTGCCTCCAAATCTTCAAGGCAAAAACCACAGCAGCCAATTCCAAATCATGTGTCGAGCAGTTATTTCGTGAGGCCTCAAGCGCCGTGACGCATAAGCGACCACCTTCCCTTCTTGCATCGGGACACACCTAAACCAAGATCGATGCATCACAATACACGATAAATTCCTTTCCGCCTCAAGTGAATCAAGACTGGTGCTTCTATCAAAATCCTCTTCAGCTTATCGAAACTCTCTTGCTGCTTCTCAGACCACACAAACGGAACTCCTTTCCTCAGCAGCTTAGTCAACGGTGCTGCGATTAAGGAGAAATTTTCCACGAATCTCCTATAATATCCTGCCAACCCCAGAAAACTCTGAATTTTCGTAATCGACTTTGGTGGTTTCCATTCCAAAACTGCCTCAATCTTACGGGGATCCACCCTGATTCCCTCGGTTGAAACAATATGCCCTAGAAAAGTTACCTCCTTAAGCCAGAACTCACACTTGCTGAATTTGGCATACAACTGTTTCTCCCTTAAAACTTGCAGAACCACGTGAAGATATGCGTCATGCTCCTCTTCTGACTTCGAGTACACCAAAATGTCATCTATGAACACCACGACGAACCGATCCAGATAGGGTTGGAAAACCCGGTTCATCATGTCCATAAATACGGTCGGTGCATTCGTCAAACCAAAAGGCATTACCAGAAATTCGTAGTGCCCATACCGAGTACAGAATGCCGTCTTGTGGATATCAGCTTCCTTCACCTTAAGCTGATGGTACCCTGACCTAAGGTCAATCTTAGAGAACACCGATGCACCCTTGAGTTGATCGAACAAATCATCAATCCTGGGCAAAGGATACCTATTCTTTATTATCAGTTTGTTCAGCTGTCGATAGTCTATGCACATTCTCATTGTCCCATCCTTCTTCTTGACAAAAAGCACTGGAGTACCCCAAGGTGATATACTTGGTCGGATGAACCCTCTATCCAACAATTCCGGATCTGCCTTCAACTCTACCAATTCTTTTGGCGCCATCCGACACGGAGCTATAGATCGGCACGCAGTTACGGGTAACAAGTATATACCAAATTCAACCTCACGGTGCGAGGTAGACAGGGAGTTCCTCCGGAAACACATCAACATAATCCCGTACGGTCCGGACATCTCTCACAGTTGCACCCATAGATTCTAAAGCATAGACATGCACTACATATGCTTCCCAACCCTTCCTAACCATCTTTTTCGCCTTTAATACCGAAACCATATTAGATTGGTAATCTCTCCTTTTACCTATCATCACCACCTCATCACCTTCCACGGTCTTTATTACCATGCGCTTAGCTGCGCAATCCAGGCTAGCTTGATACTTTACTAGCCAATCCATCCCGAGGATTAAATCAAACTCCCGAAACGGTAGTTCCATCAAGTCAGCCAAGAACACGACCCCTTGGAGTTCTAGGGGTACATTCCTATAGAGTTTACTTACTTCTATAGAGTGACCTAGAGGGCTTAGTACAGTCATCTTCCTAGAAGAAAGCTCAGAGTCTAAGTGTAGAGTTTCCACTACGCTACTAGCAATGTATGAGTGGGTTGAGCCAATATCAATTAAGGTACTATAGGGTACTCCAAAGATTAAGAACATACCGGTTATGATGTCCGGTGCGTCGCCCTCCTCTTGACGCCCATGGCATAGACTAAACCAGTTGCCTAGCCTCAGTACCACATTACCTCCCCTCGGTGCCCCACGACCGCCAAAGACCATTACCTCCTCTTCTCGCACCACGACCTCTCGGTGGTGTTGGTTATCCCTTCTATTCGGTGTACGATCCTGACCCTCTGACCTCAGCCTAGCTATCTTTTTCAGACAATCCCTAACTCGATGTTCCATGGATCCACATTCGAAACATCCCCGATTACCATTCCAATACTCCCCGTGTGAGACTTCCCACATCGAGCACACCGTGGCAACCATTGAGGATTAGCAGCAGTAGCAAGCCTAGCAGCTTGATTTGACCCACCATACCTCGTCTTCTTCTACTGATTACCAGAAAACCTCGAAGATCCGGAGCTCCTCTTATTCTAACTCCTATCCTAATTCCGTCTAACAGACTATCTTACCCCTTCAGCAACCTTAGACTTCTCCACTAGGACGGTGAACTCGTTCCTGTTGTGGAGCTATCATCATCCTCGGCTCATCTCTCACCCCATCCTCGAATCGACACAGCGTTCATGCTCGGTACCCACAATACCACTAGCATACCTGCTCAACCGGAGAAATTCGACCTTATACTCCGCCACTGTCTTATTACCCTAAACCAGGTTCAAGAAAGACTTCCGCTGCACATCCATGTAGCTAGTTCCTATGTACTTCTTTTGGTAGGCAGCTTTAAAGAATTCCCATGTGAGATCCTCCGCCATCGCTCCATCTCTTACGGTGAGCCACCACTGATATGACTCATCCCGAAGCAGAGAGATTATACCCTTCAACTTCTCCTCAGCTGTAAAATCCAGGTCACCCATGATCCTCTCAGTTGATTCCATCCAATACTCCACCGCACTGGGTGCCACTCTAGAAACTTCTCTAAACACTTACGCTCGTTGGCCGAGTCGTTCAACCACAATTCTGAGCTTACGTGACTTTCGTGCTCGCCTCGGTAACTCGTTCCAAAACTCGTAGTACAGTTTGGGATACTATGAAACACCTCACACTCGGCCCACGAGCCTGAACCGGATCTGGTATGTTCCTAAAGTAAACCGATTTCAAAATCACTTTCGATACTTAGAAAATTGTAAATTTTGGAAAAACTATTATTTTCGGTTGGGCTTAGATTGGAAACCCATTTATTTGATTTTGTAAGCCCATTTAATTAAATACAACCAATAAAGTTCTTAGCATGAAACTTAACAATAAGCAAACATAAAGTATAATCCTTTGGGCCTTAAGGCCTTATTACATCAAGTAAAACCCAAAATAGGATAAAAGCAATTAAAAATAAAATTTAAGTCCAAACTAAATGAAATTTTACTCATGTAGCATGGCCTCCTCATGGTCCACCTACCCGATCAAATCCGCTCAACTCTCGAAAAATAATTCCCACAATGGGGTGAGTCAGCAGACTCAATGTGCACACAATACTATCATTCAATAAATCGGGCATTCATGTTCAAATCATTAAGTCCATACAATAATGAAATTATGATGCAACCCAACCCAATCCTAATTAGCCATCCACTACACTCCCCCGTACCAACCTGCACACCGTGGAGACTACTAAGTCAACCCTCCATCCGCTACTCTCCACGTTGTGTCTTTAGACACTATAATCAAATTTAAGCGTTGTGTCATTAGACACCTTTGTTAAAGAAGTTACCAAAATTTCGCAATGTGACCGTAGTCAACATATTTAGTTAGTGAGACCAAGTCAACACCTTCGTTGGTGAGACCAAGTCAACACTGTTCTCCCCTTTCACATAAAACCCGAATGCCCCAAAAACATATATATTGCATAACTTAATTTCATGTTCATATTCATATATTCGCATGTTATTAAAATAACATTTTCACAATCCTATCGAAGTAGGAAAAGCGTGCACAGGTACTTTTTTTGCCACATTTGTGGTACATAGCCACATTCACATTATTATTCATATCATATATTAAGATATCTAGCCATAAAATATCGAAGGATAGTAAGGGTACACACCTTTTAAGCTTAATAGGTTCCTTGATATCTCGAGAATCCGATCTAATTTTTAGATCTATTAATCCCTATATTCGCCCACCAATTAAACACATTAATAAACCCTTTTAGACAAAACCAAATCCTAGTAGGATTTGTAAAAAAACTCACCTTCTTGGATTTGGTGTTTACACAAATCCGAAAAACTTCGTTTTCCTTTACTTGTTGTTCGCCAACCTTAAAACTTCACAAAATTAGTTTTCGGCTTTCTAATAATTATGGATCTAATTTAGGTAATCACATGAACCTTGGCGAATGTATAGACTCTCTTACCTCGGATCCCGGTTGATCTTTATTTCAAATTCTAGAAATCACTTGTTAGATTAGATCTATTGTTTGATTATGAAAGGGATCTTTTGCCGAATGTATCTTGATGTACTTACCTCGTTTGAATCCGAAAAATCCCTTATGCTATTCGCCATGAACATGAGGAGGGTTAGTATCCCAATTTTGGTAAAAAGAAAAGAATAGAAGTTGATTGATCTTAGATCTTACCCTTTTTGATGTTGTAACCGACTTCTCCTTTACTTAGAATCGATGAGGATTTGGCCTTGATAGTAGAAGCAGAGGAGAAGAAGAAAAGAAGATGGTATTTTGTTCAAGGAGAATTGCAAAAGGGAGGGAGAAGAAAGCTATGAAAATTTCGCACACACTAGGAAAGATGAGAGAAAGGCCTTGATTTTCCTCTTTAAGCTGAAATTGATATGCCAAGAGTCCTTGACTTGGCCACCACTCCCCCACAAGTGATAATATTATCATTTAATTATCACTTTAATTAAATTAGAGTACTTTATCCATCCTTTATCTCCTTATTTATTTTATTAAAAGAAATTCATTTACTTAACACTTAATTAAACGAGTTTTAATCAAGTAAAATTCCTCTTATTCAACATGCTTGTGCCGTCCCACCTCCTAGCCTTGGAAGCAAAATAAGGCCTTCATTATTTGCTTCTGGATGTCTCAAACTCAGCCCAAAAGCCTCTTGTATTTGGGCCATTTCCTAAGGCCTTAGGTGGCATCTTGAGCCACATTTCCAAGTCCGTTATTGGGTCCGATTTCATGTACCTATATTCTTAGGGTCCTTGGACCTAAGTTCCCCTTTGGGCTCTTAAATTGGCATTAAGGGGTCAATTTTAAGTTTCCTAAAATTTTCATGCTCAGTAACTTGCCATTTTTCTTACATCGTCAGTTTCCAAAATGTTCAAGTTTCCAAAATGTTTAGGTTTCCAAAATGTTCGGGTTTCCAAAATGTTCAGTTTCCCAAAATGTTCAAGTTTCCAAAATGTTTAAGTTTCGAAATGTCTAAGTTTCCAAAATGTCTAAGTTTCCAAAATGTCCATTTCCATTTTCATTTTCATTTCCATTTCCATGCATTTCTAGGTTTCCAAAAGTATCAAAATTTATTCATAGTACTTGTAACTTGTCATTTCATACAATTAAACTGGAAATGCATAGGCCCTATTCAGGATGTTACAGTTCTACCCCCCTTAAACAAAATTTCGTCCCCGAAATTTCCTAACTAAAATAGTTGAGGGTATTGCTGTCTCATCGCCTCTTCTGGCTCCCACGAAGCTTCTTCTGTTCCATGATTGCGCCATAGCACTTTGACTAGAGGAACTGTCTTCTTTCGTAGTACTTTCACATCACGTTCCAAGATCCGAATCGGTTCCTCCTCGTATGATAAGTCTGGCCTTAGTTCCACCTCTTCAACCGGTACCACATGAGATGGATCCGATCGATAGCGACGTAACATGGACACATGAAATACGTCATGCATCTGCTGCAATTCTGGTGGCAACTCTAATTGGTATGCCACTGGCCCAACTCGCTTTAGTACTTGATAAGGCCCTATAAATCTTGGGCTTAGCTTTCCTTCTACCAAACCTCATTACCTTCTTCCAAGGTGAGACTTTCAGGAACACTTGATCCCCTACTTCAAACTCTATTTCTTTTCGCTTAAGGTCTGCGTACGGCTTTTGCCTATCAGAGGCTTCTTTCAACCGTGCCCGAATTAACTCAACCTTCTCTTCAGTTTCTGCCACCAACTCTGGACCCAAAACTCGGCGTTCTCCTAACTCGGTCCAACAAGTAGGTGTTCTACACTTCCTTCCATACAATGCCTCGAATGGTGCCATCCGAATCTTTGGCTTGATAGCTATTGTTGTAGGCGAATTCAGCTAAAGGCAAGTAATCTTCCCAACTTCCTCGAAAATCCATTACACGACCTCTCAACATATCCTCCAACACTTGTATAACTTCGTTCAGATCGCCCGTCGATTGTGGATGAAAAAGTAGTGAAGTCTAGCTTAGTGCCTAAAGCTTGATGAAGTGCTTTCCAAAATCGAGGCGTAAACCTTGGGTCTCTATCGAGATGATCGACATTGGTACTCCATGTAATCTCACAATTTCCGCCACATACAACTTGGCCAACTTCTGAAGAGAATAATCCATTTTGACTGGGATAAAGTGTGCGAACTTGGTCAAACGGTCCACTATTACCCATACCGAGTCCTTCTTAGTAGGCATAAGGGGAAGCCCACTAACGAAGTCCATGGTAATTCTTTCCCACTTCCATTGGGGAATTTCGATTGGTTGGAGCAATCCTGATGGAACTTGGTGTTCATTTTAACTTGCGACATGTCAAACATTTCCCCACAAATTCAGTCACTTTCGCTTGGTCGGACCACCAAAATTGTTCCCTTAGATCTCTATACAGCTTGATACCTCCGGGATGCATAGCACAAGGGCTACCATGCGCTTCCCGAAGAATCCTTTGTCTCAACTCCTTATTCTTGACATACGACTTTACCCTTGTAGCACAATACCCCTTCATTGTTGACATCATAATCCTCTAATCCCCTTCCGTGCTTCTTGCAACTTAATACTTAAGTCATCATCCATACCTGTCCCTCCTTCACTTCCTTTAGCCATGTGGGCTGACTTGCAATTCGCCAGCAGGCTTCCATCATCATCTGAGACTTATATGAGCGAACAAAGCCGTAGATCGATACAACCTTTCGACTTAGGGCATCGACGACTATATTTTCCTTGCCCGGATGATACTCTATTGAACAATCGTAGTCCTTCAACAATTCCACCCACCTTCGTTGCCTCAAGTTCAACTCCTTACGAGTTAATAAATACTTAAGGCTCTTGTGGTGTCTGTAGATAATGTGACCTTTCTCCATAAAGGTAGTGCCTCCAAACCTTAAGAGTGAAGACCACCATTGCTAGTTCTAAGTCATGAGTTGGGTAGTTAAGCTCATGAGGCCTTAGCTGCCATGACGCATAAGCAACCACTTTGCCATCTTGCATTAACACACGGCCTAACCCGTGTCACGAAGCATCACGAGACACCACAAATTCCTTTCACGCCTCAATTTGAATTAACACTGGAGCCTCTGTCGGACCTTCTTAAGCTTTTCAAAGCTCTCTTGCGCTTATTCGTCCATTCGAAGGGTACTTCCTTCCTTAGTAACTTGGTTAAAGCGCGGCTATTGGCGAGAATCCTTCCATGAACCTTACGTAATAGCTTGCCAAGCCTAAGAAACTCGGATTTTAGCCACGGACCTAGGTGGTTTCAATCCAACAACGCTTGATCTTCCTAGGGTCCACTCTTATTCCTTCTGCGGATACCACGTGTCCTAGAATGCCACCTCCTTAAGCCAAAATTCGCACTTTGAATTTGGCATAAAGCTTCTTTTCCTTAACACTTCCAACACGACTCGGAGATGCTCATCATGTTCCTCCTCCGACTTGAATATACCAAAATATCATCGATGAACACAACAACGAATCTATCCAAGTAGGGTTGAAAAATCCGATTCATCATATCCATGAGCGCTTGCCGAGCGTTTGTCAACCCAAACAGCATCACCACAAACTCAAGTGACCATATCTTGTCCTAAAAGCGGTCTTATGGATATCGGCCTCCTTCACCTTCAATTGATGGTATCCCGACCAGTAAATCGATCTTCGAAAACACTGCGGCTCCCTTCGGTGATCGAACAAGTCCTCGATCCTTGGCAAGGGATACTTGTTCTTAATGGTCAACTTATTTAAGCGACGGTAGTTTATGCACATACGCATAGTTCCATCCTTCTTCTTCACAAATAAGACCGGTGCTCCCCACGGAGACACCTGGGTCGGATGAACCCACGATCCAACAGTTCTTGTATCGAGCCTTGAGCTCCACTAACTCCTTTGGTGCCATTCGGTATGGAGCGATTGACAGAGAGTGTCCCGGTAATAATTCAATCCCAAATTCGACCTCCCATGCTGGGGTATTCCAGTAACTCTTACGGAAACACATCTACGAAGTCCCTTACAGTCCTAACTCCATTAACACCTTCCTCCTTCCCACCTATCGCACTTACGAAAGCTAAGAATGCTTTGCAACCTTTCTTAACCATCTTCTCAGCCTTCAGTGTCGAAACTACATTAGCTAAATAATTCCTCCTTTCTCCGATCATTATTACCATTTCATCCTCCGGGGTTCTTAGTTCCATACGTTTAGCCGCACAATCCAACACGGCTTGGTGTTCCACTAACCAATCCATTCCAAGTATAAGCTCAAACTCTCCGAAGGGTAACTCCATTAAGTCCGCTCGAAAGTTCACTCCCGAATCTCTGGGGTACATTAGAAAGATCTTGTCTACTACTATAGTTTGGCCTAATGGGCTTACTACCATCATCCGCCTATCAGAGAGTTCAGAGTCTAGGCCTAGTGTTTTCACTATATTACTTGCAATATAGGAATGGGTCGAGCCCACATCAATCAAAGCAAAGTAGGGTTTGTCAAAAATAAAGAACGTCTGGGTTATTACGTCCGACGCGTCTCCATCTTCCCGGCGAACCGCATAAACCAAACCCAGTTGTCTTGCATCAAGTATTAGCATTAGTACCTCGACCACAGTGTGCCCGGCGGCCTGCGCATACCACTACCACGGTTACTCGAACCACGACCCGTTGAGGTTCTTTGTCGCCTCTACTAGGCCCAGCTAGCATTACGAACTACCGGTCGACTCTCGTCGATTGTTTAGGGCAGTCTTTAAACATATGGTCCTTGGACCCACACCTAAGACATGCTCCTAACTTTTCCAACACTCCCTAGATGCCTCTTTCCACAATACTCACAAGGACGAATCTGCCCGCCTGTACCAGCTTGTTGATTTCGTGGCCCATCAACCCGAGGCCTCTTGTAACCCTTTCCTGATGACCCAAACCCTCTTTTGGCCTTATTCTTATCCACGGTCTGCTTAGTAGCATCCTTAATCCCCTCGGCCACCTTGGCCTTTTCTACCAAAATAGAGAATTCCGCTCGATGCGGTGCTATATGATCTTAAGTCATCTCTCGGTCAGTCCTCAAATCGGACACGGCGTTCATGCTCGATTGCCACTACCCTCGAGCATAGCGGCTCAACCTCGTAAATTTCGCCTCATATTCTGCGACGGACTTACTCCCTTACACCAACCCTAGAAAAGCCTTCATCCGCTCATCAGATACGGTTCCCACATACTTCTTCCGAAAGGCCTCTTTAACAAATTCCCGTGTCGATTTTCATTCTACGGTACCATCACGAGCAGTCAACCACCATTGATACGCTTCATCGGCGTAACAATGCCACCATCCTTTCAGCTTCTCCTCGGAGTCAAATCAAGCTCATCCATTATCGCTCCGTTGCTTCCAACCGACTTTCAATTTGTCTTTGGGTGCCACATGGATACTCCTCGAAACATTTCTTCTCCATTAGCTCGGAGCCGTTCGGTATCGACTTTCGATTTCCTCCATTTCCTCTGCACCGCCACCAATTCCAAAACTTCATGAGCGACTGCGACCTGACCTCTTCCCGTCGAGCTGCTTTGCTCAACATTAACGGTGGGGGTGGTGGTGGCGGTGGCATTCGTTGTCGGACCCTTGACCCGACCTAACGGGTTCCGACACGGTCATCCTTCCTCTTCCTCGACCACGACGACCACGTCCTCTGAGCTCATTTTCTAGCGTCGGTGTCGATTAAGAAATTTTATGGATTAGTTATTTGTTCCACTTATTTATCAACGAAGGAGTTTTATGAAGAGGGATTTTAGAGTGGTTCTTTCGTATCATATAAACACACAGTCTTTTCCATTCATTCAACCATCCATCAAACAAATATGAACTTTCGTTCATTCAGAGAAACGTTGTAGTTTTTGTTGTTTGTTGTTGTTTTCCACTACCCGGGGGTATTTTCATAATTTTGTCCTACAGGGTATTTCCGTAATTTTTCAAAAGAAAAATGTTTCTTGGTGTTTTTGTCAAAAGTATTTTGAAGATTTCAAAGTCTTGGTAATTTTTCACAAATCATGGTAAATTTGAAAATTTTAATAAATTTGGGGTATTTCAAAAGTTGTAAAACTTTGAGGGTTCTTTTCGAAAGTTGTTCCTTCAAAGATGAGGATGTTGCAAAAATTTGAAAATTAGGGTCATTTTGGTAATTTTGTAAGTTAGGGGCAATTTTGTAATTTTTCCAAAATCACGGTATTTTGGTATTTTACAAATTAGGGTTTTTTGAATGTTTATGAAATCATGAAATTTTGGTAAAGTTGTTGAGTAGTTGAACATTTTACAAACCAGGGGCGTTTTGGTAATTTCACCCCTAAGGGCATTTTTGTAATTTTCGTAAATCAAGAGTTTTTTTTTTTAGAAAAATGTTGTAAAAATAATTTTCTCAGATTTAAAAGAAAAGTTTTAAGGGTTTGAATAAAACTAGGGTTTGTTGTTTTGTTCTTTCTTCTCTTTTTTTTATTTTTTAAAACATGGCTAGTTCCCTTTCGGGTTTTAGTCATTATGTTTAGCCTATGACCGAGCCCTCTTGGTCGGGGTGAACCAAAGCTACGCACCAGGCGGGATTCGTGTGGAGAGGAGGTGAGTCACATGATTGCTTAAATACCAAGCTCCCAAGAAACCATTCCTAGACATTCGCGACGGAGGATGCCACACCACCGAGCCCTCGAGTTAGGGTGAGCAGAAGCTACGCACCTGTAGGATTCTGCGAAGAGGAGGTGAGTCACTAGGACCTGCTTAAATACCAAGCTCTTAGGATCCAATCCTAGACATGCGTACAAGGGTTACCACACCACTAGCTCGGTGACTTGGCCATAGGTTTGTTCAAGACATTAAGTCTTATGTGTTTGTGTTTGAGTAGTCTAATCCTAGGGTTCAAATTCCTATCATTCTATTCTATGTTCCATGCCTTTTCTACCCTTATATAAATCATGTAATCACACATATAGTTAGAGTACTTACCGGTGGATCATGAATTGGAGACTTAGGGGCCATGCCAAAAGCACGCTTATGTTCAAAGAAAATCATTTTGGGCTCGTATTGAAAACGTTTTGGGCTGAGCCCACAGCCGAGAGTTTAAAGCGGGCTCGATACAAATCTGAAACACCCACACCCTACCCACGAGCCTGAGCAGGATCTGGTATGTTCCTAAAGTAAACCGATTTCAAAATCACTTTCGATACTTAGAAAATTGTAAATTTTGGAAAAACTATTATTTTCGGTTGGGCTTAGATTGAAACCCATTTATTTGATTTTGTAAGCCCATTTAATTAAATACAACCAATAAAGTTCTTAGCATGAAACTTAACAATAAGCAAACATAAAGTATAATCCACTGGGCCTTAAGGCCTTATTACATCAAGTAAAACCCAAAATAGGATAAAAGCAATTAAAAATAAAATTTAAGTCCAAACTAAATGAAATTTTCCTCATGTAGCATGGCCTCCTCATGGTCCACCTACCCATTCATCACTTTGCTCATCTCCTGAAAAATAATTCCCACAATGGGGTGAGTCAACAGACTCAATGTGCACACAATACTATCATTCAATAAATCAGGCATTCATGTTCAAATCATTAAGTCCATACAATAATGAAATTATGATGCAACCCAACCCAATCCTAATTAGCTATCCACTACACTCCCGTACCAACTTTGCTGCAAGTGGGGACTACTAAGTCAACCCTCCATCCGCTACTCTCCACGTTGTGTCTTTAGACACTATAATCAAATTTAAGCGTTGTGTCATTGAACCTTTGTTGTAACAAAGTTACCAAAATTTACATAATGTGACCGTAGTCAACATATTTCACAGTGAGACAAAGTCAACACCTTCGTTGGTGAGACCAAGTCAACACTGTTCTCCCCTTTCACATAAAACCGAATGCCCCAAAACATATATATTGCATAACTTAATTTCATGTTCATATTCATATATTCGCATGTTATTAAAATAACATTTTTCACAATCCTATCGAAGTAGGAAAACGTGCACAGGTACTTTTTTGCCACATTTGTGGTACATAGCCACATTCACATTATTATTCATATCATATATTAAAATATCTAGCCATAAAATATCGAAGGATAGTAAGGGTACACACTTTTTAAGCTTAATAGGTTCCTTGATATCTCGAGAATCCCGATCTAATTTTTAGATCTATTAATCCTATATTCGCCCACCAATTAAACACATTAATAAACCCTTTTTAGACAAAACCAAATCCTAGTAGGATTTGTAAAAGAAACTCACCTTTGCCGATTTGGTGTTTACACAAATCCCGAAAAACTTCGTTTTTCCTTTACTTGTTGTTCGGCCAACCTTAAAACTTCACAAAATTAGTTTTCGCTTTCTAATAATTATGGATCTAATCTAGGTAATCACATGAACCTTGGCCGAATGTATAGACTCTCTTACCTCAGATCCCGAAGTTGATCTTTATTTCAAATTCCTGCCGAAATCACTTGTTAGATTAGATCTATTGTTTGATTATGAAAGGGATCTTTTTGCGAATGTATCTTGATGTACTTACCTCGTTTTGAATCCAGAAAAATCCCTTATGCTATTCGCCATGAACATGAGGAGGGTTAGTATCCAATTTTGGTAAAAAGAAAGGAATAGAAGTTGATTGATCTTAGATCTTACCCTTTTTGATGTTGTAACTGACTTCTCCTTTACTTAGAATCGACATGGATTTGGCCTTGATAGTAGAAACAAAGGAGAAAAGAGAAGAAAAGAAGATGGTATTTTGTTCAAGGAGAATTCGGCAAAAGGGAGGGAGAAGAAAGCTATGAAAATTTCGGCACACACTAGGAAATATGAGGGAAAGGCCTTGATTTTCCTCTTTTAACTGAAATTGATATGCCAAGAGTCCTTGACTTGGCCACCACTCCCCCCACAAGTGATAATATTATCATTTAATTATCACTTTAATTAAATTAGGAGTACTTTATCCATCCTTTATCTCCTTATTTATTTTATTAAAAGAAATTCATTTACTTAACACTTAATTAAACGAGTTTTAATCGAAGTAAAATTCCTCTTATTCAACATGCTTGTGCCGTCCCACCTCCTAGCCTTGGAAGCAAAATAAGGCCTTCATTATTTGCTTCTGGATGTCTCAAACTCAGCCCAAAAGCCTCTTGTATTTGGGCCATTTCCTAAGGCCTTAGGTGGCATCTTGAGCCACATTTCCAAGTCCGTTATTGGGTCTGATTTCATGTACCTATATTCTTAGGGTCCCTTGGCCCTAAGTTCCCCTTTGGGCTCTTACATTCGGCATTCCGGGGTCAATTTTAAGTTTCCTAAAATTTTCGCGCGGCTCTGTAACTTGCCATTTTTCTTACATCCTCAAGTTTCCAAAATGTTCAAGTTTCCAAAATGTTTAGGTTTCCAAAATGTTCAGGTTTCCAAAATGTTCAGGTTTCCCAAAATGTTCAAGTTTCCAAAAATGTTTAAGTTTCCAGAAATGTCTAAGTTTCCAAAAATGTCTAAGTTTCCAAAAATGTCCATTTCCATTTTCATTTTCATTTCCATTTCCATGCATTTCTAGGTTTCCAAAAGTATCAAAATTTATTCATAGTACTTGTAACTTGTCATTTCATACAATTAAACTGGAAATGCATAGGCCCTATTCAGGATGTTACATACTACATCGTTACCACCGGTCTGATCTTGAAACTCAGTTTTCGCCGTCGGTAGATCCGGCATCACATTTCCAGACCCATGACCAGACCCTGCTGGCTCCGACAAGGTCATCCTACCCCTACCACGGCCACGCGACGGACGTCCATGACCTCTTGTACTCATTCTTCTCGTTTGCGGTTTATCTGATTAAGAATTTTATGCATTATTAATAATGTTCACTTGTTTACCTACGAGCAATTTTATGGGAATTAATTTTTTTTTTTGAAGTGATTCTTTCGAAATCGAATCTACCTATAGTTCCAGTTTCAGACTTATCTCCTAGTTCTAAGTACATCCATCGCACAAACAACATTCACAGACCATAACTAACGTGTAGGAGCATTTTCGTCATTTCACTACTCGGGGGTATTTTTGTAGTTTTAACCTACAAGGGTATTTTTGTAAATTTTCAAAAATAGAAGTTCTCGGATGATTTTGTCAAAAAGTATTTTGGAACTTTTAAATTTTCATGGTATTTTGAATAATTTTGAAATTTGGGGTATTTTGGTAATTTTGAAGCTTAGGGGCATTTTGGTAATAAATCAGGGTAACTTTGTAAAGTTTGATGATTCCGGGGTATTTCCAAACGTTGCAAAACTTTGAGGGTTCTTTTTGAGAATTTGTTTTCCAAGTTGATAGTGTTGCAAAAATTTTGAAAATCAGGGTCATTTTGGTAATTTTGTTGGTTAGGGGCAATTTTGTAATTGTCCAAAATCATGATATTTTCAATAATTTGCAAATTAAGGTTTTTGGGCACTTTATATGTAATGGAAATTTTGATTAAAACTGTGGGTATTTTGGGAATTTCATAAACCAAGGGCGTTTTTGTAGTTTTACCACTAGGGGTATTTTTGTAATTTCCTACACCGAAAATTTTTTTCCAGAAACATGTTGTAAAACCATAGTTCTCACACATTAAGAGAAATTTTAAGAGTTTTAAAACTAGGGTTTTTATGAAAATACCGCTAGTTCCCTTTCGGGTTTTAGTTAGGGTTTAGCCTATGAATAAGTCCTCTCGGTTAGGGTGAATCGAAGCTACGCACCAGGTAGGATTCGAGTGGAGAGGAGGTGAGTCCGCAGATCGCTTAAATACCAAGCTCCCACCGAATACCAATCCTAGACATGCGCACCATGGTTACCACACCCTAACTTCGTGACTTAGACATAAGTTTGTTTAATTAAGCAATTAAGCCTTATGTAGTAGTTGGGGTAGACTAGTCCTAGAGTTCAAGTACCTATCATTCTATCTATGTTCCCAAGTTACCCATTTACCCCTATCAAGTATTCACGAGCAGTTAGAGATACTTACAGGTGGATAGGTGCTGGGAGACTCGATGCCATCTTTGTTTAGATTGAAAACCATTTCCATAATAATTCACAAAGGCCTACAAAAATGTTTTGGGCCCTGGGCCCCCACAGCTGAGTTTTGAACCAGGCTCTGATACCAAAAATATAACACCCCAAACCCAGCCCATGAGCCCTGACCGGATCTGGTATGTCACGGAGTAAAAATGTTTGAAATATTTTGATTTTCTGGTGAAAACTGAAAAATATTGTTATGGTTATAAAACAGTGTTTGATAAAACTCGGGAGGGATTGATTTTGAGTTGAAAACCTTTGAAAACATTTGATCATTTATTTTTATTTAGAACCTCCAAAGTTATGGTTGACTTGGTGAATTTTTGCTACCCGATGGTAACATCTTTGAAAACTCGTAGAAGTTACTAAAATTTGGAAATGTTACTTTTAACCGATTCACTTAACATTTTATAGTTTCATTTGTAATATAGTATAAGTAAAGTAAAACACTATGTAAACATCCAAAATAATAAACTAGCGACCTTATTACAACCCAAATAAAAAATTTAGAAAATAAATAAACTTAAACTGTATCAAATAAAATCTCAAATCCAAGGAACAAGCATGGCCGCCTCGAGTCCTCTCCGGCCCCATCTCCATGATCTACTCATCGCAAAATAATATGGGAAGAGGTGAGTCACCAAGACTCGGTGTATAAATCCCCAACCGGAAGTGCAACTCATACGCAAGTTATTAGTATAACATGCAAACATGCAACCCAAACTAACCATCCATACTCCTTTAGCTACCCAGTATGGTCAAAACCACTGGTGGTCAAAACCACTGTGACTAGAGTCACAAATCAAGTGATGGGGCCAACCCATCGTGTGGTCAAAACCAGCGATGACCATAGGTCACAATTATCAATGTGTGGTCAAAACCTGGTGGTACCAAACCACTTTGGGACTTAGTCACAATTTATCAGCGGTGTGGTCAAAACTTTGGTGACCAAGTCACAATTAAGCGATGGGGCCAACCCATCTTGTGGTCAAAACCAGTGACGATCCATAGAGATCATCCCCTCCTCTCATTAATCCCACCGTCATCATGCTCACATAATCAAATATCATAATCCCATATATCATGCATTTATGTATAGCATAGCATTCAACAACATATGATGGCATGCACAAACATACATCATAGATCACGTAATAGGGGACTTACGGAATCCAAGCTTATGCCCATAAGGCAAAGTTACAACACGAGAGGTTATCTGACAACATAATAAGCGTCTATGCTAATAAAGTGTGTAGAGTTTACACACTGTTTTACCAAAGATCTAAGGAGAAATCCAGAATCTATACGATATCACAAAATCCAAAGCGTATTCATTATTGCTCCTACATTCGGCCACTATAGGTTAGTATCAAAAAGCCTTATTTGGCTAAGCTAATAATCTCGAAGGACTAACCGCACCCATAATCAAAATATGGCCCCAGGCCGAATCTTTATTATCACTTACCAAAGCAAATTGAAATCCCGGAAAGCCACTCCTATCCTCTAAAACTGTCGAAATCCCTATATGTCACTTTGTTAAAATCGGCTATAAGCAAATCTATGGAAAGTGGCCTATGGCCGAATACCACATAGGCTTACCTTGCAGAATTGAAACCACAAAAGGCTCCCTCAATGCACCTTGCCGTTAGCTACAACAAAGAAATACCATCTTGTGATCCTATGAACATTCGGCCATCCCAAAAGAGAAGAAACAAACCGATTGCCTTAAAGAAAAATACTTACCACTATGCGCTTGGAGAAACTACAAGAGAAAAGTCGATGACCCCTAAGAGATTCGGCTAACACCAAATGGAAGATGAAGTTTAAGTAGAATGGGGGTGACAAGTTCGGCCAAGAAGGAACAAAAGAAGAAAAGGGAATTGAAGAATTTTTGGCACTTGTGGACTAGAGATAATTCGGCCAGCAACAATTGGAGAGAAAAAGAAAAGAAATTTTGATGAATTTCGGCACCTCCCTAATGTGATAAAACCGATTGTGGATGGCCCTAAGGAGTCCTACATTCAGCCATCTCCCCTTTTGTGATAATTCTATGCCTTTCAACCAAAACAAGATTTATCTTCTATCCCCTCCTTTATCACCTCTTCAAATAAAAATAAAATATAAAATAACAACAACACTTACTCTTCCAGCCGAATTTAAGGGCAAAAAATTAAGCTTATCCTTATCAAATTAAGAGTCCAAAAGCAGGCCACCAACCTTCTCCTTGACTCCAAAAATAAAACAAATAAAATCCATCCATGTTGCTACCCCTAGGTTTTGAACCCAAGACCTGCTGGAGACATCCCACGCCTCCAGCCACTCTTCCACATTGACTTTCATGTCCAATAACCTCGCCATTTATTTTTAAGGCCTTCCCAGTTTAACCCCTTTCCTCTTTAACGCCAAAAAGCCCAAAAATAAACACATCCCATGTGGCCACCATGATTCAAACTCCAGTCCTGCCCCAGACGTCTCCTCCAGGCCCTTAAGGCAGCATCCCATGCCACTTTGCTACTGACTCATTTCGTGACATAACCCCCTTACAACCCCTTTTAAGCGCTCCTTCCTTAGCTCCCCCTTGCCTTAACGCTCAAGGCAAAAATAAAACATCCTTGCGCTTCCATCAGGACTCAAACGTGAGTCCTCCCTCCTGCACTCCCCTGCACCTTAGCGCCCCAAGCCACTATGCCAATTAATTCCTTGTGTCCGACTTCTCCCAAAATTTTCTCTTAACCCCTATCTCACCTAGCTCCCTCCTCTTATGCACTAAAAAGAAATTTTTAGCCCTAAGTCAGACCTAGCCCGGGGTTATGACTAGACCCTAAAATATGTCAAGCAATCAAGCATATATATTTCTTCAAGCACATATGGAAAAATAATTAAATTGCAAACAACCCCTAGTTAGGGATGTTCTGATTCCATGCCCTTGTTAGTCCAGCCCTAATAGACCTTGGGTCTATTTTCCTTTAAGCCCTCTTTCCTTTATCATTTAAACTATTTAATCATTTCTCATAATTTTGCATTTGTTACAATTTAGTCCTTTTCATTTAATTACCTATCCAAGCGTTAAAATTTTCTAACGAAATTTTAATACTACATTACTAACGTTTTATAAATATTTATAAAATATTTCCACTCAATTTTATGAGATCAAGGTCTCGATATCTTGTTTTTACCCAATCCTTCAATAATTCATTTTCTAACTAACCACTAAATCGGTAAAATTTTTCTATCAATATTTTAATACGATTTTCCTATCATATAAATATGCATGCAAAAATATTAAAATAAATTTATCTTTAAATCGGATTTATAGTTCGAAAGTATTGTTCTGATAACCTTGAATTTAGGCCATTACAAAAAGCTAATAGGGAAATGAAAGGTTACATTCGATGGAAGAAAAACAGAGGTTTTATCGAAGATCCAAAAAACCTACAAGTGAGGAAGATGATGAAATCAATGAGATTTTTGGGTGTTTTCTTGAAATACTATAGAGGTTTAATGTTGGGAAAGTGAAATAATTCAAGAGTATGGAGTTTGGGAATCAAAAATCGATTGGGAGAAGCTTTTTCAAACAAGGGATGACACAAACAATGCTAGGGAGAAAACTAACGTGAAAACTGTTGATAGGGGAAGATATTAGGTTAAATTTTAAAATTTGGTCTAACTTCATCATAAACACTCTCATGTTTGACCTAGTTACAAACCAGTCCCTTTTCTAAAATTAAAGGTTCTAAAGCATTTTTGCAAAAAAATTATTTGACTTTCTAAAACCATAGTCGAAAACATTACCGATAAACAATGTAGCAAAATTTCAAACACTCTAAGGCTAAAATTCCTAAAATACCCTTAAAACTCATAGGCCCTATTTTGGGGTGTTACACACTAATTCAATTTCATAACATAATTAAAATTTAAATCAAACTTATCACTTTTCACTACTAAATTTCATACATAATATAAACATCACAATAGGATCAATTAATTTAACATGATTTATACCTAAACTAAAATTAATTAAAGAATAATCCTTAAGTGCTTATAATCTATGACTTGGATCAACAATTTTCTTCCTTCTTTTACTTATTATTTCAATTCATACAATAACATTGATATTCATTGCAATTTAGTCCTATCTTTATTGTAGCTATATATTTACATGTTGTTTTCACTAATTTACTTTGGTTATTTTATCTTCTTCCATTTCTAATCTCATGCTCATACTTACATATTACTTGTTATTATAATTTAACTTCACACTTCTTACAATTTAGTCCTCTCTTCTCATCATCTCATGCCATATTTATTTATGACTTTCATTTCTTCATCATTTTCTTAAGTTCAAACTCTATTCTTTCTCACATGTCTATATTTCATACCTATTGTCAAGTATCATGCGAAGGTTATTAACTAGTCAAGAATGGTTTAAGGCTCATTTTACTATCTTTTCAAATTTTAGTTTCACATTTTTTATTTTACATTCAATTTTCGTATGAACTTGTATTTCTAGACTCAATCAAATAACGACCCGAAAATAAGTGATGTCAAAAAGTGTTGTTTTAGGAACCCATTTTCGTAAATTGAAATCGTAAATATTTAATAAATTAGATGTGAATTGAATTTTAGTCAGGTCATTTTATAGAATTAGGGATTAATTATGGTACAGGGACTAAATAGTAAAAGTAGTAAAAGTTTAATTGTTAAAGGATTTTTTAATTATAGACAAATGTCAAGGATTGAAATGGTAATTATTCCATCCTTATATATGTGCGCGGAAGGTAGGTGGATTACTTTGCTATAATTTTCTGTAACACCCCTCACCCGTATCTGTCGCCGGACTAGGGTTACGAGGCATTACCAAAACAAACACAACTCAAAACAGTATATATATATATATATATATAAAATAAACATATCGGTACATTCAAGAGTAAAATAATCATTACATAACATATTATATTCACATACTTAGCATTCAGGATCAAAGACACATACTTAACATCCAAATCAAAGTTAGCGTTTATGTATTGAATTATCCAAAGAATGAGGTTGCTCATTTTCTATTTAAATCAAACCATACTAATCTTTACAAATTCAAACATATTTATCATCTTATACTTACTAAGCAATAGGACATTCATTATTTCAATTTCATTTATTAAACAACTATCAAGCTAATCTTATGCTTAATCATTTTAATACATTTCATTAATCAAATAAAGCGCATGTTTAATCACTCATTCCATGTGCTATTTGAATATCATGCTAAACAACTTGAATATTTTATTATACATATCAACCATTTAAATAGGTAAATGTTATACCTAATAATGTTACCTTTCAAAATTAATACACACGTATTCTTATATAACATATTAACCACTTTTCCATAATCTCACAAACATCTCACAAAGAACAATTCATTAACAACCATCAAATATTTCAACCAAGTATAGCCGAATAACGTATAAATACATACAAAATTTCCTAATCAAATTCTTATCACATTATACAACCGATTAACAATGAGACATATCCATTATTTCACAAACCAAAATTACATCTAACATTTACCATTTACCAATACAAAATTTCATTACCTAGTTACAAAACTAAATTCATTTGCATTGCATTTAAATATCTATCATAATTTCATATCAATGCCGAATACATATGTAATCAACATCATCATTTAAACCCCAATTATCCAAGACTTGATGACTAATATGACCACATACATATTTTTGTATTAGAACATATATATATATATCACCCAATCGAATTCAACATGTCCATAATATAATCATCACTTACCCATAGCTAAAGTATCCATGTATACATTCGGTTCAAGTCCATATCTTAACTAATTCAATCCATCGAACAAAGCATAACCAAAATACAAGTATTAATCACATACTCAAAATTCAACAAGTCTAATTATAAAACATCATACATGCTTACTTACCATGAACATATACCTTAATCAAATAGGCATATGATAAACTCATATTCAATGACCATTATGTCTATAAGCATAGATACCAAATTAATCTAAAGAAGATAAGCCATTTTCGCATGGCTATTTGTAACATCCTTAAAACGGGGCCTCTACATTTTTCATGTGTTGCATGTGTTGATATGTCTGCTATGCTAGTTTAGCATAATTTGGGGTCTAAGCATGGCCTCTGGTTAGGACTGAGTCATGGTTAAACATTTTTGTTTTTGTACTTAGTGAGAGGGAGCTATGGGAGTTAGGGGTTAAAAGGAATTATTGGGAGTTTTAGACACAAGAATACCAGTGGAAAAGTGGCAAGGAGGTGCCACTAAGGGCCAAGAGTGTGACGCCACAGGCAGGGAAGGAGTGCTTGGGTTCGAGCTGCAGAAATCCCTTTTCTGCTATTTCTTTTTCACGCCACAAGCTAGGAGGAGGAGTGCTCAGGATAGACTTTAGGAGATGAGGATAGAAGGAGTTAAGCAGATATGATTTGGATGGAGAAGAGAAAATGTGGGTTTGATTCATTCAAACCGATTTGAATGAGTGGATGGGAGAGCCTTGAGGAGTTGGCGAATTTTGGACTTTTGGGGAGGAGGTGTAGTTGGTTTGGAAAACTAGGTGTGCCGAATCTCCATAGCCAAGTGTGGATACCTTTTCGGCTAGTGTAGTGAGCCCTCATCATTTTCGATTAGTGCCAGAAACTGAAACCCTCTTACTTTCTCCTTATTTTGGTTTTCTCTTTTGGTAACTTGGGTATTTGGCCAAACCAAGTTTGCAACTTCTTTTGAAGAGCCAAAACTTAGTCCTCTCCTTTTCTTTTCTTTTCTTTTCGGTTCTCATTGATTAGCCTATTTTGTCGAAAACCATCTTTGTTCACCTATTCTCTCCTATTTTGCTCAAGCCGAAAACACCATACCTATTTCTCTTTTTATTTTTGTTTCATCTTTTTCTTGAAACCCTCAATAGCAGAACCTCCTCAAAACCGAATCAAATCTTCTTCTCTTCTTCTATTCAAAACCATCATTCTCTCTCTCTTGTGATTTCTCCTTTTCTCTTCTTTTCAATTCATAGCTGAACCTTTCTAGTAAGTATAGCTTCTTCTCTTTTTTCTCAACTGGTTCAGGAAAGCCAAAATCTCACTTGCCATATTCTCTTTTGTTTCTTCAATGTTTGAAGGGTGAGATCTCTTATTTTGGTAAAGTGACCGAAACCTTTAAACTTCAATAGGGTGTGCCGATCTTTGGAGAATAAAGGCCGAATCAATCATTAAGGTAAGGGGCGACAAACTCATTTGGCTTCGAGATATATGTTGCGGCCAAATGGCCTTTGGATTCTTAATGGTATGTTTAAACTGATTATAGGAAGTTGTGTAGCCGAATCTCCGGGATTCAGTGGCCGATCTAGGTAAGGTTTTAACATTTCAAGATCCATTTCCTAATCGTTCAAAAGCTGAAGGCTAACCATTTGTGTGTTCTAGTGTTTGGCCGATTGCAAGGGGGATCATTGTGTAGCTTCGGGATTTGGTTGGAAACCAAATCGGCATTAAGGTAAGTACTACCTTCTTGCGACATAATTTCTGAATTTTGTGAGTAAGCCGAATGGATTCAGATCTAAAGGGTGATGTTGGCCGATTGCAGTGCAGTGAGGGCATACGTTTCGGGATCTCGTAGTATCGCGTAGTTTCAAAATTTCATATTAGATCTACATATAGTCAGGTGTGTAACGCTTACACACTTCTATTAGTATAATATGCTTATTGTGTTACCGTTATAACTGTTGAATCAGTGATTATGCCTTGTGGGTATGAGCTTGGATTTCGGGTAAGTCCCCTGCTATGTGATTTTTGATATACATCATCGTGTTATTGTTATATGCTATGCTATGCGTTATTGCATGATACATGATGTTATGACATGTATGATATGGACATGATGGTGGGATTGATAAGAGGAGGGGAAGGAATATTTGGTGTGTCACGATGGTTTTGACCACACGACAGGTTGGCCCTGTCTTGATATTATATTTTGTGACTAAGTCCGGTGGTTTTGACCACCGGTGGTTTTGACCATATATGAATATTGTGACTCGTCCTAGTGGTTTGGTACCACGATGGGTTGGCCCCACATGTTGATTCTGGGATTGTCATCGATGGTTTTGACCACATGATGGGTTGGCACCATCACTTGATTCGTGACTTCGGTCATCAGTGGTTTTGACCACCAGTGGTTTTGACCACACGGGGTAGTTAAAAGAGATTGGATGGTTAGGTTAAGGGTTGCATGATTCGCATGTTTTTACTGATAATTTGTGTAAGTGTTTGCACTATCGGGTTGGGGATTTATACACTGAGTCTCGGTGACTCACCCCTTCCCTTATATTTTACAGATGAGGCGTAGATTACGGATGTGGAGCCGGGAGGACTCGAGGCGGCCATGCATGCTTGATTCGACTTTTGACTTTAAAGTACTATTTCGGTTTTATTAATTTTCTTTAAATTTGATTTTGGGTTTTGTAATAAGGCCGCTAAGTTTTATTTAGGGTTTTTATTACTTGCTTTTATTTGGATTATGTTATACTTATGATGGATATATGGTCTTGTTAAATTAACGGGTAAAAAGCAATGTATTCACAACTACAACTCCTTCGGGTTTTAAAACGTTGCCATCGGGTAACATCACGTAAAAGATGATAACGAAGATAACTTGTATGTTTTCTAAAACTTACAAAAAAAAGTAGATTTTCAAGCAAGGATTTCTAAACTTTTCGTACTACAAAAGGGTTTTCTAAGAAAATTATCTGACAAACTCTCGGTTTTAAAAGGTTATCACTCCGTGGCATGCCAGATCCGGTTGTGGTGTGTTGACCGGGTTTGGGGTGTTACAATTTTGGTATCAGAGCCAAGTTCAAAAGCTCGGTTGTATGCCCGAGGCCCAAAATGTTTTAAATTGGGACTTTGAAAATTTTTGTGGAAAAAGTACACGGGTTGAACAGCATGGCACCGAGTCTCCGGCACCAATCCACCTAGGTAAGTATCCCTAACCATTGTGTGAATTATATGTGGGGGAAATGGGTATTTCGGGATCGTAGAATAGTATAATAGGAGTTATTGAACCCTAGGAATAGCTTACTTCAACACAATTACATAAGACTTAATGATCCACTAAACAAACATGTTAGTACGTCACTGAGTTAAGGGTGTGGGAACCGTTGTGCGCATGTCTAGGAATGAATTCAGGGGGAGCTTGGTATTTAAGCAGTCCTAGTGACTCACCTCCTCCCCCCTCGAATCATACCTGGTGTGTAGTGACGGTTCACCTTAACTGAGGCGACTTATTCACAGGCTAAATTTAACTAAAACCCGAAAGGGACCAGCCATCTTGTTTTGGTAACACTTTAAACCTTGGTTTTGAAATTACCACGGTATCCTTGATTTGGGAAATGACCAAAATACCCCTGGTTTGAAAAATGACCAAATCACCCCTAACTAGTAACAATTACCAAAATGCCCTCAGTATGGAAAATTACCAAAGTACCCCCGAATTGAAAATTTTTAAAATACCCTTATTATGTAAAATCACCTGGAACAATATTTTGAAAAAAAATTACGAAAATACCATTATTTATGAAATTATGAAAATACCCCTGGTTTATGAAATTACCAAAATACCCCCGATTTCTAGAATTTTTGAAATATCTACGAAAATACCCCTGAGTAGTGAAATGACGAGAATACCCCTACACGTGGAATGAGGGTAGAGGACAGAAAATGAAAATTTTGTGATGATCGAAAGAACCACTACCAAATTCCTTTACATAAAACTTATTCGTGGGTAATAAGTGGAACAAAAGCTAATTCATAAAATTTCTTTAAGCAAATAAATCGCAATTTAGATATGAGTACTAGGGGATATGGTCGTAATGTACGAGGATGCGATAGAGGCGAAATGACCGTATCGGAACCCATTAGGTCTAGTCAAGGGTTCGAGAATGAGATACCACCACCACCACTTTGGCGTGGCGTGTCGAGGATCAAATGGGGAAGATGCACGATGTCATGAGCGATGCTACTGAGTCTTGGGAAGAGTGGCTAGCGGTGGAGGTACGCGAGCTCAAAAATCCGTATCTGAGCGACTTTGAACCAATGGAGCCGAAGTATTCCGAGGTGTGTCTGGTGTGGCGCCCAATACAACTGAGTATTAGTTGGAAGCGACGGAACGAATCATGGACGATTTGGATCTGACGGCTGAGGAGAAACTAAAAGGAGTAGTGTCGCTTCTCCGAGATGAGCCATACCAGTGGTGGCTCACAGTTCGGGATGGTGCTGCAGCGGATGATCTCACTTGGGATTATTTCAAAGTAGCTTATCAAAAGAAGTATGTCGGGACCAGTTATATTGATGCGCAGAGAAAGGCTTTTCTGATGCTGGTTTAGGAGAGTAAGTTTGTCTCGGAGTACGAGGCGAAATTCTTAAGATTGAGCTGATATGCTCAGGGCATCATAGCTACAGAGCATGAGCGATGTGTCAGATTCGAGGACGGATTAAGGGACAATCTGAGGTTGCTGATTACTCCACAGTAGGAGAGAGAATTTACGGTCTTAGTAGAAAGGGCCAAAGTTGCGGAAGAAGTGAAGCAGTCGATTAGACGGAATCAGGACAAGAGTTGGAATAAGAGGAATTCTGTATCATCTTGGTCTACCGGAATCAGCAGAAATGGGGTAGATATAGTGGGCCGAATCAAGCTGCTAGGCCTACTGCTGCTGATACTCAGTGGCTGCCATGATGTGCTCGATGTGGGAAGTCTCACACGGGGGAATGTTGGACTGGAAATAGGGGATGCTTTGAGTGTGGATTGATGGGGCACCAAGTAAGGGATTGTCTACAGAGGTCAGCTAGGTTGCAGTCTGGGGATCAAAATCGTACTCAGGACAGGAGGGATGGTCAGTAGCCACAGAGGGGTCGTGGTGCTGCTAGGGGAGGTAATGGCTCTAGTAGAGGCCGTGGAGCACCAGGCAGAGGTGTAGGTGGTGCAGAGGCGAGATAGCCTGGATTAGTCTACACAGCGAGGTGTCGAGAGGAGGGTGACGCACTAGACGTCATAATCGGTACGTTCTTAATCTTTGGACTACCTTATAATGCTTTAATAGATGTGGGATCGACACACTCATATGTAGCCAGTAGCATAGTGGGAATTATGAACTTGAATTCTAAGATTACTTCTAGGAAGATGACCGTAATTAGCCCTTTAGGTCACTCTGTAGAAGTAAGTAGACTATATAGGGATGTACCCCTAGAACTTCAAGGGGACGTATTTTTAGGTGATTTGATGGAGCGCCATTTGGGGAATTGATCTAATTCTCGGGATGGTGGTGGTGAAGTACCGTGCCGATTTGGATTATGTGACTAAGCGCATGGTGTTGAGGAAAATGGAAGGTGAGGAGGTGGTGATGATAGGTAATAGGAGAGATTACTTATCCAATGTGGTCTCCGTAATAAAGGTGGAGAAAATGGTCAAGAAGGGTTGTGAGGCCTTCCTGGTGCATGTTTGTGCTTTGGGAGCCAAGGATGCAGCTGTAGAGAGTGTGCAAACTGTAGGGGAATTTACGGATGTATTTCGGAGGAACTTAAGATGCGCCTCGGGGCACCGGAAGTTAAATTCGGTATAGATTTGTTACTCAGAACTGCACCAGTGTCTATAGCCCCGTATAGAATGACGCCAAAGGAATTGGTGGAGCTGAAGGCCCAAATCTAAGAGTTGTTGGACCGAGGTTTCATTCGACCAAGTATATCCCCTTGGGGAGCACCTATGCTCTTTGTGAAGAAAAAAGATGGTACAATGCGGATGTGTATAGACTACCGCCACCTGAACAAGTTGACAATCAAAAACAAGTACCGTTGCCTGGATTGACGACTTGTTTGATCAACTTAAGGTGCATCGGTTTCTCAAAGATAGATCTCGGTCGGTACCATCAACTCAAAGTGAAGGAGGTGATGTTCATAAGGCGGCATTCCGTACTTGGTATGGGCATTACAAGTTTCTGGTGATGCCGTTCAGGTTAACCAATGCACTGGCAGCATTCATGGACTTGATGAATTGGGTGTTCCAACAGTACTTGGACTAGTTTGTCGTAGTATTCATAGACGACATATTGATGTACTCAAGGACTGAGGAGGATCATGATACGCACTTGCGAGTGGTTTTGCAAATTCTAATGGAGAAGCAGTTATTTGCCAAGTTCAGGAAGTGCGAACTCTGGCTTAGGGAAGTGACTTTCTTGGGTCACGTAGTGTCCATTGAAGGGATTAGAGTGGATCCTTGCAAGATTGAGGCGGTGTTGGATTGGAAACTGCCTAGATCGGTTGCAAAAATTCAGAGTTTTCTAGGTCGAGGCAGGTATTAAGAAGATTTGTGGAAGGATTTTCTATGATCGCATGCACCGTTGACCAAGTTATTGAGGAAAGGAGTTCCATTTGTGTGGACGGAGAAACAACAGGAAAGTTTCAACAAGTTGAGAAAGATTTTGATGGAAGCTCGGTTCAGTACGACTGAGGCGGGAAAGGTATTCACAGGTCTATTGCGATGCATCACATCTTGGCTTGGGATGTGTCTTGATGATGAGAAGGAAAAGTAGTGGCGTCGCCTCTCGACAAGTGAGGCGCATGAGGGTAACTACCGACGCATGACTTGGAATTAGCTGCGGTGGTTTTTGCCTTGAAGATTTGGAGGCATTATTTGTATATGGAAAAGTCGATAGTCTACATGGACCACAAGAGTCCAAGTATCTCTTGACACGAAGGATTTAAATTTGAGACAATGAAGGTGGATTGAGTTGTTGAAGGACTATTTGCTCGATTGAGTACCATCCGGGTAAGGCTAACGTAGTAGCTGATGCGTTGAGCTGTAAGGTGGTCGCAGACCTGCGAGCAATGTTTGCTCACCTTAGTCTATATGACGATGGGAGTTTGTTGGTGGAATTGCAAGTAAAGCTGACTTGGATGGAGCAGATTAAAGAGAAACAGTTAGTGGATGAGGGTTTGAATGCTCGGAGGTTGCAAGTACAGAGTAATGGTACGAAAGGTTACAGCTTGACTCACAATATAGTGTTATGTTTTCAAGGGAGAGCTTGTATGCCAAAGGACCTCGAGTTGAGGCAAAGGATTCTTTAGGATGCACATAGCAGCCCATACGCTATGCATCCTAGAGGTAGCAAGATGTACCGGATTTGGCGATTACGGTGGCGTGGTGAAGCGGGAAGTGGCGAGTTTGTGGGTAAGTGTCGACGTGTCGAGAGGTCAAAGCGAACATCATTCATTGTCAGTTTACTTGAGCCAGTGAAGATTCCTCAATGGAAGTGGGAAAGGATTACCATGGACTTTGTCAGTGGGCTACCCCTTACGCCCAGCAAGAAGGACTCAGTTTAGGTGATTGTGGACCGTCTGACCAAATCAGCTCACTTCATACCGGCGAGGGTTGACTATTCACTCCAGAAGTTAGCCAAGTTGTATGCGGCCGAGATAGTAAGGTTGCATGGAGTGCCAGTGTCAATCATCTCGGATAGGGATCCTAGGTTCATGTCCAGGTTCTAGACGGATTTGCATCAAGCTTTTGGAACAAGGTTGGATTGCAGCACAGCTTTTCACCTACAATCTGATGGATAGTCTGAAAGAGTAATTCAGATTTTAGACGATATGCTAAGGGGCTGTGTTTTGGATTTCAGTGGTAGTTGGGAGGAGTATCTACCATTGGCAGAATTCGCTTATAACAATAGTTATCAAGCGAGTATCCAGATGGCACCATACGAGGCACTATATGGACAAAAATGTCGCACTCTTACATGTTGGACGAAGTTGGGTGAACGACAGATATTAGGTCTGGAGTTGGTGGTAGAAACTGAGGATTAGGTTAAGGTGATTCGGGCTCGTCTCAAGGAAGCATCGACAAAGAAGAAGTCTTCGCCGATCTTAAACGTAGAGATATAGAGTATGCGATGGGTGATAAGGTTTTTACGAAGGTATCGCCATGGAAGAAAGTCTTGAGATTTGACGGAAAGGAAGCTAAGCCCTAGGTTTATCAGCCGCATACGGTGTTGAAGCGAGTAGGACCGGTAGCTTATCAGCTCGAGCTACCGGCAGAGTTAAGTCAGATTCACGATGTCTTCCATGTTTTGATGCTTAGGCGTTATTGGTCAGATCCGTCACACGTTGTGCCAATTGTGAAGATTGAGGTGAGCTCAGACTTGTCTTTCGAGCAGAAACCGGTACAGATTTTGGATCGGGATGTCAAAGTCTTGCGTAGGAAGATGGTTACCTTGGTGAAAGTTTTATGGCGGAACCATGGTACGGAGGAGGCCACGTGGGAACCAGAGGATGTAATGCGGCAGTAATACCCTCAACTCTTCTGATCAGGTAATTTCGAGGTCGAAATTATTTTTAAAGGGGGTAGAACTGTAACATTCTTAAAACGGGGCCTCTACATTTTTCATGTGTTGCATGTGTTGATATGTCTGCTGTGCTAGTTTAGCATAATTTGGGGTCTAAGCATGACCTCGAGTTAGGCCTGAGTCATGGTTAAACATTTTTGTTTTTGTACTTAGTGAGAGGGAGCTAGGAGAGTTAGGGGTTAAAAGGAATTATTGGGAGTTTTAGACACAAGAATACCAGTGGAAAAGTGGCAAGGAGGCGCCACTAAGGGCCAGGAGTGTGACGCCACAGGCAGGGAAGGAGTGCTTGGGTTCGAGCTGTAGAAATCCCTTTTCTGCTATTTCTTTTTCACGCCACAAGCTAGGAGGAGGAGTGCTCAGGATGGACTCTAGGAGATGAGGATAGAAGGAGTTAAACGGATTTGATTTGGATGAAGAAGAGAAAAATGTGTGTTTGATTCATTCAAACTGATTTGAATGAGTGGATGGGAGAGCCTTGAGGAGTTGGCCAAATTTTAGACTTTGGGGGAGGAGGTGTAGTCGGTTTGGGAAACTAGGTGTGCCGAATCTCCATAGCCAAGTGTGGATGCCTTTTCGGCTAGTGTAGTGAGCCTTTTTCATTTTCGATTAGTGCCGTAAAGCAGAAACCTCTTACTTTCTCCTTATTTTGGTTTTCCCTTTTGGCAACTTGGGTATTTGGCCAAACCAAGTTTGCAACTTCCTTTGAAGAGCCGAAACTTAGTCCTCTCCTTTTCTTTTCTTTTCTTTTCAGTTCTTATTGATTAGTCTATTTTGCCGAAAACCATCTTTGTTCACCTATTCTCTCTTATTTTGCTCAAGCCAAAAACACCATACCTATTTCTCTTTTTATTCTTGTTTCATCTTTTTCTTGAAACCCTCAATAGCCGAACCTCCTCAAAACCGAATCAAATCTTCTTCTCTTCTTCTATTCGAAACCATCACTCTCTCTCTCTTGCGATTTCTCCTTTTCTCTTCTTTTGGATTCATAGTCGAACCTTTCTGGTAAGTATAGCTTCTTCTCCTTTTTCTCAACTGGTTCAGGAAAGCCGAAATCTCACTTGCCATATTCTCTTTTGTTTCTTCAATATTTGAAGGGTAAGATCTCTTATTTTGGTGAAGTGGCCGAAGCCCTTAAACATCAATAGGGTGTGTCGATTTTTGGGGATTAAAGGCCGAATCAATCATTAAGGTAAGGGGCGACAAACTCATTTGGCTTCGGGATTTATTTATGGCCAAATGGCCTTTGGATTCTTAATGGTATGTTTAAACCGATTGTAGGAAGGTGTGTAGCCGAATCTCTGAGATTCAGTGGCCGATCTAGGTAAGGTTTAACATTTCAAGATCTGTTTCCTAATCATTCAAAAGCCAAAGCTAACCATTTGTGTGTTCTAGTGTTTGGCCGATTGCAAGGGGGTTCATTGTATAGCTTCGGGATTTGGTTGGAAACCAAATTGGCATTAAGGTAAGTACTACCTTCTTGCGACATAATTTCAGGATTTTGTGAGTAAGCCGAATGGCTTCAGATCTAAAGGGTGATGTTGGTCGATTGTAGGTGCAATGAGGGTATACATTTCGGGATCTCGTAGTATCGCGTAGTTTTGGGATTTCGCATTAGATCTACATATAGTCAGGTGTGTAACGCTTACACACTTCTATTAGTATAAAATGCTTATTGTGTTACCGTTATAACTGTTGAATCAGTGATTATGCCTTGTGGATATGAGCTTGGATTTCGGGTAAGTCCCCTGCTATGTGATTTTTGATATACATCATTGTGTTATTGTTATATGCTATGCTATGCGTTATTGCATGATACATGATGTTATGACATGTATGATATGGACATGATGGTGGGATTGATGAGAGGAGGGAAGGAATATTTGGATTTGTCACGGTGGTTTTGACCACACGACGGGTTGGCCCGTCTTGATATTATATTTTGTGACTAAGTCCAGTGGTATTGACCACGATGGTTTTGACCACATATGAATATTGTGACTTCGTCCGGTGGTTTGGTACCCGATGGGTTGGCCCACATGTTGATTACGGATTGTCATCGAGTGGTTTTGACCATACGATGGGTTGGCCCCATCACTTGATTTGTGACTTGGTCATCGGTGGTTTTGACCACACCGATATATTTGTGACTACGGTCACGGTGGTTTTGACCACGGTGGTTTTGACCACGGGGTAGTTAAAAGAGATTGGATGGTTAGGTTAAGGGTTGCATGATTCGCATGTTTTCTTGATAATTTGTGTAAGTGTTTGCACTATCGGGTTGGGGATTTATACACTGAGTCTCGGTGACTCACCCCTTCCCTTATATTTTGCAGGTGAGGTATAGATTGCGGATGCGGAGCCGGGAGGACTCGAGGCGGCCATGCATGCTTGATTTGACTTTTGACTTTAAAGTACTATTTCGATTTTATTAATTTTCTTTAAATTTGGTTTTGGGTTTTGTAATAAGGCCACTAAGTTTTATTTAGGGTTTTTATTACTTGCTTTTATTTTGATTATGTTATACTTATGATGGATATATGGTCTTGTTAAATTAATGGGTAAAAAGCAATGAATTCACAACTATAACTCCTTCGGGTTTTAAAACGTTGCCATCGGGTAACATCACGTAAAAGATGATAACGAAGATAACTTGTATGTTTTCTAAAACTTGCAACAATAAGTAGATTTTCAAGCAAGGATTTCTAAACTTTTCGTACTACAAAAGGGTTTTCTTGGAAAATTATCTGACAAACTCTCAGTTTTAAAAGGTTATCACTCCGTGGTATGCCAGATCTGGTTGTGGTGTGTTGACCGGGTTTGGGGTGTTACACTATTAATTACATACAAAAGTACTTAATCCATATTCAACATTTTTCTATACCATACATGCCATATATTCATAATTAACATAGCCAAAATACCAAAGAAAGCTATCGATAGTGTGATAGTCCTGTTGACGATTCCCGAGCTCGTAATGTATCCAAAATCTATAAAACAAAGATAGACAGAAAAAAAACAAAGTAAGCTATTTAAGCTTAGTAAATCAACAACGAAGTAATATCAACCAACTTAGCAAAATCAAATATACAAAGTTATATCAGGTAGTAAATTATATACTATCACAAATAATTACTCAAATCTCAATATCAAAGTTACACATAACACTCTTTGGCTGAATAACAAAAAATTATAAACTTATACATAGTTCACATATTTATACAATAACCTTTGTACAATGAACTAAACATATAACTTACCTTTCTTTTCATAACACAGTTTATATACGTACCTAAATTCTTTTAATTTAAATTTCACATTCGCCTTCACTTACACATGCCCATTGAACCATTTGGAATTAAAAAGGATACGCAGATAGTCGAAAGCTCGTACAATGCCAACGTCCCATACGTGGTCTTATATGTAACACATATCAATGCCATTGTCCCAGACAGGGTCTTACATGTAAAAACAAGTCGATGCCAATGTCCTAGACGTGGTCTTACATGATTACACATATCGGATATCCTATGTCATGACATATGCTTCCTATATATTCCTAAGGTTCGTAACGGGCTTACGACGTCGAACCTCGATCAAATCAAGCTCAGAATATAGCCAATCACCACAATTACATTTGGCCATAGCATAAATAATTCAAATAATTCATTTTAATTATGTAACAAATATATATTCATAGATATAACAACATTTAAATGCTTATTGACTTACCTCAGACGTCGACGACTACGAAATCTACTATTCGACCACTTTTGTCTTTCCCCAATCCAAATCTGATTTCTTCAATTCTTGATCTAAACATATTCAAATTAAGCTTAATTAAACACCATTCTATTCAATTTAGCGTAAAAACACATAAATAGGAAAATTACAATTTTGCCCCTAAATTTCACACTTTTACAATTTAGTCCTTTTTGCTCAAAACACAAAATACACAAAATTTGACTACACTTCTTAAGGGTCAAATATTCCTAGTGTCCATACAAGCCTACGCATTTTGTTTATTTCACATTTTAGCCCCTCAAAAATTTATTTTTGCAATTTAGTCCAAATTACTCATTTCATCAAAAATTCAAAGACAAAACTTGTTATTCTAACACATATATTTCACATTTCATCATCAAACATCAACAACCACAAGGTATCATCAATGGTAAAACACAAAATCATCATCAAAATCACAAATTGAGACATAGGTTTTGAAGTGCACTTAACAACAATCTCAAAAACGTAAAAATTATCAAAAACCGAACAAAAATGAACCTTTAATCAAGCTTGGAGATGGCCGAACTTAGCTAGGTTTTAATTCTTTTCTTTTTCTTCACTTTCGGCACCAACAAGATGAACACAAAATGTTATTTCATGAATTTGTTTTAATTATTATTAACTTAATTAATAAATTACTAAAATAACCTTTATATTTTAATATATAAAACAATAATAATAAGGTTAATCTTGACATATCTTTGTCCACTAAGCTGTTAAAAGGGGCTAATTGCCCTTTAAGGACCTCATATTAAAAGTCACTATCAAATTAGCACTTTACACTATATTTTGTAACTTTTACATTTTATGCGATTAAGTTCTTTTATTTAATCGGACATCTAAACGACAAAATTAAGTCACAAAATTTAACACAAACAAATTCACACATAATAAACACAAAAATTAATTTTAAAAATATTTTTGGACTCATATTTGTGGTCCTGAAACCACTATTTCGATTAGAGTCACAATTAGGCTGTTACAACTCTCCTCCTTAGGGATTTTCGTCCCCGAAAATCTTACTGGTGAATAGGTTTGGATAACGTTCTTTCATCGTATTCTCCGACTCCCAAGTTGCTTCCTCAACCCTGTGCTTCTGCCACAATACTTTGACCAACAAAATTTTCTCATTTCTTAATTCTTTTATCTCACGAGCTAGAATATAAATCAGTTCCTCTTTATATGTCATATCAGGCAGAATCTCGACCTCTGTCGGACTAATCACATGTAAAGGATCAGATCGATATCTACAAAGCATTGAAACATGGAATACATTATGGATCTTTTCTAGCTCAGGTGGCAACTGCAATCTATAAGCAATCGGCCCTATATGCTCTGTGATCTCATACGGTCCAATGAATCTTTACGACCGAATCTAAGTACTTTCTTCCACAGTGAAACTTTCAAAAACACTTGATCCCCGATCTGAAACTCAATATCTTTACGTTTCAAATCTGCATATGACTTTTGACGATCTGATGCAGCTTTCAAGCTATCATGGATCACTGCCACTTTCTGTTTAGTTTCTTTGATAAGTCAACCCCGTGTATCACGTTTTCACTGAGCTCGGTCCAATACAATGGTGCACGACATTTACGACCGTACAAAACCTCGTAGGGTGCCATCTTGATACTAGATTGAAAGCTATTATTTTAAGAAAATTCAATCAAAGGTAAGTATCGTTCCCACATACCTTCAAACTCAAGGATGCAACATCTCAACATATCTTCAAGTATCTAAATGATTCGTTCGGACTGACCATCTATCTGTAGATGAAAAGCTGTGCTAAAGTGTAGTTTTGTACCTAAAGCATCTTACAATTTCTTCCAAAACCGCGATGTGAATCTCGGGTCTCTGTCCAAAATAGGCACACCATGTAATCTCACAATCTGTGATACATATAATTCAGCCAGTTTATCAAGTGAATAATCAGTGCGAACCGGAACAAAATGAGTAGATTTAGTCAATCTATCCATAATAACCCAGATTGCATCTTTATTGCTCAGTGTCAAGGGTAGACCGGATACAAAATCCATCGTGGCTCTGTCCCACTTCCATTCAGGTATCATAATTGGCTGAAGTAACCCAGAAGGTACCTGATGCTCGACTTTCACTTACTGAAAGACTAGGCATTTCAAAACAAAATCTGATATGTCTCCTTTCATACCAGACCACCAATAGAACTGTTTCAGATCATTATACATTTTCGTACTACCCGGATGAACAGATAACTGACTACTATGAGCTTCATTCAAAATCATCTGAATCAATTCCAAATTCCTCGGAACAAATATTCAATTTTTGAACCACAAATAGCCATTTTCATCAACTCAGAATTCTGATTCAACATTAGTTTCACACTGAGCTCGCTTTGTTAACAAATCATGATCAACTTTCTAGGCATCACAAATTTGTTGAACATACAACGGTTTTACTTTTAATTCAGCTATTATTGAACCATCATCAGATATAACCATATGCGCGTTCATTGCACGCAGAGCAAATAATGAATTCCGACTTAAGGCATCAGCAACAACGTTAGCCTTTCCCGAATGGTAGTCAATCACTAGTTCGTAATCTTTCAACAGCTCTAATCATTGACGTTGTCTCAAATTCAAATATTTATGAGTCATCAAATACTTCAGGCTTTTGTGATCAGAATAAACATGACATTTCTTATCGAATAGATAATGACGCCAAATCTTTAACGAAAACACAATGGCTGCTAGTTCCAAATCATGTGTTGGATAGTTCTTTTCATGTGGCTTCAATTGTCTCGAGGCATAAGCTATGATTTTGCCTTCCTGCACCAAAACACAACCCAAACCATTCAAAGATGCATCACTATAAATGACAAATTCTTTACCCGATTCAGGCTGAACTAACAATAGAGCTTCAGTTAAAAGAGCTTTCAATTGATTGAAAATTTTTTGACACTTCTATGACCACTCGAACTTATCATCTTTCTGTAATAGCTTTGTCAATGGTGTAGCAATCATAGAGAAACACTTCATGAACCGTCTGTAGTAACCAACATGTCCCAGAAAGCTTCGAACTTCAGAAACATTTTTCAGTGGTTTCCACTTAATTATAGTTGAAATTTTGCTCGGGTCAACCATGATACCTGATACTGATACGACATGGCCCAGAAAACTGACTTCATGCAACCAGAACTCACACTTACTAAACTTTGCATACAACTATTTATCTCGTAAAGTCTGTAGCACAAGTCTTGGATGCTTGGCATGCTCGATTTCATCTTGGGAGTAGATTAGAATATCATTTATAAACACTACCACTAATCGATCCAAATACTTTCTGAAAATCTGATTCATCAGATCCATGAAAATAGTAGGTGCATTAGTAAGTCAGAAAGGCATAACCAGAAACTCGTAGTGTCTGTACCTCATCTGGAAAGCAGTCTTTGCCATATCCGAGTCTTTAAGTCGCAACTGATAGTAGCTTGATCTCAAATCTATCTTTGAAAATACTATAGCCCCTTTCAAATAATCTAACAGATCGTCAATTCTTGGTAACGAATACTTGTTCATTATGGTCTCTTTATTAAACTGCCTGTAGTCAATACACATTTTTATGGTTCCGTCTTTCTTTTTCACAAACAGAACTAGCGTGCCCCAAGGAGAGAAACTTGGTCGTACAAATCCCCTATCTGTCAAATCTTGCAACTGTGCTTTCAATTCTTTTAATTCTGTAGGTGCCATCCTGTATGGAGCTATAGAAATCAGAGTCATCCCCGACACTAATTCAATCCCAAACTCAACTTCTCGAATAGGTGGCAAACCCAATAATTCTTTAGGGAACACATCTGGATACTCACATACAATAGGTACTGATTCAATCTTCTTTTCTGTCACTTTAGAATCAAGCACATAAGAAAAATAAGCTTCACAACCCTTTCTCATATATTTCTAAGCTGTCATAGAAGATATCACTACTGGTAAACCATTCAGATCATTAGATTCAATCCGAATAATCTCATCATTCTGGCATCGAAAATCCATAGTCTTTCGTTTACAGCTCACGATAGCATCATGCAGAGTTAACTAGTCTATACCCAGAATTATATCAAACTCATAAAATGGAAACAAAATCAAATCAGTTGGAAAGCATGAATCTCGAATCATCAATGGGCAATTCTTGCATATTTTATCAATCAAGACACACTAGCCTAAGGGGTTCGATACTTTAATTACAAACTCAGTAGACTCAACAGGTAAAGTCTTACTAAACACCAAAGTCTCACACATATAGAGATGTGATAAACCGTAAAAGTAACATATTTTAATCCCATATTTAGCATACTTTTGGATGACTTATTCCCTGAATTATGTAAAAAGGTGCTCTTAATCCTTTCTTTTCATGTTTTAAACTAAGGAAAGCACCTAGGGACAAAAAGAACGAGAAACGGGCTCAAAACAAACCAAATTGGGCCAAAAAAGAAATTGGCACGGCCTGGGCCTAAGACCACACTGCCGTGCCTCCCTAATTTACTCTAACACGGCCTGGACCCCAAAACACACGGGCGTGTCTCTTCAGCAGACTCAACTACGGCCTGAAATTGATTTACACGGGCTTGTGCCATGGCCGTGTCCCTATCGTGGCAAAGAGAAATTTCAATCGAAAAAGGATACTTAGGGCCAAAGAAACGCATTCCAAGAGCCTATATAAACACCCTGAGTTTAACCTAAAAAGGGGTGGTTAGCTAGGCCAAGGAGCCGAGCCAGAAAGGTCAGATTTGTGGGAATCACTCAAAGATAGCCAGTTGATCCATCTCAAGAAGCCGAAATTATACTCAAGGCGGAGATCTATCCTTCAGTTCCTTGAGGAGTTTTAGGCTTTTCTTATGTTTTTTATCTTTTCTTACGAGATGTTTTCCTTTATCGTTATGAACTAAACCCTTGAGATACAAGGGATGAAACCTAAGACGGATCTTATTATTGTTTTCTGAACTATATGATAAATATTTGATTTCTTCTTAATTATGTGTGCTTAATTCTTGTGTTAATATTTCTGGGATATTGATTCAAGTTCAATGTGCTTAGGTGGTGGAGCAAAAGTCCCTATCTAAGAGTAGATCAAGCATAATTAAACGGAGTTGATCGCATGCCTAGAGATAGGGTGACGAGATTTTTCCAGATTAGGGTGAAACCTAATATGGGAGTCCATACATCGAGTTAATACGATTCTAGGGGTTTTAATTAGAAAGAGGTTTCAATTAATCAACCTAGGGTTAGGTGTTATTCGTCTCGAGAGAGGGTTTAATATAAATTAGGGAATCCTACGGATCAAGTCAAGTGAATAAATCATCTGGTTCAAAGTTAGATAACAAGTGAAGTCTAGGTGGATTCTTCCTAAGGGTATCGTCTTAATCAACTGAGTTTTCCCAACAATATTTCCCCAATTCATTCTTTTTTTCTTTGCGTCTTTAGCTTAGTAGTTAGTTAATTTAGATTAAACAATCAATCACTTAATATTTAGGCCAAATAATAGAAAGAAGGTTAGTATTAGTACTTTTAGTTCCTTTGGGTTCAACAATCCGGTCTTGCCTAAGCTATACTACTGTTCGATAAGTTCACTTGCCTTAAATCATTGTCAGAGTTAGTTTCCACGTTCGATCATTCTCTTTATAAATTTTAAACTCGACAAAACAACGATCAAGTTATTGACGTCGTTGCCGGGGAACTAAAATATTAAGAAAGTCCTATTTTTATTACTTTAGCCATTATTTTTATTTTTCCCGCAATTTATTTTTATTTTTATTTTAGTTTTAACCTTGCTAATTTTCTTTCTTTTCCCACACAGGTACCTCTAGTTTATGACTAGAAGGAACCTGAAAGGACCACTAGTATACGACAGTGATATTGAAGCTACCACTCGCAGGAATCACAGAGAAATTAGGCGAGCCCTAAATTACAGAGAAGAAGAATAGCAAGGCGGATCCAATCCTACTGAAGGGATGGACGAGAATAATCCACCACCACAAGATGTGGCAGAAAACAATGCTCCGCGTACTATGTATGATTATGCTAAACCTCATTTAACAGGAGCAGAATTGAGTATTGTTAGGCCTGCTATAGCTGCTAATAATTTTGAATTAAAGCCTAACACTATACAAATGATTCAACAATTTGTTCAATTTGATGGTTTGTAGGACGAAGACCCAAATACTCATATAGCTAATTTTTTATAGTTCTGTGATACCTTCAAAATAAATGGCATTTCTGATGATGCCATACGTCTTTGGTTATTTCCCTTTTCATTAAAGAATAAAGCCAAGCAATGGTTGAACTCGTTACCACGAGGGTCAATCACCACATGGGATCAAATGACGAAAAATTTTTATTAAAATATTTCCCACTCGCCAAAACGGCCAAAATTACGGAATAATATCTCTTCTTTTGTGCAGATGGATTTAGAGACATTATACGACGCATAGGAAAAATACAAGGATCTCTTGAGAAGGTGTCCGCACCATAGTTTACCCTTATGGCTCCAAGTCCAAACTTTCTATAATGGTGTAAACCCCTCAATGAGGCAACTAATTGATTCAGTCACCGGTGGAACCACGAACAATAGAACTCCTGAAGTAGCCTATGAGTTTATTGAAGAGATGTCTTTGAATAACTATCGGTGGCGTGTTACAAGGACAAAACCGACAAAATCAGCCAGAGTTTTCAACCTCGACGCAGTAACCATGCTATCAACGCAGGTAGAGATGATGAATAAAAAGCTTGATAGTTTGTGTTTTTCGCAGATACATCCACAATGCAGTGCGACGCAAGTGGAACTGTAGTGAATCCTGAGTACCCACCCTACCAACCTGGCACAGAAAGTGAACAGATGAACAATATAGGTAATAATTTCAGATCTAATAATAACCCTTATAGTAATACTTATAATCCAGGTTGGAGGAACCACCTAAATTTTTCATGGGGAGGTCAAGGAAATTAAGGAAAACAACCTCAAAATTTCTAAAATCAGCCATATCCATAAGACAAGAAGCCAAACCTTGAAGATATGCCGGCAAAATTCATGGCAGCCACAGAAAACCGTTTCCAAGACACTGAGACAACACTTAAAAACCAACAAACATTGATTGAAGGGATCAAGAACCAAGTTGGGGAACTTACTAAGTCAGTTGCGGAAATTACTAAGTCAGTTAGGGAAATTACTAAGTCAGTTGGACAACTTGCAAAGTTAATTTCCGAACAACCACAAGGGTGTCTACCAAGCAACATTGAGATTAACATAAAGGAGCAAATCCAAGCCATAACAGCTCAGGAAAATGTAGGGTTAGATGAACCCAATTCAATACAAGAAAGTGAGGTAGAAGAAGGTAAAGTTGAGGTAACACAAGAAAAGCCAAAACCGGTAATCAAAGAGTACCAACCTCGCATACCTTATCCCGAAGCATTGAAGAGAGACGATATAGAGGAACAGTTTGGTAAGTTTCTTAAACTCTTAAAGAAATTACATATTAACTTACCGCTTCTTGAAGCTCTTTCACAGATGCCAGATTCAATGTAACATCCTAAAATTTGAATTTCGATATGTTGCTTTAATTTGGTGCTTAACTAGTGAAATGATTCAATGTGTGTGTCTATATAGTCTCGAGAAGGCTCGGGAATTATTTGGTTTTGGAATAATTTTTGGTAATTAGTACTTTAAATGAAGTGGAACAAGTGACCTTTAAGCTTAAGGTAATTAAGAGGTAAAAGTTATCATAAGATGAGCAAGCAAGAAAGAGGAGTTGGCGCCATATGATTATCTTGAGGAAGAGGTTGAATCCTTAATGTGCATGTAAATTTTATTAAATTTTGCTCTTCCCTAGCATGTGTCGCCAAGCTCTATTTTAGGTAGGTTGGAGTTTTAGTTTTATGGCAAGGTGACTAATGGATTAAGGCAAGAAGTGAAGTTGAGGAAAAGAATCTTATGGAAAAGGCATGTAAGGGGGGACATAAGGCATGAAACAAGGGAGATGTTTTGGAAACTTTGGGGTGGCTAGATTTTGATTTTTTGGCCAATGTACATGGACAGTTTTGGGGTTAGAAGGGGTTGGTCGAATATTGAAAGGGATTAGGAGATAGTTGGTAAAATTCTTTAGCAAATTGTGCATCAATTTCCTTTCTCTCCAAAATCTTTCTCTTCCTAGCCGAATGTGTCTTGTGCATAGGTAAAATTTTGCTTTGGTTTTGGTTATTATTGACCAAATTGGTATTATTTTCTTTTCCTCTCAAGCTCTTTTCTTCTTTATGCCGAAACTATACAACCATTGAAGGGGGCATTTTTCTTTCATCTTATTCTTTTTCTTGCTTGGTCGATTGTACACAAATCTCAAAACTTCTTCTTTGTTCATTCTCCATCTTTGAAAATCGAAACATAAACATCTTATCTCCTACTTCTTTTCTTCTTTACTTTTACAAAAAACTCTCAAACATCTCTCTCCCTAATTCTTCACCATGATCGAATGTCATTAAGCACCATCTCCTTCAATTTTTCCTCCATAGCCGAACCTCCTACTTCACACATATTTCTTCTCAATCATTCTTTATACTCACGTTTTGATCAATCGGTAAGAATTTTCTTCATTGGTTTCTTTTAGTTATTTTTTTACTTTTGGCCGAACCCATAGGTTGGCTTAGGAGAGCCTTTTGATCAAAATAATCATTCTTTTTCTTAGAAAGATCCTTTTCGTTATTTTTTTTAGTGAAATAGTGGAGGGTCGTATCATCATCTCCTCAAAGCTATCTTGTAATCACTAGAACTAGGATCAAAACCTTCAAGGGAAGAGTTCTTCATGGTTTTCACAATCATCCTTATTTATTAAGAAGATTAACAGTATGGAAATGAGCAATCGATTCTTGTATATAGGGATTTATTCGTGGATCAATCGAAACCTCGTGGTAAGCTTATCTCTACCATTTTGTTAAGTCCATACTTTAGTACATTATCAATTTACTAAGGATCAAACAAATGGAAGCCCGTAGTGACGATTTGAAAGGGAAATCTAAAAGTGATTCCAAAAGGAGTGGTTTGGCGTTCACAACTCCTAGATTCAAACGAAGGTCCGTTTCGGCGATTCGAGATTTTCCATCGGGTTGTGGACCCTCATCTGGTGAGAATCAACTATTCGAGGTTGTTCGTTGTTCGGAGCCTTTAGCGGTTTGGGGTTTTCCAATGGGTTGTGAACCGTCAATCAGGGAAAACCGGCAAATCATAGTTATTCGCGATTCTGAGGGTAAAAATCCTAGACCATTTATCTTAGAATAAATTACTATAAGTTTTAATGATCTAATCAAGTGTTAAAAATATTCTAAGTGTTGTCGATCAAGAAAGTGTAGTGCTCACCGTAATCAGGTGTGTAATCTCACGCCGCATTTCATGGGTTGGATAACTATATCGTATTAATCGCTTGATTAAATCACAAGTTAGTGAAATCAAGTAAAATGTCATATTTATCACTTTAGTAGTAAGGACTTTGAAATCAGTGTTAAGGCTATAAAAATTACGAAATTGCCCTCAATAGGCCAAATCGATAAAAGTAATTGTATGGGCCAATTGTGGTATTTGTTAAATGGGCCAATTGCGATATTTGTTAAATGGGCCAATTGTGATATTTGTTAAATGGGCCAATTGTAATACTTGTTAAATAGGCCAAATGTGATATTTGTTAAATGGGCCAATTGTGATATTTGTTAAATGGGCCAATTGTGATACTTGTTAAATGGGCCAAATGTGATATTTGTTAAAAGGGCCAATTGTGATACTTGTTAAATGGGCCAAATGTGATATTTGTTAAATGGGCCATTGTGATATTTGTTAAATGGGCCAAATGTGTTATTTGATAAATGGGCCAAATGTGTAATATGATAAATGGGCCAAATGAAAATGCATACTATATGTACATGATTTGCATGGGTTGGGATTTTGATGAAGAGAAGTTCTGGTAGCTTTGCTACATAATTCTAATGGCTTCATGCCCAGTTAAATATATGGCTTCTTGCCCAGTTAAATATATGGCTTTATGCCCACTTTGATTTATGGCTTAAATGCCCATTTTGGTGTGTTGGCGGGGTGGGTGACTAAAGTTCCCCATAGGTGTCTTTGGTTAGTAAAAGGTGGTGTGTAGCGAGATGGAAATTAGGTTGGGATGGGAACTTGCATATCACATGCATAATATATGTTATTATTTTTATTGTAAATGGGCTTAGGCCCAAATAATTACTTAATGAGATATTAGCCCAGTAGACTATGGCAAGTGGGTTACACATCGAGTTTTAAGTAACTCACCCCGCTTACCTTACTCTTCTCGTGTAATGATCAAGAATGGAGGCTTGGGTGAGGCGACTTAGTTGAGGCCATACTACTAATAATGGTTATTTGAACTTGGATTTCTTTTAAGTATTTTTAAGTAATTTGATATTTAAAATTAAGTTGTAATAAGGCCTTTGGATTATTTTAACTTTATTGTTGGGATGGTTTATTTTTCTTAAATTGCTTTTAAAAGAAAATTTTAGGAAAACTTAATTAAGGATTTCCAAAATCAATTAACAATGAATATTTTATAAACATTTACAAATATTTCAAAGATAGATATTCTCTCTCAAACCTCGATACCATTTTCAAAGGACCTAGTTCTTCCTTTCAAATTTTCAATATCTTTTACAAAATCCATGGTTTCAAAAGATTAGTAGTTCAATTTTATCAATTTATCAAATCAAACTTGATTTTTTTTTCTTTTATTTTCTTTCTTTTTTTTTACTGAAGCAACTTTTTAGTACGAATAAAAAGGATTAACATGTTTTACTCATGTGACATGCCAAATCCACTCGTAACGCATGGGTCGGGTTTGGGGTGTTACATTCAATGAAATTTTTAAAACAAATTTTGACAAACAAGCGTAAGTTAGATGAGGAGCCACATGTGGAATTAAACGCAGTATGCTCAGCAATGTTACAGAATAGATACCACGAAAGCTAAAAGATCCGTGGAGTTTTACAATTCCATGTTTAATTGGTAGACTAACTATTGATAATGCCTTAGGCGATTTAGGGGCAAGTATAAATGTCATGCCTTATAAAATGTTTAAAGAATTAGGTCTAGGAAACCCAAACAAACTAGGATGAGTATTCAATTAGCTGATAAAACTGTTAGAATTCCTAGGGGTATTATCGAAGATGTTCTTGTAAAAATTGATAAATTTGTTTTCCCAGTAGATTTTGTTGTCTTAGACATGGATGAGGACAATTCGATTCCTTTAATCCTAGGAAGACCCTTTTTAGCAACTTTTAGGACTAAAATTGATGTTGGCTCAAGAGAACTCATACTTCATGTAGGTGACGAATCGATCAGTCTACAAGCTATTGACTCGACCAATACATCAATTGATGAAGGTGAGAAAGTAAATTCAGTTGATAACCAAGTTGTTCAACTTCCACCATAGGAAACACCACAAGGTTACAAACATGAACCAAATCATGGACCCCATGCCAATAAAGGAGAATTACATGAGGAACAACACCTTAAGATTGAAAAATTAGAAGAGTTGATGGCACACTTTAAAGAAGAACTAGAACCACATGAAGTAAAACCGGAGGCGCCCCCAGAAGAGCTCATAGGAACATCAAACCACTTCAAAATAGGAGGCCATGTACTGTTAGATAAAGCAGATCCTCGCATCGTTACATCAAACCTAAACACGAACGAAGAAATCTCTCTTGAGGTACACAATATTTTCCCATAAAGAACAGTCGAGGTAAACAATCCTATATTCGGCACTTTTAATGTAAACGCTTCTCAACTTAAACTTTATCAAGAAAATAGAACTGATAGCATGAGGGAAGATATTCAAACTTTTAAACCACCCTGACTTTTGTGAATACAAGAAAAGTCTAGCTTAAGACTTTAAACGAGCGCTTCTCGAGAGGCAACCCAAGCACTAACCCTATTTATTTACACATTTGTTTTCATTTTAGTTTCTTTTCTTCTGTTCGTCTTAAACACCTAGTTTTAAACTAACCAAAAGTGTAGACTTCCAGACCACACGACCTTGCACACGGCCGTGGCCGTGGCCGTGTGAAAGTACAGAATATTTATACTGATAATGTCAGAAGAGGTACGAATAAAAAATAATCAAATCTTCAAGTCACGGACTCCAACCACCACCACACGGGTACCAACAAAATGCCACGGCCGTGCAATGCGGCTGTGGACAACACTGACTTATCACCAACGGCCGTGGCAATCTAGACACACGGCCGTGTGAGGTGGCCATGTAAAATAACACACCCACGATCCATGGGAGTGGGAAAGTACTAGACTTGAAACTATATTTAAAGCCACCCCTCTTCCCTTCCTTCTCACCTACTCCCCATCTTCTTTCTTCCTTCTTTTTCTCAAATTTCTCTCCTCTCCATAACAAGTCTCTAAACTCTGGAGCCTGCACATATCCATGTTAAAGAAGCAGAAAAAGCCAAGCATAATCTCCCAAAGGGAGATCGACCTACATAAGTTCATGCCAGCCACTTCATCCACTCTACAAGCCAAGGGTCTTTGAGACCATTTAACTTTTATTCTACTTTTCTCTTTTGCTTCATTTTCCTTCTCTTTGACTCTCTTATGCTTAATTTAGTTTATTTTATTCTAGTTCCTTGGTTTTAGGTTCTTCAGTCGCAAGGGAATCACACTAGAGCCACGACCACCATTTCAACACTGACCTTAGGAATCACACCCACCTCGCGAACCATCCAACAATAAGGACTCCTCAGTCCATTCATCTTTTATGTTAATTTTATCTTACTTTCTATTTTCTTTCCCTTTAGTTTTCTTGTCCTTAAATACATAATTAGTTTATTTTAAATGTGGCTTAATAATTCTTGGCTAATCCTCACGAGTTTTCCAATTTCTTCATCTAGCACAATAACTATTGGAATCCACCACAGCATCACCGCCTCCTCCTCCAAACCAGTCCAAGAATAATGATCCCAGAAAAAATTCAAGAAGTATCACTTCTCCCCTTCTATTTTGATTTCAGTATTACATGATTATTTATCTATCTTTGTACATTGAGGGCAATGTACATATTAAGTGTAGAGGGTAAATGTGCCTAACTTTTTGCAATATTCTCAAATCCCTGAATTATATCTAGTTCTTAAGTAATTTCCTCATATTACTAATTAGGATGAAATTTCTAATGATTTATGATTCTTATTGATATGTTTTGAGTAAGTCATAGTTAATTGTGCATTAATGCTTTATACTTTAAGATACTAGAGAATCAAGCATGATAAGTCTATTTTCGAAATAAAAAAAACTTTTCTAGGTTGTCTACCTAAATTTGAATATTATTTTGAAGTTTGAAATTTACGAGGTTGACATCAAAATACCCATAATTTTTGTAAGAATTTGAGCCTTACAGAGCATACATTCTTTTCATGCTCACTTTTTGATTATGAATATGTCAACATTGAACTGTTATTCTAGAACTTGACTCGATTATACATGTTAAGACCACATTTTTGATTTGATATACTGAGATGATAAAGGCACCTAGGTTTTAACCCACTCACTCTACTAAAAAGCCTACCTTCACAATTAACCCTTAGTGAACCCTTTGATCCTAACAACCCTTTTTATTGATTCACCCACTAATATTAACCCAAAACCCCGCTCGTATTTGTTATCACCATTCCTTTGCCTACCCTTCTATCGAGACTTGATTTGATAAGTTGCTCAATTATATTATTTCAGTTATAAAAGTTCTTTCTTATGTAATCTGTGCTAGCATTATCTAAAACAAAAACCTAAGTATATTCATTATTAGTTCTGTAATTAAGTGAGCTTATATGTTTAATTTCAATATCTTGAAGAAGAAGCTCGTATTATTTGTATGTTAATGTGATGTAATTATTAAGATTGTTAGTTCAAATTTTTTTCTAAAGTTAGGTAATTTGTCAAGTTAATCTCGATTCTAACCTTCCAATTCAGCCTTTATTCACACCTTTAACCTAAGCCCTATTACAACCCTATTAAAGACCTTTTGATTTTTGTATCATCTCACATTACAGTGGTGGAGATTTGATTTTCAGGCAAGCCTATGGGATTAACTTTTTAGGTTCGACTTATGAGTGCTTATTCTTGAACCTTAAACACTTCGAGTGCTTTGAGTGAATCTTTAGTGAGGATGTCAATCCTTGTTAGTTTTGAATTAAAGGTAATTATTTAGATAAGGGGAGACACCTATGTTTTCGAGCTACAAAATGTATGACTTATATTGTTTGAATCTTTAGGACTCTTTGAGTTAAATTATCCATGTATAAATTATCTATGAATTATGATGAGACATTGTTGATGAGAATTATGAAATTGTGGAAAGTTCGTTTTAATTGTAAGTTGAGAATTTTGCTTGAGGACAAGCAAAAGCTTAAGTGTAGGGGTATGTGATAAACCGTAAAAGTAACATATTTTAATCCCACATTTAGCATACTTTTTGATGATTTATTCCCTGAATTGTGTAAAAAGGTGCTCTTAATCCTTTCTTTTCATGTTTTATACTCAGGAAAGCTCCTAGGGACAAAAAGAACGAGAAACGAGCTCAAAACGAACCAAATTGGGCTAAAGAAAAAATTGACACGGCCTGGGCCCAAGACCACACAGTCGTGCCTCCGTAATTTACTCTAACACGGCCTGAACCCCGAAACACACGGGCGTGTCTCTTCAGCAAACTCAACCACGACCTAAAATCAATTCACATGGGCATGTGCCATGGCCGTGTCCTTGTCGTGGCAAAGAGTAATTTTAATCGAAAAAGGATACTTAGGGCCAAAGGAACGTATTCCAAGAGCCTATATAAACATCCTATGTGTAACCTGAAAGGGGGTGGTTAGCTAGGCCAAGGAGCTGAACCAGAAAGGTCAGACTTGTGGGAATCACTCAAAGATAGCTAGTTGATCCATCTCAAGAAGCTGGAATCGTAACATCCCAAAATTGGGCCTAGTAGGATTGGGCCCAATGGGCCTTGGGCGTAGGAATGTTTAAAATTTTGAGAACAAGAGATTGGCATTATTGCAAAATGGACTTGTTAGTTAAGTGAATTTGGAGTTTACGAGGTTTCTATGAAGTCTTGGGTTTAATTAGGCCTTAGGAAAATTTTGGTATTTTAGCACTTTAAGTAGAGATGGTAAGTAGCTTCAAGGCTTATTGAAATAAATGAATAAATGATTAGCATAAGTGAGTAATTAGTAAAGAGGTTATGGCATTAAGTGAAGGACTTTGGGGGAAGAGGTTCAAATCCTTTTGTGTGCAATTTTGACTATTATTTTTGCACTCTTTCCTTAAGTGTCGGCCAAGCATGTAATTATGCAAGGTAGACTTTTATTTTTATAGTAAGATGGCTAAAGATAAAAGGAAAGAATGAAGGTGAGGAAAGAAATCATGAAAAAGGGGAAAGTAAGGGGAACAAGTGGCATTTTTCAAGGAAGATGTTATGGAAAGTATGGGTGGCAAAATGTTCACCCTTTTGGCTATGTATGTGGACGGTTTTAGGTGTAAGAAGGGTAGCTGAATTTTTGTTAGTATTTTGGTAGAAACTTTGGTGCTTGGTTGGTCAAATTCCTTCTTGCATTTTTATGCCTTTTCTCTCAAAAATTCTTCTCATCTTTGTCGAAACTTCAAGCAATTAGTGAGCATTTCTTTTCTTCAATTCTTTCTTGTTACCGTAGGTACCAAACCATTGTGACCAAACTATTTTCATTCATCTTCTCTTGAAAACTGAAATTTGATAAGCACCTCTTCTCAACCTTTCTTTTCTTTTCACGAAATTCTCCAACTCTATTATCTTTTTCCTCTAATCCATACCCTCATAATCGAAATTATTCTTGTTCATTTTCTTCCATAGCCGAAACTCACAATCCACAATCACTCCTTCATAAATTCTTTCTCGTTTGAGATGACATTCCTTCTTCGATTAAATCGGTAAGTGAATTCTTTTCTATGATCATATTCTTTTCTCTTTAGCTGAATAAGTAATTATCACTATTCAGTTGTAAATCGTGATCGTAATCGAAAATGGTGTTATCCTTCACTTCTTCATGTTTTAATCACTCTTTTTTCGTAGTGCTTTAAGTGGGAGACCGTGTATTGTTCTAGCCGAAGTCAAACGGCGGTAATTGGATCTAATATCAATAAGGTAAGGGGGTTCATTTTTGGATTTTTCGTTATATCTCTATTCGGCTATGTTGCAAATCGAATTGAAGTTTCGACTAATCGACTATATGTTTTAGGGACAAATCACTCGATATATTTCTACCTTCGAATATAGTGGTAAGTGATTCAACTGTAAGTGATATGAAATCTTTTGGAAATTCGAGGCTAACTTTTTGTTGGTATTGTTCTAGGTCAACGACGAGTGGTTCGTTAGGAAATAGAAATAAAGATGTGTAATCTCACATCTCTCTAAAATTTTGTATGATATGTTCTGTGATTTGGTTGAAATACCAAAGAAAATCGAAAATCGGCATCCGGGATCACTGGGGGGCGCGTAGGTTTATAGTGGTAACCATGTTTTTGTAATAAAATAGTTTTGGTCAGTGGCAGCGACGTGATTTCGAAAAATCATGAAAAATAGGACAAAGGGAATTAATATGTGAATAAGATATCAAATAAAATAATACTGTGTCTATTTTGATAAGGAAGAAACAGAGAAGGAAAAGAAATTTTATATTCTGAGATATGTTAATTTTAGTGAGACTGGTTTTGAATGATTTCATGGTTCCCTGATCTGTCTTGGAAAAATCATATAAAATCATACAAAGTGAATTAGGAGATATAGTTTTATTTAAGGATTCCTTGGTGAGTCTATTTTAATAGAAACAAGTGGGAACATATGAAAACTGTACAAGTGATATATTTGAATTTTGGTTAAGAGAGGCGTAATTGTTGGACGGTGAAACAAGGAAATTTTAAGGAATAAAATGTACTAAATTGTTAAGCCAAAATTCGGAAAAATTGTAGTAAGGAGATATATGAGTCTAGTTTCAAGGAAAATTTATGATTTAGCTTTTGAGATTCCTCACTCGAGTTATGGTCAATTTAGTCAAGATGATGCGATGGACGCTTCAAACTTTTATGCCCCAAATTAGTAGTTAAGCCTTGGTTACAAAATTACCAAAATACCCTTATAGGTAATTATCAAATACCCTTAGCGGGTAAGATTATTGAATTACCCTTAGCGGGTATGATTGCCAAATTACGAAATGCCCTTATGGGCCGAATTATGGAAATGGCCCTATTGGGCCGATTTGTAAATTGTTAATGAGCCGAAATACGAAATTGCTTAATGGGCTGAATTGACATATTGCCTTATGGGCCAAATGGACATATTGATTAATGGGCCAATCTGATATATTTTGTTATGTGGGCCAAATTGATATATGATTATATGGGCCGATCTGAAAATATGCAAAATGGGCCAAGATGATATTTGCTTAATGGGCCAACTTTGATAAATTGTTATAATGGGCCATAAAATTTGTAAAGAATATCTGAATACATCATTGTGAATTGTTATGCATTAAATATATGATTTGCATGGGTTGGGATATTTGACGAAGAGAAGTTCTGGTAGCTTTGCTACAAAATTCTGGTTGCTTGTCCACAAATTGATATATGGCTTAATGCCCAGTTTGATATATGGCTTAATGCCCAGTTTGGTGTGTTGGTGGGGTGGGTGACTAAAGCTCCCCACAGGTGTGTTGGTTGGTACGGGTGGTGTGTAGCGGATGGAAAACTAGGTTTGGTTTGGGCATATCACATGCATATTATATATATATGTTATTATGTTATAATTGTAAATGGGCTTTGGCCCAACAAATGCTTAATTGGATTTTTGGCCCAGTGGACAATGGTAAGTGGGTTGCTCACTGAGTTCTTGTAACTCACCCCCTTTCTTTCTTAACCCTTGTAGGTAAGGCTCAGTGACGAGGACTTGGGGCCATGGATGACTCGATGGAGGCCATATTTTAGAAATTGGTGTTTCAAACTTTATTAAATTACATATTCCGTTTTATTACTTTTGCTATTATGGGTTTTATTTGTAATAAGGCCTCTGGATTATTTTATTTTGCTTTATGTTTGACGTGTTTATATTTTACTCAAATTATTTTAAATGAGATTTTCTAAAATCATAATAAAGGTTTTCTAAAATCGATTAACAAATGAATTTCAAAATAAACTTTTACAAATATTTTAATACTGAAATTTCTCTCGAACTATCAACGATATTTCCAAAAGTCACAGCTTTATAAAATTATTAATTCAAATTTAATCGATCAATCTTCGAGGTTAGTAGTATTTTATTAAATATCTCAAGTCAAACTTGATTTTCTTAATTTTAACAAATCAACATCTATTTTTGTATGAATAAAAAGGATCTAACATATTTTTTTATCTCATTTGACATGTTTTCTTTATATGTTATCGAAAAACTTTTAAGTGTGACGCACCAAATTCTGGCCTAACTTCTAGGCCGGGTTTGGGGTGTTACAGGAATTATCTCAAGACAGCAAATCTCTCCTTCAATTCCTTCAGGGAGTTTTATGGATTTCTTATGTTTTGTTTTATCTTTTCTCCTGAGATGTTTTCCTTTCTCATTATGAGCTAAACCCTTTAGATACCTGAAGGGGATGAAACTTAAGACGGATCTTGTTATTGTTTTCTGAACTATATGATAAATATTTGATTTCTTCTTAATTATGTGTGCTTAATTCTTGTGTTAATATTTTCGGGATATTTATTCAAGTTGAATGTGCTTAGGTGGTGGAGCACAAGTCCCTGTCTAAGAGTAGATCTAGCATAATTAAGCAGAGTTGATCACGTGCCTGGAGATAGGGTGACGAGATTTTGCCAGATTAGGGTGCAACCTATTATGGGAGTTTATAGATCGAGTTAAATTGATTCTAGGGGTTTTAATTAGAAAGAGATTTCAATTAATCAATCTAGGGTTAGACGTTCTTCGCCTCGAGAGAGGTTTAATATAAATTAGGAAATCCTACGGATCAAGTTAAGTGAATAAATCGTGCGTTCGAGTTAGATAACAAGTGAAGTCTAGGTAGATTCTTCCTAAGGGTATCGCCTTAATCAACCGAGTTTTCCCAACAGTATTTCCCCAATTCATTCTTTTTGTCTTTGCGTCTTTAGCATAGTAGGTAGTTAATTTAGATTAAACAATCAATCACTTAATATTTAGGCTAAATAATAGAAAGAAGTTTAGTATTAGTACTTTTAGTTCCTTTAGGTTCGACAATCTGGTGTTGCCTAAGCTATACTATTGTTCGATAGGTGCACTTGCCTTAAATCGTTGTTAGAGTTAGTTTCCAAGTTCTATCATTCTCTTTATAAATTTTAAAACTCAAGAAAACAATGATCAGAATGAGTTGAACCAGGATCAATCAAAGCAATAACGGTAGTATCATAAAGAGTAAAAGCACCAGTAATGATATCTAGGGATGAATCCTCCTCATGTGCACGTATGGTATAAGATCTGGCTGGTGGGCGAGCCTCAGATTTAACAGCTGAATCTTTAGCCCCTCTCTGGCTGCCACTAGCAATACCCATATTTCTAGGTGGTCTACCTTGAGCTGCAGTATTACCCGATCTAGTATTCTGAGCCGGATTTTGATCAACTATCTCTGAACACTTCTAGATAAAATGATCTCTCGATCCACATTTAAAACAGGATCTATCATGCAATCTATAATTGTCGGGATGTCATCTACCACAATGTTCACACTCGAGTTGATTTGATTTGACATTCCCACACTAGCTACAGAGGTAGCTCTCGAGGTCATAGGTGGTCTATCTCGATCTCGTCTGAAATGACCTACAGTATTCTTCGAATGGCTAATATCATCTCGAAATTTCTTTAAGGTCGACTGAAATGGCTTAATGAATGGTCTTTTGTGTGAATGTCTAGCTTCAGAATCAGCTTTTCTATTCTCTTTCCAAAGCCCTTCATCTTTGCAGGCTCGCTCAACAAGTACCACGAACTCTTTTATCTCTAGTATGCCAACTAATAGTTTAATGTCTTCATTCAGCCCATCTTCAAATCTTTTACACATAATAGCTTCAGATGAAACACACTCTCTGGCATATCGGCTGAGTTTAACAAATTTTCTCTTGTATTATGTCACTGTCATCTGCCCCTATTTCAACTCAAGAAATTCTTTACATTTCTGATTAATAAACCTCTAATTGATATATTTCTTATGAAACTCTGTCAGAAAGAATTCCCATGTCACTCACTCCTTTGGAACCACCGATACTAGTGTATTCCACCAGTGATATACAGTGTCCCGTAGTAGAGATATAGCACATTTCAAACACTCATCAGAGGTACAGGATAATTCATCAAATACTCGGATGGTATTATCAAGCCAAAACTCGGTTTGCTTAGCATCATTATCATCAGTGGCTCTGAATTCCTTGGCTCCTTGTTTTCTTATTTTATCAATAGGTGGCTTTGGGCGAATTTTCCATCTCCAAGGAAAACCGCTTTGATCCCCTATCAGAAAAATTCCTAATTCTCCCTTTGGGGCTTCCATTCTCGCATAAAGTTCTTGTCTCGGTAATTCAAATGTGGAGAGTCTTTCATTTGTCCATCATTATAGGCAACACCATCCATATTATCTATGGAATTCGAACCCGAACTCTATTTATGATTCCTTATTTCTATCTCATTAGCCTTGTTTCAATTTCATTTCGTATTTTATTTTTGATTTTTTTTACTTTACGTCCAACCTCTCCCCCCTTTTTCCATTAATGAAACCTTTTCGAAGAAATCTTTCAAAAAATTATCAACGAATCCAAAGGTTGGCAATATTATCGGATTACTCACCGAAGGTATAATAGGCACTACAGATGGATTAATCGGGGGTGGAAGTTGTTGTGCAGCCGAATTAGTCCGGATATGCTGTGTAAACCAATCATTCATCATTTGGTAGAAGGCCTGTCTAGCCTCCCCCTCTGGATTACTTGAAGTAGGTCGAGAATCTATCGACATTATCCCTTGCGCGGGAGCAGGTGCTACACTCTCGACATCATCAACTACGGCTCGATCGGGATCCATTACTATATAAAAACACATTTTCAAATGTTAGAAGTCATCACACTATCGCAATATAACATATAACATGTATAGCTATACTCTTACCCGCTATGTTAGTCCTAGAATCGACTAAACCGTAGCGTAATACCAATCAAATGTAACACCCCTAACTCGTATCCATCACCAGACGAGGGTTACGAGGCATTACCAAAACAAACACAATTCAAAATAGGCGTATATATTTTTTATTTAAAATAAACATATCAGGTACATTTAAGAGTAAAAATAATCATTACAGAACATATTATATTCACAAACTTAGCATTCAGATCAAAGACACATACTTCACATTCAAATCAAAGCTAGCGTTTATGTATTGAATCATTGTAACACCCCAAATTCGAGCCTAGTAGATTTGGGCCTATTGGGTTGTAACGCCCCAAAAAAATCCCAAAACCTTAATTTCTGTGCATTGAAGTTAGTATGAATGTGTAGAACTTAGTTTATTATTATTAATTTATTACTAGGCTTATTTGAAGCCTTAGAGATAGGGGAGACCATAGGGAAAAAATTATTTTTCTTGCTTAGTGTACCCTAGTCTCAGGCATGAGGCCTCTTAAGTAGATTAAGAGAAAAATAGGACACAAATGGGCTTGTGGTCCAGAGGAAAGTGGCATCACTTGGGAGCTATGAGGTGGCGTGTTTGGTAGTTAAGGAGGTCCAAGGTTCGAGGCGTAAGAGGGGAGAATTAAGGAGTTTTATTTTTTGTGCCTGAGCAAAAGGAGTTGACGTTGGAGGGGACTCTGAAAGGGAGTGTTCAGGAGAGAAATTTAAGGTGAAGATAAGGGAGAAAATATAGGGATTGGGAGGTGGATATAGTGGTGCCGATTCGGACTTTGAGGGAAAGGAAGTTTTGGCTAGGGGCTATATATATGGGTGCCGAATTAAGTTCCTAGAGTAATGTCAAAATTTTGTTTTCCCTCTGGCCGAATTTCTTCACTTGTGAGATGCCCAAACACCCTTTTTCTCTCTAAGTGTTCAGAAGCCAAATCCTTTATACTCTCCCATCTCAAATTTCCTTTTTGGTTCACCACTTAGTTCTAGCCGAATCACATCTTTTCTTATTCTCCCTAGTGTTGCCGAATTGCCTCTGTCACCTTACTAGTTTCAAAAGTCGGACTTAAGCCGCAGGATCAAAGGATAATTTTGGTAAGTGCTTAGTTGATCTTTTAGCTAGTTTTGTTAAAAGTCGAAGGGCTATCTAACCCCTCCTTGTCGTTAACTTTGTATTAACAAGGGAAAGGGTCAACAATCGCAAGTGTGGTAGGTAATGATTGCTAACAAGGTGGTAAGTGTTCTCGACCCAGTCATGGTTTAGTAAATGGTTGAATCTAATGTGGCTCATAGGGGTGACTTATGATCAATATGGGTCACTTGGTTTTGACGATATAGGTATTTGGGTGCAGATCTAGAGGATAATCGCCAATAGTAGCAAAGGAAGGGCTACTAGAACGTAAGGCAGACGGTAAGGGTATGGTGAGGTTTTGATTTTTGATAAGTATGTATTAAAGCTTTGGTTAATCACTAGTAATGTTGATTGTAGGTTCGTGACTAAGGGGTTTGCAGTACGCGAGGTTACCAGGTGTGTACAACACTACACACACGATATCGGCAACGCGGAAAAGCCTAGAGTGGCTAAATAGGCCTGCCAAACTTGTGGGCCCAAAACGGCAATGGTTGATATGTGAACATGAATAATGTATTGGCATGATCAGTTGCATGATTGGATTGTAATTAAGCCCAATGGGCTATATGATATGAAATGGGTTTGATGGGCTTTATGGGGACGGAGAGAAGTATGTTAGGGTTAATGGACTTTAGGCATAGTTTGAACAACTCTTAAATTTCATAAGACTTAATCTAATGAAACATGTCCGTGAACAAGTTGATGCGTTATGGTGTGGCAACGGACATACGCATGTCTAGGATTGGATCTAGGGAGAGCTTGGTACTTAAGCGGTCCTAGTGGCCCACCTCCTCTTCTCTAGAATCCTACCTGGTGCGTAGTGTCTTTTCACTTTAGCCGCGAGGACTTGTTGATGGGCCAAAGTTCATAACTAAAACTCGAGAGGGACCAAATACCCTTATATTTGTAAAATTACTAAAATACCCTTATATTTGTAAAATTACTAAAATACCCTTATATTTGTAAAATTACTAAAATACCCTTATATTTGTAAAATTACTAAGATACCCTTATATTTGTAAAATTACTAAAATACCCTTAGATTTGTAAATTACTGAAATACCCCTATTTTGTAAAAGAATCAAAATACCCATGTTTTGCAAAAGTACCAAAATACCCCTATTTTGCAAAACTACCAAGACACCCTTATTTTGCCAAACTACCAAAACACCCTTATAAGGTAGAATTACGAAAATACCCATGGGTAGTGAAATGATGAAAATACCCCTATGTGACGAAGATGAGTTTATGGATGTTACTCATGTGTTTGATGCATTCATATGATATTCTGGTTAGGATGCATATGGGTGGGAATTATGGCACAGAGGAAGATTCTAGAATCGTATAGTCGTATGGCCATAGATCCACCGGAGGCTTTAAGCCCATTATATGTTTAGCAGCTTTGGTGCAACGTTAGGTAGTATCACAACCGAGCTACCTTTGGTGTGTAGAAGATGCGTGGGTTGATTTAGAAATCCCCACAAGTGTGTAATGGTTGGAAGGGAAATGGTGTGTGTAGCGGATAGATAATTGGGATGGGTTTACATTATCTTGTTTGTATATGATACAATACGATATGATATGAGGTCATTGTGGGCTAAGGCCCAAGACAACCGATTTTGATAGGGCTTAGGCCCAATGTGAATATTTGTATGTGATTTGATTGCCAAGGGTTGTGCACACTGTGTAACATCCCAAAATTTGGGCCTAGTAGAATTGGGCCCATTGGGCTTTGGGCTTTGAAGCGTTTAAAATTTTCTTAAGAACAAGAGAACGGCATTAGTGCAAGTTGGAGCTATTAGGTTAGTGATTTTAGAAGGTTAGGGGGCTTCTATGAAGTCCCAGGTTCAAACTTTGGCTTTAGGTGAATAAACCCTTGAGAGTTAGTAGTAGGCTTTAAGAATAAAATGTGGAGAAAAATGACACAAGTGGAGTGTGTGTTGTAGTGGCAAAGTGACGCCACATAAGAGGAAAAGGGGTGACGCCACAAGGAAGGAAGGAGGTTCAAGGTTCAAGTCTTGGCTCTTGCATTTTGGTTTTCTTTTAAATGAACTCTAGAATTTTTTCATAGGGTTATATTTAGTTTGCATGATTTTAGACACAAGAAAGTGAGTGGTCTAGTGGCAAGGCATCATTAAGGGTGCAAGGAGCTTGGGTTCAAATCTCATGACAAGCAAGGGAGTATTTATTTTATGGATTGGACAAGAAGAGTTTGAGTTGGATTTAAACTCACGACGGGGATCCTACATCGGAAGATACAAAGAAGGAAGGTGAGAAGCTAGCTATATATAGAGCGTTCTATGAGGAGAGTTATTATACCTTAGTAGGCGGTTGGGTGCAGACTAGAGGATAATCACTAATAGTAGCGAAGGAAGGGCTACTATAACGTGAGGTGCACTGTAAGGTTACAAGTGAGGTTTTGGTTTTCGATAAGTGTATATTAAGTTATGATTAATCGTTAGGTGATGTCGATTATAGGTTCGTGACAAAGGGGTTTACAGTGCGCGTGGTTACCAGGTGTGTACAAACACTACACACACAAAATCGGCAATGCCAAAAAGTCAAAAGCAGCTAAATGGGCTCAGTGGGCCCTGAGGCTATGAACACCCCAAACCCTACCCACGAGCCTTGACCGGATCTCGTATGTTCCCTTGTAAACATTTCAAATTCTTTTCTTACTTAGGAAAACTTGTGTGATTTGGAAGAAAGATCGTTTTGGGTTGGGCTTGAGATGAAAACAAGTTTATTTCATTATTAAAATCCTTTACTTTAAGTGACAAAACGTTTGGGCTTTGTTTTAAAAATAGATTTACTTAATCTTTTAATAAGTAAAAGTTTGTAAGCTTAATAAATAAAAATAGAATAAAATAATTCTACTAAGGTAATCAAATAATTCCCAAAATTTAAAATTCAAAATACTTAAAGTAAAATAGTCCAAATAAAAGAAATTGAACTTCACATGGCCTCCACTAAGCATCCGCAGGCCTCGTCCATCACCGATCGTCACCGAGAAGTAATCCCACAACGGGTGAGTCAAAGACTCAATGTGTAACCAACACTAAAATTTAATATCTCGTGCATACAATGTCATACATGTTCATAAAGCATTTAAACAATATGATGCAACCCGAACCCAAACCTATATGCCATCCGCTACACACCACCTGCATTCATCCTCGCACACCGTGGGGACTACTAAGTCAACCTCCATCCGCTACACACCATCGAAGGCGTCATTGCAATGACGTGCTCATCGCCTCTTATAAAATTCGTGGTCTTAGGTCACCACATTCAGATATCGTGGTCTTAGGTCACCACATTCAGTTTTACGTGGTCTTAGGTCACCACATTCAGATTTCATGGTCTTAGGTCACCACATTAACTTCGCCTTTTCATATAACCCATATGCCCTATATCATACATATCATGCAATATCATACCTTAAATCACATTCTTATCACTTTTCATTTTCTTATCACTTTTCACATGTTAAAAATAACATATATTCATATTCCTAATAGGAGTAGGAAACGTACCTTATTACTTTGTACCATAGTATGGTACCTTAGCCATATTCACATTCTTATAAACATGCACATTTAATTTAAAACATAGCCATGAACATATTAAAACTTAGGGTAGGGTACACACCTGATTCGCTTAACAATTTCACTGAAATCCCGAAAATCTTATCTACTGCCTTAGATCTTTAACTCCCTACATTCGGCCCATATTAAAGTTTTAATGGAAACCCATTCGGCCACAAAATCAAATCCTAGTAGGATTTGTACACTAAAACTTACATTGATGCCGATTTGCTTATCACTCAAATCCCGAAAACTTTTCTATACTCCTCCTTGTATTCGGCCAAACATTAAATCATACCACAGGTTAGTTTCGACCTTTTAAACAATTATAAAAGAGATCTAGTTATCAAGACAGGCCTACGGCTGAATATATTTAGGCACATACCTATTTATTTTCAAATCCCGAAACACACCGAATAACTAGGGAACACGTGGCCTATGGTGTACCTTCGGGAAAAGAACTTATCCTTCCTCGTAATCGGCTGATCCTTAGATTTATTAACTTGTTAGTTTCGGATATTTTGAATATTTAAAGAACAGATCTAAATACTAATCTAGGCTTTAGCCGAATATACATAGGTGCTTACCTTTCAAATCTTAAATCCGAATTGGATCCTTGCTTCCTTAATGTTCGTTAAATTCCTTAGATCCTTGAAATCCCAAAAGATAATACACCCTTTTAAGAAATCAAGAAGACTTTGTTAAAAGCCCTTAAAGAATCGGCCTTGATGACTAGATGATAAGGTTTCGCTTTTAGGATTTAATGGAGAAGTCCGCTAGGGGTTCTCTTGGGGTATTCAGCCTACAAAAATAAAGAAAAGAAAACTTGAGAATTTTGGCGGTGGTGGACTATAGATTGCTTAACAAATGAAAGAGAAGAGAAGAGAGGAGAGCACTAAGAAATTCGGCAGAGAGAAAGTTAGAAGAAAAAATGAATGGCCCTCTTTTCCTTTTATAGCCGAAATTACTAACTTAGAATCCCTTACTTGGCCATCACTCTTCTATTTTGATAGTTTTATCTCTTTAATTAAAATTAAAGAATAATCCTCAATTATCCCTTTGAAAAAATCTAAAATAAATCATCATTTATCCACCTATTTAGCCGAAGTTTTAAGGAGAATTAAACTCTTCCCTTAAGAGTCCCTATTGTTGTCCATTGCTTCCTCTTTAAGTAATTAAATAAAAATCACTTAAAGTCTTAGCTAGATGCCGTCCACCCCCTTCCCTTGATGAGTCGAATTTAAACTTATTCTATTAGACTCCTTGTGGCCATACGAGGCCCAAATTATCCACCTCAGTGGCGCGTCCCTATGATTAGTTTAGCTTTAATAACGAATTGGGCTGCAAGCCCAATTTAGACGCAAAAACACTCTTAGAAATGCTCTCCTTGTTGCTCAAACCTAAGCTTTCACACATGCTAGTGGCGTTATTTACTGGGCTTTAAGGGGTGCCTCCTTGCCACTTTTCCAAGCCCTGTTCTTGTGTCAAATTCCTCCTATTAATTTTCTTAAGGCCACCTTGCCTTAGTTTCCTCTTTTTAAACTTTAAAACTTGACATTTCCTTACATTTTCGTGTTTCCAAAACGTTTGTTTCCTCCTTTAACCTAACATTTCCTTACATTTCCAAGTTTCTAAATGTTTACTTTCCTCTTTTGAATCATTTCTAAATCATTTCCTTACATTTCCTAGTTTCCAAAAATGGCCACTTTCCTCTTTTAAACTTAACATTTCCAACTTTTCAAAATGTTCACTTTCCTATTTTAACTTGACATTTCCATACATTCCTGTGTTTCCAAAAATATTCAAAATACATTCATAACACATAAGACATGTCATTTTGTACAATTAAATCGAAAATGCATAGGCCCTTTTCAGGATGTTACAGTTCTACCCCCTTAAAATAATTTCGTCCTCGAAATTACTTGCTATCGTTCAAACCTAACTCATCATACTACGCCTTTGTTGCGCACTCTGATCTTAACAAAATTAACACATTTCTTAGATACTACCTCGACCACGTCCACTAGAACTCATTACTAACGTCGCGATTTAATCTGATTAAAGAATTTTATAGACTAGTTTTTGATCCACTGATTAACCGCGAAGAAATTTTATGAAAAGAATTTTAGGTGTGGTTCTTTCGTATTCATACATGCACACATTCTTTACATTCATACATCCATCAATCAATTATGAACTTTCGTTCATTCAGAGAAATGTTGTAGTTTTCATTGTTGTTGTTTTTCCACTACCCAGGGGTATTTTCGTAATTTACCCTACAGGGGTATTTTTGTAATTTGTCAAAATAAGGTTCCTTGGTGATTTTGTCAATAAGGGTATTTTGGTAATTATTGAAATCCTGGGGGTATTTCGAAAATTTTGAAATTACAGAGGTATTTCAGTAATAAACCAGGGTAAATTTATAAATCTTAATAAATCAAGGATATTTTGGAATTTACAAAACTTGAAGGTTGTTTCGAGAATTTGTTTTCCAAATCGGTGTTGTTGCGTAAATTTTGAAGATCGAGGTCATTTCGTAATTTTGTAACTCGGGGTATTTAGGTAATTTGCGTGTTAGGGAAATTTCGTAATTTTCCAAAATACCCACAGGTCCCGTGATCGAAACTGCTCTGATACTAAATTGAAACACCCCAAACCCGACCCACGAGCCTTGATGGATTTGGTATGTTCCCTGTTAAACCGTTTCAAATTCTTTTCTTACTTAGGAAAAACTTGTGTGATTTGGAAGAAAGATCATTTTGGGTTGGGCTTGAGATGAAAACAAGTTTATTTCATTATTAAAAATCATTTACTTTAAGTGACCAAACGTTTGGGCTTTGTTTTAAAAATAGATTTACTTAATCTTTTAATAAGTAAAAGTTTGTAAGCTTAATAAATAAAAACAGAATAAAATAATTCTACTAAGGCCTTATTACATCAAATAATTCCCAAAATTTAAAATTCAAAATACTTAAAGTAAAATAGTCCAAATAAAAGAAATCGAACTTCACATGGCCTCCACTAAGCATCCGCTTACCGTCCATCACCGGTCGTCACCGAAAAGTAATCCCACAAACGGGTGAGTCAACAGACTCAATGTGTAACCAACACTAAAATTTAATATCTCGTGCATACAATGTCATACATGTTCATAAAGCATTTAAACAATATGATGCAACCCGAACCCAAACCTATATGCCATCCGCTACACACCACCCGCATTCATCCTCGCACACCGTGGGGACTACTAAGTCAACCCTCCATCCACTACACACAATCAAGGCGTCATCAGCAATGACGTGCTCATCGCCCTTATAAAATTCATGGTCTTAGGCCACCACATTCAGATATCGTGGTCTTAGGTCACCACATTCGTTTTACGTGGTCTTAGGTCACCACATTCGATTTCATGGTCTTAGGTCACCACATTAACTTTCCTTTTCATATAACCCATATGCCCTATATCATACATATCATGCAATATCATACCTTAAATCACATTCTTATCACTTTTCATATTCTTATCACTTTTCACATGTTAAAATAACATATATTCATATTCCTAGTAGGAGTAGGAAACATACCTTATTACTTTGTACCATAGTATGGTACCTTAGCCATATTCACATTCTTATAAACATGCACATTTAATTTAAAACATAGCCATTAACATATTAAAACTTAGGGTAGGTACACACCGATTCGCTTAACAATTTCAACGAAATCCGAAAATCCTATCTCTCGCCTTTAGATCTTTAACTCCCTACATTTGGCCCATATTAAAGTTTTAATGAAAACCCATTCACACAAAATCAAATCCTAGTAGGATTTGTACACTAAAACTTACCTTGATGCCGATTTGCTTATCACTCAAATCCCAAAACTTTGCTATATTCCTCCTTGTATTCGCCAAACATTAAATCATACCACAAAGTTAGTTTCGACTTTTTAAACAATTATGAAAGAGATCTAGTTATCAAAACAGCCTATATTTGAATATATTTAGCACATACCTATTTATTTTCAAATCACGAAACTCACCGAATAACTAGGGAACACGTGGCCTATGGTGTACCTTCGGAAAAGAACTTATCCTTCCTCGTAATCGGTGATCCTTAGATTTATTAACTTGTTAGTTTTCGCTATTTTGAATATTTAAAGAATGATCTAAATACTAATCTAGGCTTTAGCTTAATATACATAGGTGCTTACCTTCCAAATCTTAAATCCCAAATTGGATCCTCGCTTCCTTAATGCTGTCGAAATTCCTTAGATCCTTGAAATCCCAAAAGATAATACACCATTTTTAAGAAATCGGTAGCACCCTTGTTAAAAGCCCCGTCAAGAATCGGCCTTGATGACTAGATGACAAGGTTTCAGCTTTTAGGATTTAATGAAGAAGTCGGCTAGGGGTTCTCTTGGGGTATTCGGTTTCCACAAAAATAAAGAAAAGAAAACTTGAGAATTTTGGCAATGGTGGACTATAGATTCTGCTTAACAAATGAAAGAGAAGAGAGAGAGAAGAGCACTAAGAAATTCAAGAGAGAAAGTTAGAAGAAAAATAAATGGCCTCTTTTCCTTTTATAGCCGAAATTACTAACTTAGAATCCTTACTTGGCCATCACTCTTCTATTTTGATAGCTTTATCTCTTTAATTAAAAATTAAAGAATAATCCTCAATTATCTCTTTGAAAATAATCTAAAATAAATCATCATTTATCCACCTATTTAGCCGAAGTTTTAAGGAGAATTAAACTCTTCCTTAAGAGTCCCTATTACAGTCCATTGCTTCCTCTTTAAGTAATTAAATAAAATCACTTAAAGTCTTAGCTAGATGTCGCCCACCCCTTCCCTTGATGAGTCAAATTTAAACTTATTCTATTAGACTCCTTGTGGCCATACTGGCCCAAATTATCCACCTCACATGCGCGTCCCTATGATTAGTTTAGCTTTAATAACGAATTGGGTCGCAAGCCCAATTCAGACATAAAACACTCTTAGAAATGCTCTCCTTGCTGCTCAAACCTAAGCTTGCTCACATGCTAGTGGCATCATTTCTTTGGGCTTTAAGTGGTGCCTCCTTGCCACTTTTCCAAGCCCCGTTCTTGTGTCAAATTCCTCCTATTAATTTTCTTAAGGCCACCTTGCCTTAGTTTCCTCTTTTAAACTTTAAAACTTGACATTTCCTTACATTTTCGTGTTTCCAAAACGTTTGTTTCCTCCTTTAACCTAACATTTCCTTACATTTCCAAGTTTCCAAATGTTTACTTTCCTCTTTGAATCATTTCTAAATCATTTCCTTACATTTCCTAGTTTCCAAAATGGTCACTTTCCTCTTTTAAACTTAACATTTCCAAGTTTTCAAAATGTTCACTTTCCTATTTTAACTTGACATTTCCATACATTCCTGTGTTTCCAAAATATTCAAAATACATTCATAACACATAAGACATGTCATTTCGCACAACTAAATCGAAAATGCATAGGCCCTTTTCAGATGTTACGCTTCTACCCCTTAAAGTAATTCCGTCCTCGAAATTACTTGCTATCGCTCAAACCTAACTCATCACACTACGCCTTTGTTGCGACTCGATCTTAACAAAACTAACACATTTCTTATATACTACCTCGACCATGTCCACTAGAACTCATTACTAACGTCGCGATTTAATCTGATTAAAGAATTTTATAGACTAGTTTTTGTTCCACTGATTAACCATGAAGAAGTTTTATGAAAAGAATTTTAGGTGTGGTTCTTTCGTATTCATACATGCACACATTCTTTACATTCATACATCCATCAATCAATTATGAACTTTCGTTCATTCAGAGAAATGTTGTAGTTTTCATTGTTTTTGTTTTTCCACTACCCAACGGTATTTTCGTAATTTACCCTATAAGGGTATTTTCGTAATTTGTCAAAATAAGGTTCCTTGGTGATTTTGTCAATAAGAGTGTTTTGGTAATTTTTAAAATCCTGGGTGTATTTCGAAAATTTTAAAATTACAGGGGTATTTCAATAATAAACCGGTAAATTTATAAATCTTAATAAATCAAGGATATTTTGGAATTTACAAAACTTGAAGGTTGTTTCGAGAATTTGTTTTCCAAATCGGTGTTGTTGTAGAAATTTTTGAAGATCGAGGTCATTCGGTAATTTTGTAACCGGGGTATTTAGGTAATTTGCGTGTTAGGGAAATTTCGTAATTTTCCAAAATACCACAGTCCCGTGATCGAAACCCTGCTCGATACCAAATTGAAACACCCCAAACCCTACCACGAGCCTTGATGGATTTGGTATGTTCCCTGCTAAACGTTTCAAATTCTTTTCTTACTTAGGAAAAACTTGTGTGATTTGGAAGAAAGATCGTTTTGGGTTGGGCTTGAGATGAAAACAAGTTTATTTCATTATTAAAATCTTTACTTTAAGTGAAAAACATTTGGGCTTTGTTTTAAAAATAGATTTACTTAATCTTTTAATAAGTAAAAGTTTGTAAGCTTAATAAATAAAAATGAATAAAATAATTCTACTAAGGCCTTATTACATCAAATAATTCCCAAAATTTAAAATTCAAAATACTTAAAGTAAAATAGTCCAAATAAAAGAAATCAACTTCACATGGCCTCCACTAAGCATCCGCCCCTGGTCCATCACCGGTCGTCACCGAAAAGTAATCCCACAACAGGGTGAGTCAACAGACTCAATGTGTAACCAACACTAAAATTTAATATTTTGCATACAATGTCATACATGTTCATAAAGCATTTAAACAATATGATGCAACCCAACCCAAACCTATATGCCATCTGCTACACACCAATTGCATTCATCCTGCACACCATGGGGACTACTAAGTCAACCCTCCATCCGCTACACACCATCAAGGCGTCACTGCAATCAACGTGCTCATTGCCCTTATAAAATTCGTGGTCTTAGGTCACCACATTCAGATATTGTGGTCTTAGGTCACCACATCCGCTTTTACATGGTCTTAGGTCACCACATTCGTGTTTCGTGGTCTTAGGTCACCACATTAACTTCCCTTTTCATATAACCCATATGCCCCATATCATACATATCATGCAATATCATACCTTAAATCACATTCTTATCACTTTTCATATTCTTATCACTTTTCACATGTTAAAAATAACATATATTCATATTCCTAGTAGGAGTAGGAAATGTATTTTAGTACTTTGTACCATAGTATGGTACCTTAGCCATATTCACATTCTTATAAACATGCACATTTAATTTAAAACATAGCCATGAACATATTAAAACTTAGGGTAGGGTACACACGATTCGCTTAACAATTTCAATCGAAATCTCGAAAATCCTATCTCTTTTAGATCTTTAACTCTACATTCTACCCATATTAAAGTTTTAATGAAAACCCATTCGCCACAAAAGCAAATCCTAGTAGGATTTGTACACAAAAACTTACCTTGATGCCGATTTGCTTATCACTCAAATCCTCAAAACTTTGCTATACTCCTCCTTGTATTCCGCCAAACATTAAATCATACCACAAGTTAGTTTGCTTTTTAAACAATTATGAAAGAGATCTAGTTATCAAAACAGCCTATGGCCAAATATATTTAGGCACATACCTATTTATTTTCAAACTCAAACTCACCGAATAACTAGGAACACGTGGCCTATGGTGTACCTTCGGAAAAAACTTCTCCTTCCTCGTAATTGGTGATCCTTAGATTTATTAACTTGTTAGTTTCACTATTTTGAATATTTAAAGAATGATCTAAATACTAATCTAGGCTTTAGCCGAATATACATAGGTGCTTACCTTCCAAATCTTAAATCCCGAATTGGATCCTTACTTCCTTAATGCTGTCGAAATTCCTTAAATCCTTGAAATCCCGAAAGATACCTTCTTGTAGTTGACAATTCTTAAATCCCGAATACACCCCTTTTAAGAAATCGATAGCACCCTTGTTAAAAGCCCCTTAAAGAATCGGCCTTGATGACTAGATGATAAGGTTTCGGCTTTTAGGATTTAATAAAGAAGTCGGCTAGGGGTTCTCTTGGGGTATTCGGTTTCCACAAAAATAAAGAAAAGAAAACTTGAGAATTTTGGCAATGGTGGACTATAGATTCGGCTTAACAAATGAAAGAGAAGAGAAGAGAGGAGAGCACTAAGAAATTCGGCAGAGAGAAAGTTAGAAGAAAGAATGAATGGCCCTCTTTTCCTTTTATAGCCGAAATTACTAACTTAGAATCCCTTACTTGTCCATCACTCTTCTATTTTGATAGCTTTATCTCTTTAATTAAAATTAAAGAATAATCCTCAATTATCTCTTTGAAAATAATCTAAAATAAATCATCATTTATCCACCTATTTAGCCGAAGTTTTAAGGAGAATTAAACTCTTCCCTTAAGAGTCCCTATTACCGTCCATTGCTTCCTCTTTAAATAATTAAATAAAATCACTTAAAGTCTTAGCTAGATGCCGCCCACCCCTTCCCTTGATGAGCCGAATTTAAACTTATTCTATTGGACTCCTTGTGGCCACACGAGGCCCAAATTATCCACCTAAGTGGCGCCTCCCTATGATTAGTTTAGCTTTAATAACGAATTGGGCCTCAAGCCCAATTCAGACGCAAAAACACTCTCGTAAATGCTCTCCTTGCTGTCGAACCTAAGCTTGCACACATGGTGGCGTCATTCTTGGGCTTTAAGTGGTGCCTCCTTGCCACTTTTCCAAGCCCTGTTCTTGTGTCAAATTCCTCCTATTAATTTGCTTAAGGCCACCTTGCCTTAGTTTCCTTTTTAAACTTTAAAACTTGACATTTCCTTACATTTCCGTGTTTCCAAAACGTTCGTTTCCTCCTTTAACCTAACATTTCCTTACATTTCCAAGTTTCAAATGTTTACTTTCCTCTTTTGAATCATTTCTAAATCATTTCCTTACATTTCCTAGTTTCCAAAATGGTCACTTTCCTCTTTTAAACTTAACATTTCCAAGTTTCCAAAATGTTCACTTTCCTATTTTAACTTGACATTTCCATACATTCCTGATTTCCAAAAATATTCAAAATACATTCATAACACATAAGACATGTCATTTCGCATAATTAAACCGAAATGCATAGGCCCTTTTCATGATGTTACAAAGCTAAGTTTGATGAAATGGTTTGGTTTGTTATACTAATTAAGTTAGTCACCATGGCACACGATTTGATTTGTTTTAGGCCTAATAGGCCATATGATGAGTTTGGGCCTAATGGGCCATAAGGAGCACACCTTGGATATAAGTTCAACCCTATCATCCCTACGGAAGATCGAAGGCGCAACAATACGTCTCATGCTCTTATAAAATTTGGTCTTAGGCACATCATTCAGATATGTGGTCTTAGGTCACCACATTCGTTTACTGGTCTTAGGTCCCACATTCTGATTTCTGGTCTTAGGTCCACATTAACTTTCCCTTTTCATATAACCCATATGCCCTATATCATACATATCATGCAATATCATACCTTAAATCACATTCTTATCACTTTTCATATTCTTATCACTTTTCACATGTTAAAATAACATATATTCATATTCCTAGTAGGAGTAGGAAATACCTTATTACTTTGTACCATAGTATGGTACCTTAGCCATATTCACATTCTTATAAACATGCACATTTAATTTAAAACATAGCCATTAACATATTAAAACTTAGGGTAGTACACACGATTCCTTAACAATTTCAATAAATCCCAAAATCCTATCTCCTTTAGATCTTTAACTCCCTACATTTGGCCCATATTAAAGTTTTAATGAAAACCCATTTACAAAACAAATCCTAGTAGGATTTGTACACAAAACTTACCTTGATGCCGATTTGCTTATCACTCAAATCCAAAAACTTTGCTATATCCTCCTTGTATTCGCCAAACATTAAATCATACCACAGTTAGTTTACTTTTAAACAATTATGAAAGAGATCTAGTTATCAAAACAGCCTATGGCAATATATTTAGGCACATACCTATTTATTTTCAAACCAAACTCACCAATAACTAGGGAACACGGGCCTATGGTGTACCTTCGAAAAAACTTTCCTTCCTCGTAATGGATCCTTAGATTTATTAACTTGTTAGTTTGCTATTTTGAATATTTAAAGAAGATCTAAATACTAATCTAGGCTTTGCAATATACATAGGCTTACCTTCCAAATCTTAAATCCCAAATTGGATCCTCCTTCCTTAATGCTGAAATTCCTTAATCCTTGAAATCCCAAAGATAATACACCATTTTTAAGAAATCGAGCACCTTGTTAAAAGCCCTAAGAATCGGCCTTGATGACTAGATGAAAGGTTTCTTTTAGGATTTAATAAGAAGTCGTAGGTTCTCTTGGGGTATTCGTTTCCAAAAAATAAAGAAAAGAAAACTTGAGAATTTTGGCAATGGTGGACTATAGATTGACTAACAAATGAAAGAGAAGAGAAGAGGAGAGCACTAAGAAATTCGCGAGAGAAAGTTAGAAGAAAAATAAATGGCCCTCTTTTCCTTTTATAGCCAAATTACTAACTTAGAATCCTTACTTGGCCATCACTCTTCTATTTTGATAGCTTTATCTCTTTAATTAAAAATTAAAGAATAATCCTCAATTATCTCTTTGAAAATAATCTAAAATAAATCATCATTTATCCACCTATTTAGCCGAAGTTTTAAGGAGAATTAAACTCTTCCTTAAGAGTCCCTATTACGTCCATTGCTTCCTCTTTAAGTAATTAAATAAAATCACTTAAAGTCTTAGCTAGATGCCGTCCACCCCTTCCCTTGATGAGTCAAATTTAAACTTATTCTATTAGACTCCTTGTGGCCATACGAAGCCCAAATTATCCACCTCAGTGGCGCGTCCCTATGATTAGTTTAGCTTTAATAACGAATTGGGTCTGAAGCCCAATTCAGACAAAAAACACTCTTAGAAATGCTCTCCTTGCTGGTCAAACCTAAGCTTGCTCACATGCTAGTGGCGTCATTTTGGGCTTTAAGTGGTGCCTCCTTGCCACTTTTCCAAGCCCTTCTTGTGTCAAATTCCTCCTATTAATTTTCTTAAGGCCACCTTGCCTTAGTTTCCTCTTTTAAACTTTAAAACTTGACATTTCCTTACATTTTCGGGTTTCCAAAACGTTTGTTTCCTCCTTTAACCTAACATTTCCTTACATTTCCAAGTTTCTCAAATGTTTACTTTCCTCTTTTGAATCATTTCTAAATCATTTCCTTACATTTCCTAGTTTCCAAAATGGTCACTTTCCTCTTTTAAACTTAACATTTCCAAGTTTTCAAAATGTTCACTTTCCTATTTTAACTTGACATTTCCATACATTCCGTGTTTCCAAAATATTCAAAATACATTCATAACACATAAGACATGTCATTTCGTAATTAAATCGAAAATGCATAGGCCCTTTTCGGATGTTACGCTTCTACCCCTTAAAGTAATTCGTCCTCGAAATTACTTGCTATCGTTCAAACCTAACTCATCACACTACGCCTTTGTTGCACTCGATCTTAACAAAACTAACACATTTCTTAATACTACCTCGACCATGTCCACTAGAACTCATTACTAACGTCGCGATTTAACTCGATTAAAGAATTTTATAGACTAGTTTTTGTTCCATCTGATTAACCATGAAGAAGTTTTATGAAAAGAATTTTAGGTGTGGTTCTTTCAGTATTCATACATGCACACATTCTTTACATTCATACATCCATCAATCAATTATGAACTTTCGTTCATTCGTGAGAAATGTTGTAGTTTTCATTGTTTTGTTTTTCCACTACCATACGGTATTTTCGTAATTTACCCTATAAGGGTATTTTCGTAATTTGTCAAAATAAGGTTCCTTGGTGATTTTGTCAATAAGAGTGTTTTGGTAATTTTAAAATCTCAGGTGTATTTCGAAAATTTTAAAATTACGAGGTATTTCAATAATAAACCGGTAAATTTATAAATCTTAATAAATCAAGGATATTTTGGAATTTACAAAACTTGAAGGTTGTTTAGAATTTGTTTTCCAAATCGGTTGTTGTTGAAATTTTTGAAGATCGAGGTCATTCGGTAATTTTGTAACTCGGGGTATTTAGGTAATTTGCGGTTAGGGAAATTTCGTAATTTTCCAAAATACCCACAGTCCCGGTGATCGAAACCAGCTCGATACCTAAATTGAAACACCCCAAACCCGACCACGAGCCTTGATGGATTTGGTATGTTCCCGTTAAACGCTTTCAAATTCTTTTCTTACTTAGGAAAAACTTGTGTGATTTGGAAGAAAGATCTTTTGGGTTGGGCTTGAGATGAAAACAAGTTTATTTCATTATTAAAAATCCTTTACTTTAAGTGAACAAACATTTGGGCTTTGTTTAAAAATAGATTTACTTAATCTTTTAATAAGTAAAAGTTTGTAAGCTTAATAAATAAAACAGAATAAAATAATTCTACTAAGGCCTTATTACATCAAATAATTCCCAAAATTTAAAATTCAAAATACTTAAAGTAAAATAGTCCAAATAAAAGAAATCGAACTTCACATGGCCTCCACTAAGCATCTCACTTGGTCCATCACTGGTCGTCACACCGAAAAGTAATCCCACAAGGGTGAGTCAATGACTCAATGTGTAACCAACACTAAAATTTAATATTTCGGCATACAATGTCATACATGTTCATAAAGCATTTAAACAATATGATGCAACCCGAACCCAAACCTATATGCCATCGCTACACACCACCTGCATTCCATCCTGCACACCATGGGGACTACTAAGTCAACCTCCATCCAGCTACACACCATCGAAGGCGTCATGCAATCAACGTGCTCATTGCCCTTATAAAATTCGTGGTCTTAGGTCACCACATTCAGATATTGTGGTCTTAGGTCACCACATCCAGTTTTACATGGTCTTAGGTCACCACATTCAGGTTTCGTGGTCTTAGGTCACCACATTAACTTCCCTTTTCATATAACCCATATGCCCCATATCATACATATCATGCAATATCATACCTTAAATCACATTCTTATCACTTTTCATATTCTTATCACTTTTCACATGTTAAAAATAACATATATTCATATTCCTAGTAGGAGTAGGAAAGCGATACCTTAGTACTTTGTACCATAGTATGGTACCTTAGCCATATTCACATTCTTATAAACATGCACATTTAATTTAAAACATAGCCATGAACATATTAAAACTTAGGGTAGGGTACACACCGATTCGCTTAACAATTTCAATTTGAAATCTCGAAAATCCTATCTCGCTCTTAGATCTTTAACTCCCTACATTGCCCATATTAAAGTTTTAATGAAAACCCATTACTACAAAAGCAAATCCTAGTAG